>JAUNZO010003567.1:0-27395 GCA_031894775.1 Chloris gayana | reverse complement strand
ACACAGTAAACAAAGGTTGATTTTCGTCTAAGCAAAGCCATTCCTGCTCTGCACGCGGCGAGCAAATCCACCGTAAATCTGCGGTAGGGGACTGTGATGTGGGCCATAGCACTTCTACTACTACTTGATGACGAGGAGACGAGCAGCAGTAGTAAATGGGAAGCAAAGTGAAGCAGGTCCACGAGCCATGGCTGCCCCCGGCTGGGGAATGGAAGATCAGCAAGAGATTCGGATCGATGCATGCTTACAAAAATATACTTTGGTTACATGTGCTTCCAAAAATTGGGCTAAATGCCACAACTTCACTGTCGTTTGTCAAAAAGAAAAAAAGGTTAGCTCTTTCAACATCAATTACCGTTTGTTGGATTGCACTTTTTTCAACAATCGATAATAAATTTTAAAAGTAAATGTATAGAATGCCTCCTTTTCTTGAAACTGAATTCCAGCCAAGCGTCACCTGGATAAATATATATAGGGAAAAATGCATGGGTACTACACTTGAGTTCCCCTCTTGTTTAGCCAACAACGAACCCGATTACAATTCACGTATTTACGCCACAGTGACCATTGGA
Organism: Chloris gayana; assembly: GCA_031894775.1. Lineage (NCBI taxonomy): Eukaryota > Viridiplantae > Streptophyta > Magnoliopsida > Poales > Poaceae > Chloris > Chloris gayana. The sequence goes on along the minus strand of JAUNZO010003567.1, from coordinate 26,823 downwards.
CTGTCTATAATACTCCCTTCCTTACTAAATTGTTATCGTCATTGACTTTTTAGTAACGTTTGACTAATTCGTCTTATTCAAAAAAGTTTAAGAAATATCATATATTTTGTTGGAATATGATTTATCACTAAAGAAACTTGAAATATAGCATATAACTTTTGTATTTAAAGAAATTTTTTGAATAAGACGAATGGTCAAACGTTACGAAAAAAGTCAACTGCGACAACAATTTAAGTAAGAGAGTAGTATTTGACAGTAAAGGCCCTCTGTGCGAGAAGGAGTTGACAGTATGTAGTCATATATCTGGGCCGGCCGGGCGGGGGTTGACGAACAGCGACGCGGATATACGTACCATATCAAAAGAAGAAAGGATGCAAGCACCGTGCATTCCTTGTCAATCAAAGTACTGAGTTAATTAATTAAGGAAATCTACTGCTACTAGCAACAACTAATACTAACCAGCAGCATGGGTGTACAAATGGAAGAGATAGAATAGTTTAGGAATGGGATATGGCTCCAGGGCCGGGGCACGCGCGCGTTGCGTAAAATGTTATCTTATGCCGCACGCATGCACGCCAGAAAAGAAGCTTAATTTGCCACACCGATTAGTTGATGAGCACATGGGCTCCAACTCCCAAAGCCGAGAAAACCTCCTCCTCTGTTTCTTTCCAAGAAAAAGCAACAAAGAAGCTTCTTCTTCTTCTTCTTGAATTCCTTCCCATACTTCTCTTCTCTCGCCGTCGTCAGCTCCAAGAAAGAATCAAATTAATATAGAAACCTTGGCAAAATAAACTAGCAGCCGTATGGCATGAACATGGGACGCTGTAAAGAATTTTGGTATGGGTTAATCCGTCTTATAATGAAAGCGATACCTGCTAGGTACAAAGTGGTGGTGGTTAATTAAGGTAACTATACCTACGTGGGTAGCTCAGGTAGCGGAAAGGGCGGTCGTGTTTGCTTTGTTTGTGCTTTGGAACCAATGCAAGTGGAATATTTAGACCAGACAGACATTCTTCTGCCACCTGATTGATTATTGATCCCAATGACAAGCCGGCTTTTCTACTTTTTGCCTTCTACATCCAGAATAATTTCTCTCCTTCTCCAGAATAATTTTGGGAGGAGTATATAAACTGCAGTGCGGTCGTAATCTTGTTTTTTTTTTCAGAACAGTTTTCAGCAGGCCTGGACACTGAGTGTTAATTCCGCACCAATAAGCCGGCTGGCCCTTTGAATTGAAGAAGCCCCCAGCTTGATGAGCAGTGATGCCGCGTTTACCAAACAACTGGGGTGTTCGTTTCCCCTATCTAATTTTTAGAGGGGTCAAATCAAAGAGAATTTTATCATTTTGGAGTACTAAATAAAGTCTAATCTCGAAACTAATTGCAGACTCCCTATCTAATTCACGAGACGAATCCAACGAGGGTAATTATGGTGTTATTAGAAGATGTTTACTGTAGCATCACTGTAGCAAAACATAGATTAATTAGGATCATTAGATTCGTCTCGCAAATTAGAGGGGAGTCGCGACATAGGTTTTGTTATTAAATTAATAAAAGTACTACTAAATAGTAAGATTCTCTTTGATGTGACAGATATCTAAATTTTAGAGGGTGGAAACGAACGGGGCCGAGAACAATGTTGACGAGCAAGGTCGTAGATGTATGTAACCCGCTCGATTCGAGTAAAAAAAAAAAAAAAAAAAGAGGAAAAGGTAGAGGAGGTGGCCGGGAGGGAGACTTTGATTGATCCGCACGGCTGTTTGCAGCAGCAGAAAAGGAGTTTTTTTTGTTCCGGAGGCGTAGCACCCAAGCTTTTAATCCACGCACTGCAATGGACTACGCTTGCTTCTTGTGTTGTGACTTGTATATGCAGCACCGGACACCGCTAGGCAGAGAGAGGAAATGGAGCAGCTCATCTCTGAATCTCTCTGAAACTGTATAGATGGAAAGCTAATGTCAAAGCTTGGTCTGGTCATCGGCCAAGGCAGCACTGAAACTGTATAGTGCAAGCTAATGTATAATTTGAGGAGTCAATCTCTTAAAGATTGAAACTATACTAGGGGTGTGTTCGTTTTCTGGGGTCTAAATTTTAGAGTTGTCACGTCAAAAAGAATCTTATTATTTAAAAGTATTAAATAAAGTTTAATTATAAAATAAATTACAGGCCCCTAGACTAATTTACGAGACGAATCCAATGAGGTTAATTAAGTCGTGATTAGAAGACGGTTACTGTAGCATCACTTTAGCAAAATATAGATTAATTAAGCTCATTAGATTCATCTCGAAAATTAGCACCAATCTGTCAATAGGGTTTTGTCATTAAATTAATCGAAATATTTATAAATAATAAGATTCTCTTTGACGTGACGAGTGCTAAATTTTAGAGGGAGGAAACGAACACACCCTAGGACGATGAAAGTTACTGTATTTGAAGTAGATTGCACACGAGGTCATCGTGAAGCCTGGTCAGGTCATCAGCCGATTCATGAGTTACTCTGATGATGATGTTCGTTTTGACCGCAGATGGAGTTGCAGGTAGAACCAATGAAGAGGAGAGAATGGCTTCGCAGTCAACAGAGAAATGGTTGCAGTCAACCGAGCAAAGGAAAGCAATGGCGCTGCTGCTGCTGCAGAGTGCAGACTCCAGCAGTTAATCCAGGTTCAGGCACAGTGCATGATGATTTCCATTCTCTTCAAACGGAGCATCATTTCCATTCCATTCTTCATCTGTGCTGGCCCGAATCGCTGCAATCAAGTCGGCGATTACGGCCCGCGTTCAGTATTCATCATGCATGCATATACAGTACTTTCTTTCTTTCTTTCTTTCTTTTCCACTGCACTGGACGATTTTCTTCTAGAAAAAAGGATCTTGTGTAAGGCTTTTGGTGGGCTGGATCCCGGGATGCCTGTATGTAATGATGGCCAAACGGGCCGGGCCAAACGGGCAGGCCCAAAGCACGATTTTTTGGCCCGACCCGAACCCGGCACGGCACGGATTGATTTCGGGCCGGGCTGGCCCGCACGCACCGTCGGGCCGTGCTCGGGCCGAGGGTAGGGCACGACGGGCGGCCCGGCCCGGCACGGATTGGAAGCGGCCCGATGAAGCCCGACGGGCCGGGCGCCGGCCCGATACAGACACGGCACGGCCCGATCCAACCCCCTTCCCCACCTACCCCCGGCTCCATATAAGTAGCACTCCCTCACCCGGGGCAAACCCTAGCTTCATTTTTCCTCCCCTCTCTCTCGGTCTCTCCGCTCCTCTCTCCGCTCCCCTCTCCGCTCCCCGGCGGCTCCCGTCTCGCTCGTCTCTCCGCTGTCGCCTCCCACTCCTCCTCTCACCGGCGGCTCCCGTCTCCGCGCTCGCTCGGCTGTCGCTCCCGTCTCCGGCCAAAATCCTAGATCCGGTGTCTTCCCACTCCTCCTCTCACCGGAGTACGCCTCGTTGCCTCCTCTCCGCCGCGATTGCTCTGCGACCCGGCCGGATCTAGGCCGGTGCTTCTTCGCCGGCTAGATCCGCGACCGGGTCGCGGTGATGCCGTTGCCGGAGCCGAGCGAGGAGGCTCTTCGTACGGCGGAGAACCTCCTCTTCGGCAACGCGTCGTCGTCGAGGCAGGCGGCACCGAGGCCGACGCGGGTCGGGACGACGACACCGAGGCCGACGCGGGTTGGGACGAGCGCATCTCCGGCGACTCCGGCATCTCCGGCGACACCGAGCATCTCGAGCGAATGACGAATCTCCGGCGACCGGTGCTTGGGTCGTCAACTCTCGCCTCGGCTGCTCCAACCGCAACTCCGGCGACCGGTGCTTGGGTCGTCAACTCCTGCCTCGGCTAGTACCGCGAGCACGACGAGCAAGAAGAGAGGCGGGAGGTGCACATCAAAAGCTTGGAATGACTTCGATCCTGTTTTCATAGAGGTAAATGGGAAAAAGGTAAAATCTCATGCTAAATGCAAGCATTGCCATAATGTGTTGAGCGGTGGGTCATCGGGTGGCACCGGCCATTTGTCTGCGACACCTTCGTTCTTGCATTGCTAAGTCCGAACGTGCTGCTAGGGTGCAAAGTATGCTTCGGTTTAATCTCGATGGCTCTGTTCGTTCTTGGGAGTACAATCCCGATGTTGCTCGTCTAGAACTCGTCGCATGATTGTTGCATTAGACCTTCCTATTTGCTTTGGTGAAGTCGATCAATTTGAGCGTTACATTAAGCGCGCACATAATCCTCGATTTGCTCATGTTTCTAGACAGACCACCACTAGAGACTTTGTAAAGTTTTTCAATGATCGTCGTCGTTGCTTTGATGCAAACCTTGCAGTCTCATTGTTTCCTCCGTTGCATTGACATCCGACATATGGTGCTGGAAAAGCTAAGGAGGATTACATTAGTGTTGTTGCTCATTATGTTAATGTTGATTGGTGTTTGGAGAAAAGGGTTCTTGCTATGAGGCTTATTGATTGTTCACATTCTGGTGTTAACATTGCTTGAAAGAATTCAGCAAGTTATTTACGAGTATGGCTTGTCCGATAGAGTTTTTTCTATAACCCTGGACAATGCATCCGCTAATGTCAATGCTATGGATGAGTTGACTCTGTTTTTTCTGGTTATGTTGGTCCTCTGTTACTGCATCGAGAGATGTGCATGTCATATCATCAATTTAATTGTTAAATCTGGTTTGAAACGTTTGAAGCCAACAGTTGAGAACTTCGAATCTGCCATCTCTTTTTTGAATTCTTCTAATCGAAGAATTGCTGCATATAAGTCATACTTGTCTTGCTATGGGTGCTACTCCTAGGAAATTTTGCTTGGATATGGATGTGAGGTGGAATGCCACCTATCTTATGCTTAAGCATTTGATGCCTCATAAGTCTACTTTCTCTGTTTTCATCAATGGCCGATACCAATCTGTTCATGGTAAAGCATTACTTGAACCGGAAGATTGGTATGTTGCCGAAAAGGTTTCTGATTTTCTGGAGCTATTTTATGAATGCACTTGTTGCTCTTTACGGAATTTATTACCCTACTCGCTCCGTTGATGTTGCATAAGCTGATTGACATTGCTGATCATTTGCATACCTTTGAGAATGACAAGTTTTTGTGGAAGGTTGTTGTGCCAATGAAAGATAAATACATGAAATATTGGAAAGACATCCCTCTGCTTTATTATTTTGCATTTGTGTTGGATCCTAGAGCCAAGATGAGAGGCTTTGGTAATGTTTTGAGACTGCTTTCGATGCTACTTCCTGTGATTACTCTTCTTATTTCAATACTGTGCGTCTTGAACTAACCAAGCTTTTTGCCAAATACGAGAACAAATTTGGTGCAGTTCAGCTTGCGAGAGGCAGCCCACTTGAGTAAGTAATACAAAAAGAAAATCTAATTGGGGTAAGATCTTCTCTTCTCTCGATGATGTGGAGGTTTCTGCGACACCTCCTATGCGATCTTCCGCTTCTCTGTCAAGTTTACGAGCTGTCTGTTATACTTAGATAGTGATCCTGTTGCACCTGATGAGGACCTTGACATCATTAATTGGTGGCATGAGCATAAACAAACTTATCCCATATTATCTATAATGGCCAAGGATATTATGACTGTCCCTGTTTCAACTATAAGTTCGGAGTCTGTTTTCGATCTTATCGGCAGGGTGCTTGAGGAGCGGAGGCGTCGCTTGACCGAGTGACATGGTGGAGATCATCACATGCCTCAAGGATTGGCGGAGATGATCGAATGCGGGAGAACGTTGAGGAATCCCACCTGGAACTTGAACAATCGTACATGAACCTCAGCCTGGATGGTGAGGATGGTCGTGGTAGTGTGGCTGAGTAGCTGCTAAGTAGTGAAGTTGTGGTCATACCATTTTGAGAGCTGATGTGATGAATTTGTATTTTGTAATGTAGGTGTCATAAACTTATGAATTGTGATGATGAACACCTTATTGAGCTGGGCTGTACTCTTTTTCCCTTAGGCCAAAGGGTTTTTAATGAGGCAACCAGACAAACAGCTCAACCGTAATATAATTTCTCTTTTTGGCCAAATATGCTTGTTTCTCTTGCTTTGTTTGGTTTCTGGTTCATGTTTATGTGTTGTTTAAGTGAAAAACATGTTGAATTCTGACAATTTTCGATGTATTACAATTTTCGTGCTTATTCCGTGCTTCGGGCCATCGGGCTTATTGGGCCGGCCGGCCTTTTCAGCACGGCACGACACGAAAATAACATTTCGTGCCGTGCCGCGGGCCGAGGGGTCAGCCCGTGGGCTGGCACGGCACGGCACGAAACTAATATCGTGTCGTGCCGGCCCGAAATTTAAATGGGTCGGGCCTTTTCGGGCTCGGGCCGTGCCGTGCCGGGCGGCCCGTTTGGCCATGACTACCTGTATGGCTGTATACGTGAAACTCAAACAGGCCGCTGGATTGAGCCTTTGTGGCTTTTGATTTCGGCCTGTTGTCGCCCACCAAGTAAGAACAAGCATTTCTCCAAGGAATTCCTTTCTCCAAAGACCCGAAAGAGTTGAACCGAAGAACAGCACCACAAGTGGACGACAGTGGCGACTGTAGAATTGGAACCCATGCATTGCGCAGTAACATTTACACCGAATATACTGTTCGTCGATCGGACACTGATGGATCGGCACAGGAGGCAGCAACAGCAAGGATCCCTTGCCCCGATCGACTAGTACCGTCCTGTTTCATTTACAGTAGCCTTTTTTTTTTTTTAGCCTGAATTCTTGTCGCCTTGCTGTATGTACTTGCTCTGTCTGAACTAGAGCAGCACCCCTAACCAGACAGAGCAAGCCTGACAATGTACCATGAGTAGTAGAAAATTACAGCTCTGATCTGCTCTTGGATACGCTACTCTTCCCTTAATTCGGCTCTTACCGCTTCCTGCTACTAAGATTAATTACCGCTCCATTTTCCAAACTGATGGAGATATTATATAGTACCGGGGCTCTGAACTTGAGAATCAAATTGATAAACAGCGTACAATTGAGTTCCCACGCTGCAACAACACTTGGACTCTTACTGAAGAAGAAACACACAAGTTCCACCAAAAACTAAAGAACAAAAAAAGGTTGCTACTTGCATGGACCAACTACTACCATAACGAGTATAAAATAGTAGTACTACTGATTCATCTCTCAATTAAGAGAATGAATGAATCTTGATCATGCTGAAACGCTGCTTCCGGAATCATCAGCTGCGTCATAGATGATCCTCGTCTCCCATTTCAGCCCGGAGGCAACTCGGTCATAGTAGGGGATGTAATCCTGTTGCACACACATAATTAAATTATAGTTGGTCAGAAACAGAGTTGGTCAGTAGGCAGTTAATCTGGAAACGAACAAATTAATAGGCACCTCGAGTTTGTCCATGAGCTCGAGTGCTGTGGGAGCGGAGATTATGATCCGGCGAGCGCTGGGGCTGACGAAGCCTTCCTCCACGGCCTGGTCTATGAATGTCAGCAGGGAGTTGTAGTACCCATCAACATTCAGCAAACCCACCTGAAGGAGATTTATATTGTAGAAGAATGCAGATCAGGAACCTCTCCACAACACAAATGATTATTTTACCGGTTTGCTATAAAAAAAAAAATCATTTTACCGGCTTCCGATGGATGCCCAGTTGTGCCCAGGTGATCACTTCCAGCAGTTCTTCCAGGGTTCCGTATCCTCCTGAATATGATTGTCTCGCTTCATCAGATCAGATTTATTAGCACTATACATACTTAGAAATAGATTGCAAATAATTAGCTGACCGGGGAGGGCTATGAAGGCGTCGGATTGCTTGGCCATCTCAGCTTTCCTCTGGTGCATGTCCGCCACGGGCCTCACCTCCCCTACTGTTTCTCCAGTTACCTGCTCACAGCATCAGTGCCCTTTGTTGAAGCCAGAATTTTTCTTTTTCTTTACGAAAAGTAGAAATATTGTCTGGGCAGCGGCAAGAATCCACAGTATGAATGGATGGGACCTCGCTCGCTGCACTCACAGAAATGTGGAGGCAAAGCTGTGCTGGAGGCAAGATGCGTACGGCGAGCTACTGATACGGTCATATCCACATGAGAACGGTCAGAATTACATCCAAAACACATGTTTAAACAAAAACTGAATTTCTACTGTATTTGTCTGATGCTTGTCTGGCTCGAGCGCATGCATGACCTGTGTCTGGGTTTCACGGAAACTTAAAGAGGTCGGGTCCAGGCTCTCAGACAATGCAGGCAAAGCGATCCTTATCTCAATTCTCAACACGCCATGTATCAGAATGATCGTATTTGCAGTGGTACTAGTATATGTATATTGTACCTCGTTGGTCATGAGAGTCTTGGGGATGACACTGCAGAATCAATTTAAGCAGTTCAAATCACTGATATGAGTAGGTCTGTGAAGCAGGTGAAGAGAGGGTGAAAACATTGATACCCGATGACGTGCCTGCCGCCGTGGTAGACGGTCTGTGAGACGAGTCCCATAAGCCCGATGCTGCCTCCCCCGTACACCAGGTCAATGTCCCTCGACACCTGCATCATCCATGTAAGCTTCCCCATTAGCACTAGTACTGTGTAGTACTACCTCTGTCTAAAAATGTAAGGATTTGTTGACTTTCGGAGATTACGTTTGACTACTCGTCTTATTCAAAAAATCTTCAAAAAAATATTTATTTTATTATGATTTAATTTATTACTAGACATATTTTAAGTATGACTTCTTTATTTTTGTATTTATGTAAATATTTTGAATAAGACAAACGATTAAACGTAAGGCTTGAAAGTCAACGAATCCTTACATTTTGGACGGAGGAAGTACATTGCATTATTGCCACTGCAGCAGCATTAATTCATGAATCCAAACATCACATATGGATGCAGCAGCGAGTGATTTTCAGGTGTGTATTTCCGCAGCAGCAAGTATTTTCATCAGCGTTGCAGTGTACTGCACCGCGCATTGACTAGTGCACTGTACAAACAGTTGCAGCATCAGGAGATAGAACAGCAGCAGCTGCTCCATCGCTGGCCACTCCATCGCAGTGCAAGTGGCGTTATTACTGCCGCACGGGCACGGCAGCATATAGCAGGATCAGTCACCGCCAAGTGTCGCGATGCAATTCAACTCAAAGCAGCATATTTTTTTGCCACTCCCTATTTTGACCAATAATAACTTCAGTAAAATTACATTTCTAATTTTGGATTTATCATGTAAAAGTAATTTGCATACTGTACCATACAATACTAATATATAACATGGAGACAGGACAACTTTGGGACCAATGTTTTGCAATCCTCTGCTCCTAACATACATGATTTAATTTGATTTTGATTATTCACACATGCACACGTGAGATAACCGTTTCCTCGAATTGGAAATGCCGAAGAATTATGTCCCTCTAGGTTTCTTGGTAATAGTCGGAGGCTCTGCTGTGCTGTGTGAAAGGGGCATGGACCGTGATGATACGCACCACAAGTTGCTTGGGACCTCTTTCAATGCGATGGTTGATTTGTCACTTTGCTGTCATCCGCGCTCTGTTTTTACAGCTCCACCGGTCTACAGCTGCCTGACTGACTCTTTGTTGTTTTAGTAAAAAAAGGCTTAAAAGGGTTATAATCTCGACCTCGTAGTAAGAATCACACGGTCCTAAGCTGGACACTAGCTAGTAACAAACACTGTCTGCAGAAGCCTAAAAAAACATTCTGCTTGTGTCGTTCATGGTGGTCATGTAAGAGCAGTAACCAATGAAAATCTACTGCACTTGCTCTTTTCGTATTTTGTCCTTGAGACATGAAGGTTAGTGCAAATATGAAGCAACATCGTCTCTGTTTATTCTAAGTATCTTCTAGCACAGCGGTTTGGTTTATTCTAAGTACCTTCTAATACACTAGTACTAGTACAAGACTAGATCGATAGTAGCAGTAGTAAGCAAAACACGTGGAAAAGAAACAGAGGAAAGCCATGGAAACCTTATGTACTTTGGATTGTTGTGGCTTGTGGGTGGAAATAGTCACAACTGAGATGTGCTACTACTTTTTCTTTCATCTTGTATGTAATAGTGTGATATAGTATACGCACCAGCTCTTCGGCGAGCTCGACGGCGGCGTCGCGGTAGCTCGTCTTATTGCCGGCGCTGCTGCCGCAGAACACGCAAATCCTCTTGAACCTGCTCGCCTGCCTCATCTCTCCTCTCTCTTCTCTCTCTTTCGATCTATCTAGAGTATATGGAAATGCTTATTTTTCCACTTTGTTGCTGCCGTGGTGAGGAGCTATATCGTCCCATGCACCACCTTCCTTATATAAAGGAGAGAGAGAGAGAGAGAGAGAGAGAGAGAGAGAGAGAGAGAGAGAGAGAGAGAGAGAGAGAGAGAGAGAGAGAGAGAGAGAGAGAGGCGTTGAATGAATTGAAAGGGACAGTCTTTGAATGAATTGAGCCTTCAGTGCATCGAGAAAAGGAGATGTCACATTCCTTCCAGCACCGATGCACCACACCCTGATCCAGTTTTTTTTAGATAACTGTATAAACCACCTCATAAGCTACTTGGAGTTTGAGGTTCCCACCCATAACCCTCTTTGTTGTAAATCTCCACCCCTAGTAGATTTTGTTGCAAAAACCATCCCAACATACACATGTCCAATTGTTTCTAATTGTTTTCATTCATTTTGAGCAACAAATTATGTACCAGCCAAATTCATGAAATTTTGAGAGTAGTCTACACATATTTTGGAGAGTATGTAACAAAAGTTACTCGTCGGTGTGTGAGTACACCTCCAAATGGGGGCTGTCAAGGCTCCCTTCGGGTAGGATCGGGGAAGGACGGATTTGCTCGTGCTAGCGTAGATGATTCAAACGGAACAAGAACACGGAGGATTTTACCCGGGTTCGGACCGCAATAGATGCGTAATACCCTACGTCCCGCTCTGTGTGTATTCGAAGCTATCCTTATTACATGGGAGCACCCCTCCTCTTATAGGGTGAGGAGGGAAGCACCGTACAAGTACCGGAGGGGTACCCGGATACCGGTGGGGGTCCGGTCCCTCCTAGAATACTCCGACACGATCCCGACAAAATCCGTTGCGGTCTCCCTTCCTCGGTTCGTGTTCCAAATCTCTTCCATCCTATTGGCTGTGAGCCCTCCCGGCGCCGTAGCAGCGCGGCTTCCCGAGACGCGGCGCATGGGGAAGACGCGCGCACGTCATCGTCGGGCTGCGTCGCCGCCGCGAGCACTTGAGTGCCGCATTAACTCCGGGTGGTTGGGGCGCCAGAGGAAGCCACCGGGAAGCTTCGTCCTCCCTGTCGCTCCCGCTCCTCCGACCTTCACGGGCCGTGTGGGCTTTGTGGGCTCCCCAACCTGTCGCGGCCGCCTTTGCCTGTGGGCCGAAACGGCCCTCACGCGGTTAGGGGACCCCTGATCCCCCTACACCGACGAGTTACCGGTTTGAAATTAATTTGAACAACATTCCAAGGTTAATCTGAATTCAATTTTTTCATGAAACTAAGTGAATCATATTCGTTTAAACACTCTAACAATATTAAATTAACTTAGCTTTGCTTTGTTGAATTTATATTAGTGTAAATATATGAAGCAATTAAACATGTGCAAACTGGGATGGTTTTTTCAATAAAATGCACTAAGGGAGTGGTGATTTGCAACAAAACAAGTTATGGGTGGGAATTTCAAACCTCGTGCTACTTATGGGGTGATTTATGTAATTAAGCTTTTTTTAATTTCAGGCTTGATCCAGTCTTAGTATTGTCGATATGTAGCTTAAACTGAAGATTAATTAAGCACATATATACCTATAGATATACTATATACCTAGTTGTTGGCTTGTTCGGTGTAACATATCGAATCTGGCCATTTGATCTAGATTGAGTTTGCAATCATGAATAACCTTCGAGAATCTATATCTTCCTCCTCTTTTGCACGAGTTCAAAGAAAATCCATCTTTGACACCCTCAAATGCCATTTGCAGCGCCTAATGGGGCATGCTTTGCCTGGGTGAGGGTGTGACTATTTTTCCTTTGGTGCTTATATTAAATAAATTGCAAGGGTGCGACTATTTTTTCTGCACCAAATGCTAAGATACTACTCCCTCCGTTCAAGAATATTAGAATTTGTTGACTTTCTGATTTTTGTAAAAATATAAAAATAAAGAAAACATACTTAAAACATATCTAGGAATAAAATAAATTCTAACAAAATAAAAAAAATAAATTTTTTAAATAAGACGAGTAGTTAAACGTGATCTCTAAAAGTCAACAAATACTTATATTTGTGAACGGAGGTAGTAGACTCGACTTTAGAGCAAATAGATTCATTTGTTGGCAAAATCACAGGCATGATAAATTGTGTTCTCGGTACATGTTTACGTTCCGAATCTACTGAGATATATACTGGGAAATGTGTCTCATCGAAGGATATGAAAGCCCTCTCCCATGGATTTACACCAAGTCAGCAAGACGTGCCGTAGTAACAGGAGCACGACACGATCGAGCAGGCCTGATACAAATACGCCTAGCTTTAATTTGGACCTCTGACACAATCGCATGCATGCGCTTGGATGCTTCATCCGTGGATGTGTTGGAGTTGACTTACCAACAGGGAGAAACGCCGTACTGCTTCGTCCGTGTGGATGCGCTTGGATGCTTCGTCCGTGAACATGTAACAAAAAAAATAATACAAATTTGAATTTAATTTGACCGATGTTTCAAATATTTTGATATTAATTTGAATTCATTTTTCATGAAAACTAAGGTGAATGAGATTCATTTAAACACTTTAACAATGTTAAATTTAGTTTACTTTGCTTTTGTTGAATTTATATCAGTGAAAACATAAAAATAACTAGACATATGCAAAATGAGGTCGTTTCTTCAACAAACTATACCAAGAGGTGAGATTTTGCAACAAAAAACTTATGGATATATCTCAAACTCCAAGTCTCAAGTTATTTATGGGGTGGTTTATGCAATTAACCTTTTTATCCGTGGCAACAAGCCAACGACAACATGTCTTCAACATGTATAATATAGGAACATGGGTTTTCTAGCTTGCTCCCCTCCTGAGTCCTGATATGATGATGTCCTATAAGGTCAGGTTGAAACACTAGAGGCAGTGGTAGGATGAGCATGCTGCTGTTAGTGCCACCAGTGGTGAATTGCGTACGCGGAATTTAGCAATCATTCCCCGTTATGTCGTTATCCAACATCAATAGGGAGAGTTTTTCTTGGTTTCTTCCATGTAATGAGGTCAAACAATGACATTTCCCTTGCCCCGGCCGGGTTGGTAGAGGTTTGATAAGCCAATCTGGACACTCCACATATGGATAGTGCTTTGGATCCCACTCACGCGGTGCTGCTCTCTTCCATTTCATTTCATTTCAGGCAGAGGTAGTAGTTGCTTGTCCCTATCTCGATCTGTGTCTAGTAGTTTTGCTCGTGCTCATTGCTTTGCTTGTTCTTCACATATTTAAATTTCAGGAAAGATACTAGCTAATTAGATGTGGTAACGAATTAGTTAATCAAAACGTCTTGGAATTTGCAACCAATGGTCGAGTAGTTGAGCGCACACACACACGAAACACATGTTAGTAGCAACAAGATCGAAGGATTCAGAGGTAGCAGTAGTGGTACACTAGCAGTCAGCACTGGAAGCAGATAAGTACAAGTGGTTGATCATCATCAGCAGTGCGTTGTTGTGTTGGATGGAGCGAGATCGTCGGCCGGGCTCCGGCAGAGGCGAGACAGAAAGCGATGGTTGGCTACGCTGCCGCAGGCTTTGACGGTTGGGCAGGCAGGCAGGCAGGCAGCTCGAGTACACCGTGGAATCAAGCAGCTCTTGCATCAACAATTATGTGGTCGTCCGATTCACATCCCACCGCTATGGCTGTGCATTGCAGTGGAGCTTGGCTCAGCAGCTACATACGCTAGCTATGGAGCAGCTTAGATAGCCACCAATTGCTACTTACTACCTGACGATGAGCCAACAAAGGTTAGCTAGGCTTCGGTATGACGATTGGGATGGTTGGGCAACTGATCCACGGTTAGTTGGTTGCTCATCCCTCTCAGCTTCAGTCACTTGTTGTCCATCAGATTAAACAGCACCAGAGGCCGTGTCGAGGCGCAACAACAAATTGGCATAAACATGACTACTTTCTTCAGATCGTGGAGCTCTCAAGATTTATTTAACAGCTGCCCATGTGCGAGTCAATTGAGCACGTGTCATACTAACATGGACATGGATGCAAAATTGTGAGCTAGTACTAATTCACGACTAGTAGTAATACGCAACTAACAATCCTTGCAGAGACCATATTCGCATTCACGGGGAGAAGAAGAGATCCGATCTATCGCACACATGCATGATGATCCAGCCGGCAGACTTGCTTGGAAAATTCGCTTTGCAGCAGACATAGCGATCCTGTCTATCGCCTCCAGCTGCCTGAGAACGAGGCACCATCCTCATGCCGGTGAGTAGCTGCTCTGTGTGTCTGCTCTGTTGCTGTGCCTCGAGATCGTTCAGTCGATCCATTTTTTCACATGAATTCGGCCCTGTTCGTTTCCTGCCCTCTAAAATTTAAGCACTGTCACATCAAAGAGAATCTTACTATTTATAAATATTTCGATCAATTTAATGACAAAACCCTATTGACAGATTGGTGCTAATTTTCGAGATGAATCTAATGAGCTTAATTAATTTAGTTTTTGCTAAAGTGATGCTACAGTAACCGTCTTCTAATCATGACTTAATTAACCTCATTAGATTCGTCTCGTAAATTAGTCTAAGGGCCTGTAATTTATTTTATAATTAAACTTTATTTAATACTCCTAAATAGTAAGATTCTTTTTGATGTGATAGCTCTAAAGTTTAGACTCAGGAAACGAACACACCCGAAGAGACAGAGCTCATGATGTCATACTCAGTAACTTGGCTGCTCCTTCAACTGTGTCCACTCTATTTTTCTTTTTAAAAAATACTCTGTAATAGTATTATCTTTTTTTTTGCGAACTTTAGTAATTACTATTCAGGAATTTAACACCAATGAAATAAGGAGGAGTGGTGTTTCCTAACACTCCAAAATACAGGGAAGACCACAGACCCTTCTCTGGGACTGTCCATTTACTCGTCTATTGGCTACTCCTGATTGGATGCTCAGGTATCTTTAGCAACAAGTACTATTGATCTTAGGACACGCATAATATATGATAATTACTTCATTACATACTACTATCATTTCTACACAAACTAAAATTAATCACAAGTAGCTTTAAATTATTGCCACACATTATGTATCGATAAAGGGTTACCCTCATCATAAATTAGTAGTACATTTGCTATTTTTAAATTTAAGGAGCAAGATGCTAAGTTCACAATTAATTGCATCGATCTAGTTTGTGGCGTGTTTCTCTCACTCCGTGCAGTCCCCAAAGACAAGCTTTATCTGTAAATTTCTCATGGCAGTAACATTTTGATATACGAGCACGGCACAATAACACTCCATTATATTTAATCGTGCGATCAAAACACTACTTGAGAATCATGAGTTTGAAACATTGCTATTATATACTTACGATATGGCCACAAATTTAACCAACAAGCTGGAATAGCTCAGTTGGCCAGAGCGTGTGGCTGTTAACCACAAGGTCGGAGGTTCGAGCCCTCCTTCTAGCGGATTATTTTTTCCCCTTTTTTTGGTTAAATTACGCACAGTATTATATGCTAACTTCTTGGTAATATATGTCATATATACTTAATTATATGCTGCAAGGTATAAGATACAAGTAGCCAGAATTCATGACATGACATCCTAGGTGTGCATGGAATGAAAGTAGCAGCCACCCTGCAGCAGCACCTTCTCCATGTCCTGGATGCAATTTTCAGCGTAGCCACCCATCCCCATCTGAGATCTAACATCTGTGGGTTTCGAGGGCTCGAGGAAATAAGCTGCTGCCTGCTGGATCACTGCCGGATCATCCGGCATCGTGTCCATACCGAGGTCACTAATATGATCATCGCCCAACAACTGATCACCGCTTATGATCGGCGAAAATAATTGTGCTTGGAGGTTATCTGCAGGCTGCGCTGGCAACCAGAGAGCCGGCGGTGAGGTGACGATGGTGTTGCCGCCACCGTGATCGGCTTCTCCTTTTCCCTTGTGGAATACTCTGCACAACACCCAGTCTTCCTGCTGCAAACATTGTATATCGCTATGGTGAGTAATTCTGCAAACAAATCTGTGTGCTTGAGCATATATGCTGTGTGATGCCTCCAATGATATTATTATGAGTGAATAGGGTCAAGATAGTTGTAGTTTTGTAGAATTGGTTTCAAAAACTGTAGTTTTGTGCAACAATGATACAAATAGTTGTACTTTTGTGCAATTCACTCTGTTAATAATAATAATAATAATACTTCCTCCGGTCCGTGTAAGCATCGGTTGATTTTCAGACACTAACCATTGTCTTATTATATTTTTAAAAAATATTATTAGATACATTTTAAATATAATTTACTTATTTCTGATTATAGTTTTAGAATAAAATAAATGGTTAAACATAACATTTTGAAAGTCAAAAAAATCTTTACATTCGGAGATAGTAATTAATAATGAAGCCTTTATTTTTTTTTCAATTAGTGAAGCCTGAGCCATCGAGGTGCAATTATTGGGCATGCAACAAGCATGTCTACGTTCATGCAAACCTAAGTGATTCCACTTGATGCATGGGCATAGGGCAAACATGAATTAATTGATGAACCAAGAAAGACATACAAGCATTGGTGGTGTCGTTGTGAGGAGGCGGAACTCGTGCATGACCCAATCACTCTTTCGCCCATTTGGGGCTCGTCCCAAGTAGAAGACTAGTGTCTTCCTGGTGCCCAGTAGTATCCCGTCATGCTCCCCATGGATCACCTTGTCCTTGCCCGTCGCCTTCCAGTACCCATGCCTGGTTGCTCGGTTCGTGCGGGAGCCCGTCGCGTATTTTCTGTCCCTCGAGCTGAAGAAGTACCATTCCTTGTCACCAAGCTTGGCTGCCACTGCGCTTGATATATATATAGGAATTTATTAGACGATCGAGCGTACCTCTTATTTCCTCATCAAATATATAAAAACAAAAGAAGAAACAATTAATTAATATACTCACAAGGGAGGTCCCATGGCTCGCGAACGTGGAGGTCTACCTCGACCATGCTGAGTAGTGGCTGCTGCTGCGAGCTCTGTATCTTGCTCTTGCCGCGCAGGTAGTAGCATACCAGCTCCTCATCGCTGGGATGGAACCTGAACCCCGGAGGCAGCCTCGACTCGATATCCCTTAGTCTCATCACCGATCCATCCATGCCGACCAAATTCTTCCCTGCTTCTTTTATTAATTTTTATTTCTAAAGCTATATATATATATCTCTGTATCTTCTTCCAGTCCAATTGGCTTCATGCAATGCCGGATTGCTGCAGCTCTCTTAAATGGAAGCCAGAGCTGGTCTCGTATATATAGGACACAGCTAGATACTCCCTCCATTCCTTTATATAAGCATTCTAGGGATTCAAATTTTATTCCCAAATGTAAGCATTTTTATGAATAGGACAAAAATTGATGGGTTGGTGGGTGGGTGAAGAATTTATGAGATAGTGTAAAAAGAGAGGTATATATGACCTTTTCTCTTGATTATTTCTATCTCGAGATTCTAGGAATGCTTACATATAGGAACGGAGGGTATACGATGACCATGGAACTAATTTATTAGCTAGTCATCAACAGTCAGATGTGTACTACGTACTCTGTGGACTTTAATTATAACATCTGTGCTTACCCCCGACCCTTGTGTGCAATTAACAAATCGAGGGTACGTTTAGCACAGTCTTGCGGGTGGACATCATGCGATAGTTAAAATCGGCAGCTATATACATGCTTAATTACTCATAAAAGAAAGTCCATGCGCTGTGTATAATCCATATATATCCGAGAATAATACGCATGCGCTTAGCCATTCGTGCAAGCGAAAGCGAGAGAGACTAGCATCATCCGACGTGGAATGCCTCGGTGCCAAACGTACATGGTGCTTCTGATGATTGCATTGCTGCTTCATCATCATCATTTGGAATGCGATTGTTACGTGTGCAACAACTGCTTGATGCAAACTCATAAGACAGTGCTGCTTGTCCTGACATTACGAGGGGTTTCTTTTCGTTTCTGTTCAAGAACGTTGATTGATGTTACTGATTATTTTTTAAACAAAAATACTATATATTGCATGAACTGAACCGTATTATTCAGTCCAGTCTTAATATTGAGGTGTGTAGGAGTGAGTTTCAACTGCGTTATGCAATAGGATTTTTCGGTCCAAAAAGACTGGTCAATAGTTTTTCGGTCCAAAATACTGGCTAATACATAATTAATTTGGGGTAGTTTTAGACCAAAAAACTCCTACATAAACATATATAACGAATACTTAAACTTAACGTCCTACATATGCTATTAATTATGGCTAAAATCGTTGATTTATTCATAATTTGGGGTGCTACTAGCTACAAACATGAGCTTTTGTGCGTATTATTACTCTCAAAAGTTAGATTCGTGGGGTAACAAGGCTAGTACTGTCGGCAGGTTGTATTTAACACATATGTTTATTTCCAGCTGTTGTCGCGCTAACGAACAAATCCTTCTGCGCTGTTTAGACATTTTGTGATTCATGAATTGATTGATCGATGTTATGGGCTGAAAGAAAGGTCGTGAGATGTACTATATATACATAAGAAAACTGTACTTATTAGGGTACATGCACAATCGCCGATCGAGTTTGGAAAATGAACAGGAAACATGCATGGAGCTGTGGCCAGTACAAACAGTACTATGTGAGAAAGGACGACACCAGTTCCCGAATGCAAGGATCGGAGTATATGTATGTGCTAATCTGTTGCAAACCACGACGAAAATTCCTAATTTTTGTGGCAAAATATAGATATATATATTAAATAGCTCTTATTGGATCATTTTATTTTTGTCATCGATCGGAGCCTGATGCGAGGAAGCTAACGTTAGGTCACCAGTTTACACGAGGGAGACATTCAGGAAAGGGACCGCAGTAATAATTAGCTATGCTCCATGATTGAATTTGATTAGTAGCTAGTGTGCGCACGCACGTTTAAATGTACAGGCAGAGCAAAGCCCTGCATATGTACTAACTGCATGGAGCAAGCAACTTAATTAACGAGTATGGATGCATGTATGGCTTTCCTCATCAAGCACTAGTGTAGTGACTAATCAGCGCGGAGAAGATGAGCACGTACTGATCTCTGATGAATCACTTCGTACCTTGACAGTTACTGGAGCAATGTGTTGTATCTCTCATGGACTGTTGTTGCATTGTGAGCAATCAGTAGTTATGTACAGCGACATCTGATGATCTGAACACACTACATATCAATTATGTGTATATACACGTTCGCAAACCTTAATTAATTCAAGTAGTGTGCTTTGGTCGTTATGTGCATCTCTATCAATCACTATTGATTCCAAGCCCGAGCTTTGTCTGTGTTGTGACCATCGGTAGGAATACGTAGGGGTACATCGACTGGCTCCTGGCTCGCCCGGCCCTCTGAAACCCTTCCGCAAAGGACACATCCGAGGATGCCGAGAAGCTGCGCGCCGCCGAGGCGGTTAACAAGATTGTTTTTTTAGGTAATTTTGTAAAATTATTTTGATCCAGTGAAAACAGCATGATCATACAGGCCCGTATAGCGAAACGGCCCAACCAAGAGAAGCCCACAGAGGCCTAAAAGGACACGCACCACTCTCTTTTCCTGGTTTTCCACCCGCCGCCTCTCCCTCCTCGCTTCCCGAGTGCTGCTTCCTTCCGAATTCCGATCGGCAAGGGATGGAGGCGGCGGGGACGGAGAGCAACAAGCGCATGCGGCCCGCCATGGTAAACTTCCTCTACTACCTAGCGTCCGTTCCCCTTCGATTTCCCCCTGCCTGCCTGCCTCCATGTGCTGCTGCGGCTTGGGCTTTTGATTTCTGGCTTCGGAGTTGCTACTTGGAAGCATCTCGAGTTCCAGGCCGAGGGTTTGGTTCGGTTTAAGACTAAGAGGGAATTCCTTTGATTTCACTCGCGTGCTTGCTGTGGCTTGGATTTTGTTGATCGCTGCCTGCTTCTGGTTGGTTATTACTACTAGTACTTTTTAGGGGATTGATTCCAATCACCCGGAATTTGGAATTCGAACCCTCGCTCACTCGAGCAGATGCGGATTCACAAATTGACTTTTAGGAATTTCCAGCGGTAATAAACGAAAGTTGTTGCAGGGCACCGACGAGGAGGAGGCGATGAGCCAGGGGAGCGCGGGAGGCGGCGCCGTGACCGAGATGGCCGTGGTGGCGGCGGAGGAGGAGCAGCTGGGGTCGGCGGAGACGGAGGAGCACATCCAGCGCATCCTCCTCGCCATCGACAACTTCACTCGTCAGGTGATTCACTTTTGCACTGTTTTATTATTACTGATACAGGTGACATGACATGGATTGCTTGTTGCAGGTGTCGGAGATGCTGGACACCGGCCGCGCGCTGTTCAGGGACCTCGCCTCCGACTTCGAGGAGCGCCTCTGCTCGTGAGAACATTTCTCTTTAATTTCATCCCCTTGCTTTCACGCGGAGGTTTCTGATGAGCTGTTGGTGGCGTGCATGCAGGATCCACAAGGAGAAGGTGGAGCGGTGGGAGGAGATGATCCGGGACCTGCGAGCCCGCGACGCCGCCAACGAGCAATCCCGCACCCTCCTCCACAACGCCCAGCTCCACCTCCTCCACACCGTCCGCGACTAGCCCAGGCCAGGAGGGCTCTTCACTTCTCTCACCTCTCTGTTTCTGCTTCATCATGCCTCTGACTGCCACTTCCCTGCCAACAACCAAGGGACCCTCTGCTTTACTACTGCGTTCCAGTTTCTTTTTGTGTATGGATCAGTCAGCAATTCTGGATGATGCTATTCAAAATGATGATCTTGTTTATGCAGCAACAGCATTCATCAAAAACTGCTTCTGGATGTATACCTCTTTGCACTTCTGGATGATCCTAGATGTCTGTTCCACTCTTGTTATATAGCTGTTATCCTGCCTAGTTTCATGTATATCGATGTATGGATCAATCAACACTTCTGGGTGATGTTATTCAAAATCATGATCTTGTTTATGCTGCGATTGCACACATCAAAACTGGATCTACAAATCCTACATGCCTGTTCGACTGCTGTGTAATATACAACAACACAAACCACTGTAAATTTCTAGCAGCACAAATTCAGTTGTAACCATTCTTCAGGAAGTATGCTCTAGACGCAGGGCACATCGTGCAGCGGGTGCCCCTTCATGTTCCTCTCCATCACCCTCCTGGCCAGTGACACCTGCTTGCCCACCGCGAACACGAACGCCTTGCCGTTGCCGGAGGCGCCACGGGCTGTCCTCCCAACACGCCTTACATATTCGCTCGGGTCACGGGGGTAGTCGAAGAGCACCACGTGGTTCACGTTTGCAAAGTCGATGCCTCGGGACGCCCTGCCAACCATCGAATCATACATCAGTGCTGAAACTACTTCCTGGAAGTGAAAGCAGCAGAATGCAGTTTAACTAATGCAGACCTGTCTGTGCACACAAGGAACATCGAGTCCGCTGTTTGTTTGTTAAGAAACTCTTTGATGTTTGTGATGCGCTGGGCCTGGTCCAAAGCGGCATGGAATGGAAGTACTTTGATTTGCGAAGCCTTCCTGTCCAGCCGTCTCAACACATTCTCGACTTTTCTGCATGTCTCAATCTGTCAACAGAAACACAATCATATGCTATTCTGAGACTTATTGTTTATTATTATGCCTCAGATTAACGAAATGGGGAGAGAGGCTACCTTGTTGCAGAATACAATTGTTTTACGAACAGGAGATTCCTCAACAATTTTAACAAGTGCCGTTTTCTTGTTTGAAAAGGCTGTCTCTGGATTCTTTTCCTCATTGTCATCTCCACTGCAGTCCACAAGAATCTGCAGTTGAACCACTACAAATATAAGCAATCTGTGGAAAAGAAAACAGTGGTCATACTATTGACTCTATGAACTTAAATGTAATGTACTGCACAATCATGTGTCTCACTCCTAACAGAAAAAAAATACAGTCTTAAAGATGTACAAATGAGCAGCCATATAGTGAAATCTGACATCTAAGACATACTTCATAGGGAGGTCACCAAAAATCATATGTAACGGACATAAAAAAAAAAAGAATGGAGAAAGCGAGAAATTGTCCACCTCTTCGAGGCGGGAGCTTGTTCGGTGGACACTAGGTCCCATGATTACTTCACAGTCAGGAAACGTTTCAACAACTTTGTTGTAGATATCAAGAGGAAGAGTGGCTGTCACAAAGAGATATTGTGTGGTCACTGGTGCAACAGTGATCAATTGATGAAGCACTTGTTCAAAACCTTCTTCACCAAACAAGATGTCCACTTCATCCAGAACAACACTGCAATTATTAAGAATAACTTAGACTTTATGATAACAAGTAAACTCATTATTTTGATTTAATCCTTTTGCACTTAAGTTCTCACCTTCTGAGGTTAGCCAGTTGCACAAAGCCTTCCTGAAGCAGGTACAAGAAACGACCAGGTGTTGCTATAAGGACATCAAGCTCTTGCTCAAGGCTTTCTAATTGTGTCTTCTGTCGAAATCCCCCAGTTGCAACCATAGACCTAAATGGAACCCCAGACTTTGATATCGACCGGCAGTTGTTAAGGACCTGAGAATATTTACGGTGAAAATGACATCAGGTCATTTTACTAACCGAACAAGTGTTAGAAAACACAGAAAGCATTAATTAAACAAGCAATGTACCTGAGAAGCAAGTTCAGCAGTAGGGGTCAACACTATCACCCTGGGGTTCCTAGGGGATGATCTATGAAGCCCTTGAGCTTCTTCCTTCTTTAAGTTTTGAACTATAGGGCACAGATATGCTAGTGTCTTGCCAGAACCACTTTGATCAGCAATAATGCAACTCCTCCCCTCCACAATCGGACCGTACGCCATAGCCTAGAAATAATTCAGCGGGCCACTTAACAAAAGCATGTAAACACACATAGCATTTTGGACATTAGTGCTCCTAGTCACGAAATGTTCCCATTAGGATTAAGTTCACATATACAGCTATTCAGGATATTTTTCTTCATGGTAACATAAACAAGATGCCCCCATATTATCTTTTGACAAAGATCATTTACCTGAATATGTGATGGACGAGGGAACTCAAAATTTCTGAATGCACGTAGAATGTCATCGCTGCAGCCAATCTCTTTAAAAGATTTACGACTGAAAAATAGATTGTCCAAAGGGCCTTTTGGCTTTCGATTCTGTTGTCCAAAAGTGACATCTGTAATGTCACCCCATCTTTTGGAACCGGAAGGAGGCTCTGAGCTCTGGGAACCCAAATCATCATCACCTCTGTATTGGCTCAATACAGAATTCCGAGAATGTGCACTTCGAGTCCTTCCATTCCTGGTGCTACTGCCTGTATTTGCACGGCTTGCTAACTTTGATGAGACAGCCTTTCTTCTTTCAAAAATATTTTCTTCTTCATCAGAGTCATAAAAATTAGATTTATCATTCTGACTGATGCTTGCACGTTTAGCATTCTCTCTCTTGAGGTGAGCTGATCTCATAACCAATGATTTCACTTTCTGTGCTTTCAGCCTACCAAAATTCCCGATACCTGTACTTCCCTCGTTGCCTGTAGTTTGAAGCCACGGTTTTAGCAGAAGTAAAACTTTCATGACTATAGCAATCAGAAGCAAAACAGCAAAAGCACAATAGGTTATGGATATAATTTAGCCAAATCCATATCTAACATACAATGGCATGACCGAATGAAACAGAATGTATTGAAGCTGAACAACTAATACTAAACTACAGGCAGGCAGTAAGTATGAATGAAAAATAATGTGATTTCTAAATTTGAAAACTTATGCAGGTTTATTACTCAATTGGTTGCGAAGCACTAAAAAGTGCGCATCAAAACGGAAAGAGTGTACCTTTTCTGGGACGGTCGGTAGTCCTGGAGAGCACCGCCGGGGAGGGCATGCTGGCCTCGTCGCCATCGTCGGTACCGCCCCACACGATGACGCTGCGTCCGGTGGCGCGGTCCACTAGCCGGTACGCGCCGGGTGTGTCCATGGACACCTTCTCGTAGCCGCGGCTCCCATCGCCCTCCGCCGTAGCCGACGCCGCCCAGCTCCGGCGGGCCCTGCAGCAGGAGGCGAAGACGGAGCTCCGGAGAGAGGCGGGATGCCGGAGCAGAAGGGGAACAGCGCGGGCCTGAGCCACCTCCATTTATCCTCTGTCGAGTGCTTGCTTGCACTTGCAGTCGCAGTGCTGCCGCCTCCCTCCTATCCGATTCAGAGGTCTTGCTCTTTTTTTAGACCAGATAGGCAGATACAGACGATGCAATTATTGGGCTCAGGATTTTGTTTGGGCTTTCATGAGCTAGGCTCTTCCTGCTATTGGAAATAGGCCGCTGAAAGAAGCCCATCTGTAGCGTCCTTTCAATTTCATGGGAAATCGCCCAATTCTTGCACAAGTTTCGCAAACAAGCGTAGAAGTAGGGATGAAACGATCGAAAAATATCATTACCGTTCCATAAACATATTATTTAGTCGAAAATGATATCAAAATCGATATCGGAAATATCCAAAATTGAAAACAAAATCATTCGGACGAAAACATATCGATATCGATCGAAACCGATAATTGTAACGAAAATACCAACATACAACTTGTACATCTGGTTGTTTAGGACCAATAAAAGTACGTGCAATTGGTCAAACTTGAGTACTAACACAACACAACTAAATTAACCAGATAATTTCGTTAGGATCACGATCAGGCCAATCTGTAATCTACAGGGAGTCGTATTTTTCTTTTTTTTTAGGACAGGGAGCTGTGGGTTTCTATAAGTGTTATCTTCGTTGGATAGGAATAAGGAAATCACCATCTTAAAATAATCAGGTCACTTATTATTTATATACTAGACTGCATTACTTGTACGAGGGACTCGACCACTTGGGCTCCGGCAGATTTAGTAAGATATACGAAATTTTCATTGAATAATTCCGAGCTAATACGGTATTCCATCTATTCGGTTGAAAATTGGCTCTTTCTCATTTCTATTATCATTTCCGCTCTTTCCCATAACCATTTTTTCAGAAACGATAGCGGAATTTCCTTCACTGTTTTCACCCCTACGTAGAAGTGTAGAACAACGAGACAACCAGAAACAGGCGACGTGAGTTCACGTGGTGGCTTGCAATGCAACACAATTCTTTGTCAGATTGAAGGCATGGTAAAACGGAGGTAACTGCATACACAGGATACCAGAAACTGTTCTCCTACGCGCGTTATAGAAACTGGCTCGGTTGGCCAGCGCGGGTCGTTCCCAGCGCGCCCACCCGCGTTCGAGCCTCGGCTCACGCAGGTGTCTCACCCGGGGTTCGGTAAAAAATTCCTCGCTCTCCCCAAATCAAAGCGTATGGTATAAGACTCGCGCATCGCTCACAAGGCCAGCTGAGTCCCTACGTATGGTTTGGGGAGAGGGTTCGAAATTTTCTCGACTCGCGTAAGAAGGTCTTCTTCTTAACAAAATGCCCGGGGGCCGTCATAACCCCCGCAGGTCGACCTTAACCCGTTTCTGCTAGAGACCTTTTTAGAGTTACAAACAACTAGCTAATTAAGTCTACATTAGAGGTACCCTATTGGTCAGTCCACCACCACGAAATTAGAGCAACAAAAACTACGACAGGCTGGACCTTGGGCTTGGATCAGCGCCAGACCTTGACATATCCATCATGTGATGCCGACGCCAGCACACCCGTGGCACGACATCCTGCCAAATCTGCAACATAGCCGTCGTGAGGCTGCACGGACACCGCCTTGTTCTCAGCAAAGTTCCACAGTGTAATCGTCTGCACGTTTCCCACAAATAGCCACACGGCGATAAAGAAGTCAGAAAAGACTCAATAAGAAAATGCGCAAAAAGTAAAGCAACATATATATATATCCCCATACTTATTTCCTGAAATATATAATGCATAATCTTATGACCGACTTTCCTCTGACAAGTAACAAGGAGCCCCGGCGAAGACGATGAGAACAACGGACATACCTGGTAACCCCCAATGACCAACGTGTTTGGATACTTTGGGTGGAAGCTGCACGATCGGAAATAGCTCAGGTTCGTCCCACTTAGCTCACGGGCATGTCCTCTTCCCTGTGAAGGCCAGACCCTTACGCAATCGTCACTAACAGAAGCCAAGCACCGGAAATGTTCGCTCCAGCATATGGAGTGCACAGATTTGTTATCTCCGTTACACTGCAGTTGGGGGGCAGTATGAGGTACACTTAAATCGAGGCAAGGGGAATCTGAATTTCAAATGCGAACCTGCAAGCAGCTGATCCTTTTATCTGTCTGAATATCCGTAACGTTCACCGTGTTTCCAATAACTGAAGCGAGGTAACTCCCAGTTGGGTCGAATCTTACTTTTCCTCTACCAGTCTGCACCACCAGATAACGTAGTACATGTCATAGGACAGGAAGTAGGAAAGCATTACCTTGCAAATTAAACTGAAACTGGTCAGACTTGGAACCTACAGCTTTGGAGGTGTGTAGTTTATCCTGGCCTATTTTCCAGAACAGAACCTTGCCACCGTCATCGCACGAGCAAAGGAGTGAAGTGTCTGCATTTGGATGAAAATCTACGGATCTGACCAGAGAGCTATGTCCAACGAACGTACTGATGAAATGACCATCCTGTGACAAGAAAAGGTAATAGTTTGTAAGCACC
>JAUNZO010003566.1:0-13494 GCA_031894775.1 Chloris gayana | reverse complement strand
CTTGGGGACGAGCCGTAGCTCGTTTGGCAAAGTCTCCCGGGTGGGGAGCTGCCGGTCGTGAGTTCGAGCGCAGCTCGACTCACGATTCCCACCGGGATTTAGTTCCCAAATATTTCCTCGTTGCCTCTCTGCGTGG
The DNA here is from genome assembly GCA_031894775.1 of Chloris gayana. Classification (NCBI taxonomy): domain Eukaryota; kingdom Viridiplantae; phylum Streptophyta; class Magnoliopsida; order Poales; family Poaceae; genus Chloris; species Chloris gayana. The sequence goes on along the minus strand of JAUNZO010003566.1, from coordinate 13,358 downwards.
TGCCACAGAGGGAGAGCGACGTCCCCGTCGCCTGCGAAGTCCGGAGGATTTCGTCGATCCCGAAGGACGCGGTTTCAAGTTTCATATGTAGTTGTAGGCCTGTAATCGATGCGTGCGTGGTGTGAGTAGTGTGCGTGTGTAAGGGTGCGTGGCGTGAGTGCAGTACGAAGCAGATGCTACAGACTGTACTCATTAGAGAGAGGCTTAAAAAAAAAAGTGGCGCCCCTTCGCGCCTTCTGTGTGTTGTAACATGGGAATGGCCCATTTCGATGTAGGTTGGCCCAGCCCATACATCCCTTGCGCGATGATTGATGACTGTAATATACGCGTCGCTCGAGGGGCTATGTACAAACTTCATCCCTCTTCTTCCTTCCTTTGATTCCGATTGGCACGCGCACGGCGGCGATGGCGAGGAGGGGGTGTCGTACGTGTCGGCGGCGCAGCTGGTGTCCCTGGCCCGCGATCCCCGCGTAGCCATCGTCGACGTCAGGGATGAGGAGAGGAGCTACGACGGCCACATCGCGGGCTCGCACCACTACGCCAGCGACACCTTCGCCGACCGGATGCCCGACCTGGCCCAGGCCACCGCGGCCAAGGAAACACTTGTCTTCCACTGCGCCCTTAGCCAGGTCCCATATTCTCCTTAATCCTTATTAGCTACTACTCGTCTTCTATGGATCTTGTAGCGATGCTCTTCTCCGTATTAGTCTTCTATTATGGATCTTGTAGCGATGCTCTTTCCTTTAGACATCTTGGTCTTGTACTAAAGAGTAAGATGTCCAATTTGCAATACCGATGTCGTTAAAGACCTGAAATTACTACATTTCTTTGCTCTGTTTTGCATTCGTTCACTAGCCGTTTAGAGCAACCCCAGCAGGAGCTCTAAAACTGGTGCTCTATACTCATTTGTATCTAGTTTTAGAGATCCTGTAAAACTCATTTGTAAGGATTCAGAGTCGTGTGCTGCAGCAGATGCTCTGGAATTGGTGCTTTATACCTATTAGGCATTCCGTCAAACACCTTGAGGTTGTCGACCATTGTTGCACCATCGTCGGTGTTGGGGACGGAGGGACTACCGGCATGCTCTTCACAGGAGTGAGGGGCCACAAGCTCCTCTGTTTTGGGTCACTGCAGGCACGATCTTCCTCATCTCCGGAGGATCCGCCCGTGGTGGTCAACGGTGGACGAGCTTGCGACACATAACAGAGGAGCTCGTGGCCTCGCACGGCGACAACAACCAACTTGACCTTGGGGTGTATTAGGGCGGCTGCGGACCAGAGCTTGGAGTGGAGCAGGGTACAATGTGTCCCATCGTGTCCACTATGGCCTTTGCCAGTAAGCTCCGCAACGTCATGGAGGTGGCCACCCTCGTCTAGCTAGGAAGTGGAGGGAGCGGCCTCAGAGTGGCACGGGAGAGGTCAGGGCCAACTGGGAGGCGGTCGCAACATCGGAGGTGGGGATGTTGGTCACAACAGGATGACGTCGGGGGCAGCCGAGAAGACCCCAAACGGGTGTGGCGGGGGACGGCAAGGCAAGCGCTAGCGATGGCGTGGTGAGACCAGCATCGGGCCAGCTTCTGGTCCTCACCGGACAAGGCATGGAACATACGGAGGGCGCAGTTGAGTTCCCGCCAAGTGATACTGTGGATAGAGCACAGGATCAAGCACGGAGGGGCAAATAGAAAGGATCTCTAAAAATTTTACACCACCAGATGGCATCTTCTGGAGCATATTGGTGCTTTATACTGACAAATTTTAGAGATCCTGGCCATTCTAAAGCATCTGCTGGGGTTGCTCTGACTCCTGCCTGATTCCAACATGAGTTAAGGCTAATTTGTGACTTGTTTTTTGACTGATCGGACCTCCTAAGCCAGAGCTTTAGTTTCAGTAATATGAATTTCTTAGTTCGTCTTTTTATGGAAACAGTATTTGTGTTTTGTGCTTCTTAGTTGTACTTTGTGATGATATAGCAACAGCCATGTTAATCCCAAAGGTGAATTACTTTTGGTTCGAGATCGTAGCCACTGATTTTGCTTGCTACCTTAAACTGCAGGTTCGGGGCCCATCTTGTGCTCGGATGTTTAATGACTATCTATCAGACGCCAAGGAAGATTCTGGGGTGAAAAACATCATGGTTCTTGAGCGTGGATTCAATGGATGGGAACTTTCAGGCAGGCCTGTTTGCCGCTGCAAGGAAGCTCCTTGCAAGGGCTGTGAGAATGCTGGGATAAAGTGAGTAACAGAAAATGAAAGCCTTTGCATTTCTTTCATGTAGCTGGTGAACCATGGAGATATTACCCCTTGAAACATATGTTGAAACTCAAATTTTAAATTTGTGTTGCAGAATTGCTTAACAATGTAAAATAACTGCCAGATTAGTAACCATGGCCATTACTTTTCATCCTCCTAATAATTCAAGCACCAATTTTCGCATCTGGGTATTCGTTCCTTGCTGCCGTCATTTATATATGTACTTTTGATATGCATGGTTAAAATGTCTACCCTGATTAGTTGTGCAGCCGTATAGTTACTACTGTCACAGATTTGATGCCTTCTCAATCCATTTGCTCCATTTTTGATCCTGTAATTATCCTCGGCTGATAGATAGATGACATAGCAAACAAGTTGAGTGTAGCTTGATTTTTCATTTTAGCATTAATAAAATAGAGCTATAGAAATATGAGACACTGGCCTGTCGATGTTTCAGTGTGGAAGCAGAGGCCGTCCTTATGACATGAGATTAATATATACGTGTAAAGTTTGTGCTTTCATGATAGAACAATGGAATTAAATATCTCATGTAGGCATGTAGCCATTGATAAGTTGATCAATTATTATTGGCATCACCACAGTTTAGACAACAGCCTTGATATGATAAACTCAATAATCAAATATAATAAACTGAATTCCTCATTAAAACTATTGTAAGACCAGTGGTCGACTGTTAGGATATTGTGGGTATGAGTTGTATTAATTTTTGTTGTATTACTTTGGTAACTAGCTTGCCAATGTGAATGGTCCTTACGAGCAAATGACAGGGTCCCATAATTTTCAAGTGCCATCTACTATCTTTTGTAGAGCATACTATTCATTTTGCGTTACCTGATCCTTGGTGTATTTTGTTGCATATTTACTTGTTCCACAATTTGCAGTTGCTGTCATGTACTACTAAAGCAATGCTGACTGTGTCACCATTTTTTTTAGTTCTCTGTAGGCCAGAGCAGCTGTGAGCCATAAAAACGGTTATAGTGAAGCCTACTGTAATGCTTTGGTCTCGACAAAATCTTCAACTGATGCCTCAGATGGTGAAGAAGCTCTATCTGCTTACTTTGTGTTCGCAAATAGTGATATGTAAACAGGAGCTGAATCGGGAGGAGTGGCATTACTTTGTGTTCGCAAATAGTGATATGTAAACACAGGAGCTGATTCAGGAGTGACATATGCATCCCGCGTTAGCTCTGAAGAACCTGATCAAACATGACTGTAACCCTGATATGGTCAAGTAATGAAAACTTTGTGTAAAAAATGTATCCGTTTCATATAGGTTGAAATGTTGACCGCTAGAGATTGATTCAAACGAATTGCCGTGTAAATTCACATGCTCCAATGTTCAGATCTACATACATGATCAGCAGGAGTTTTGTTTTACGATCAAAATATTGGTTGGATAAGCTAATGTGCCAATAAATTACCAGCATAATTGCGTTCAGATGAGAGCACGACCTAGCTAAACTCTTGTAATTGCGTTAAGATGAGAGCACGGCCTAGTAGCTAATTAATTCCCCAACCCAGCGTCGTCATCATCGGAGACCTCGATCTCCTCCTCAGCGTAGCCCTTGAGGCGGAAACTTGTTGACGCTGGCGGTGACAGACATGATGATGTCGCGCAGCTTCCTTGAAATCCTCGTCCAGCATCTCTTGGGGCATGCCATGGAACGTCTTGGGAGGAGGTAGTCGATGTACTCCTGCTTCACCCTCACCACCTTCGTCTTCTTCGCCGACGCCTGCTTTACCTCCGGCTGCGTCGACGGCATTGGACTCCCCGCCATCGCCATCCAAACCTCTTGTGTGTTGGTCGAGAGATCCAGGGCGTCCCAAGCGCTGTCGTATCGTATCCGCCTCAACCTCCGGCTCCATCCGGCACTCCCAAGTCGCAACACGTAATTGGTGACTGGCAGGCGGCTTGATTTGGTAACGGAACTCTAGTCTTCACATCCTCCAGGATCCACCCTCAAAAATGGAAAGAATTGTTTGTGGAAATATTACACTACTACATTTCAAAATTGACTCTTTTTCGTTAAGTTTGATCATTCATTTTTTAAAAAATATAAAAAATATCGTATTTTGTTGGAATGTGTTTTATCATTAAAGAAACTTGAAATATAACCAACAACTTTTATATTTCAACAAATATTTTGAATAAGACAAAAAGTCAAACATAATAAAAAAAGTCAACAACAACAATAATTTTGGAACAGAGTAACTCTAAGGAGGCTAAGAATTGTTGAGCATCATCACTATGAAAAAACTGAACAACATTTCATTTATGTTATGAAACCAAGCAATAACTGAACCATTATGGGCCATCAATTCAACTACCCGCTACAGTATTTCTGGGGCTCATTATGAGTAGTTATTGCTACAGTACATATGGGCGTAATTACCGGTTTACCCCTGGGTAATGGCTGGCTATAAATAGAACCCTTCGGGTTGAGTTTCTCACGGTGAAAAGAGGAGAGCTCATCAGCAAGCCTTGGAACACTAAGATTAAGAAGAAAGAGTGCCAGTTATTTTCCCACATCCGTGTTCATCTATTTGTGTGTTCTGTGTATGCATTAGCGGTGTGATAGAACAACTGATTCGAGTTGTTTCACAACACGTTATCAGCACGAGCCTCTAACGAGCTACTAAGATAAGAATCAGTTTAGGGAATGCCTACTGATGCATACATGATTCATCTATCAATGGTAAGTGCAAGAATGAAAATAAGCTTGTTGGTAACAATAGCAAGCAGAACAGAATATACATGATATCCTATAGCTAACGCTACGGAAGAATGCTACCTAAAGCTAGCACTAGTTATTTGTTTTGATTTACATATTCTTGTGCTACCAGAAGTTAGCACACTGCATCACAAACTGATGCTTACCTGTGTGCCGGTTCTAAAGACCGCGCACCGGGGAACATGGCCCTGAAGTGCCATGGCCGGACCTCCAGAAGCAGGTCACCGCGAAGCTTACGAGCTTGCAGCGAGGTGGACGCCTGAAGCCGTCACCTCTTTGACGCACTTCGAGTGTCGTCTCCGTTGACGTGTCACCCGGCACCATGCGCTTTGTCGCCGTGGGACAAGGGACCGTCGCGGGAGTTCCAGCGTCGCTGTGAGGGAGGAAGCCCCACACGTGCTGTCGGCCCCGTTATTCCGCCGCCCGACGCTGCTGTGGAGAGGCTGCTACACCCCCACGCGAGCGACAGGGCGAGTCCCCGGGGCTCATCCCGGGGCAGAACCGGTAGGGGCTTGCCGGTAGACTCGCGGCCTGAAGCGCTGCAGCTACCACGGCGCCGCCTGCGCTCGCGCACACGGCCCTGAAGCGCCGATGCGCCGCAGAGCAGCCATCGCGAAGCACCGGACGGCCCCGAAGCGCCGTCGTGCCGCCACTTCCCACCAGAACGGAGAAGGGCCCAGAAGCGCCCCCTGATGACTGTACTCCTCACGGAGCCACCAGACCGGGAACCCCACGCGGTGTACTGTAGCTGTGGGCGTCATTCCCGGCCGCCGCTATAGGCTATAGCCACCTGAAGCGGCCGGCTCCGTCACCGGCGTCGCGCGCAGAACAGCTCGCCGGCTAGGCCCACGCACTGGCACGGACTGTAGCCCGGCCACTGCTGCCAAACGCCGCCTCGGGCCCGGCACCGACCGCACGCCGCCGTATCGCAGCCTCCCGAGCCACGCATGTCGCCGTGCTGCCTCCACAGGAGGAGAGATAGAGAGAAGGGAGCTTCGCTCCCTTGCGGCTGATGCCTCCCGGGATGCACGCGACTCCGGGCCGCCGCCATGGATGGCGCTCCGAGCTCTGCTCCCGAAGGCTTGGCCTGGTCCCCTCTCCAAAGCAGTGAGAAAATAAATGGACCGTTCCAGGCCTGTCCGTTGCAAGCGGATAGGATCAAGCGTGTGTGCGTGTCCTGACCACATAATAAATTTGGTTTATTGCACACGGGCCACCTCAAGTGGTGCCTTAGCCGAGATTTTTGCTATTTGGCCCACGAAACGGGTTCTGCTTTGGTAAAATGCCTAATACCATTGGGCTTCGCTAAAATGCCCATCAAACCATTGTCCCTACTGCTAAAATGCCCATGACCAGTTTTCATGACAAAACTGCCCTCATCCTTTCTTCTTCCTAACACCAGATCAGACCACTTCCATTGTTGACCAAGGATGCTGCTACTTCCTCGCCGGGACAGCACATGAATCACCTATTTGTCGAGTGGTCGTCCCCCTCCCTCGGATGACGTACCCTCCAGCTCCGCCCGCCGCCGGCACCCACTTTCGAAATAGGTCGAGGCGGAGACCGCAGAGGACCTCGCGCGACGGCCACGGCTCTAGCAGACGACTAGCAGCGACAGCGTCGTCGGACGTGGGTGGGCCCCACGCAGACGAGCAGGCGCGCGTGGCGGCGTGGCCGAGCGGCGCGCACTGGCTGTGCGTGCAGGCGAGCGGTGGCCAGGCGGTCGTCCGCGTCATCGAGCAACGCGATCTCGTGGAGCTTGGCGTTGGCGCGCTTCAGGTCGCGCGGGTCGAGCTCGTCCTCCTCCGTTTCCCACGCGGCGACGCGATCGACGGTCTGCGCGACCATGCGCAGGTCCAGCGTGGCGCGGAGCGACGCGCGAAACCCCTCGTCAGCGGTGAACCGCTTCATGGGCCCCGCGGCCAGGGAGATGAGTGCGTTCAGCGCGGACTCGTCCAGGACCGGCACTGCCGCCGCGCCCTCCTTCCACCAGCTGTTGTTGTACATCCCCTTGTCGTTGTAGCTCGCCATCGAGGCTGACGACCTCTGCCTCGCAGTCGCCGCGCGCCAGTGCATCTCCTCAACGGAGGCGCCGTCCCTGGTGCTGTGCGTGCAGGTGAGCGGCCGCGGCAGCAGCTTGTTGGCTGTGCATGCAGGTGAGCGCCTGCCATGCAGCGTGTGCTATGGAGACAGGCGAGCAGCGGAAGCGTGCGTGAGCTGCAACACCGGCAAGCCATGGGAACGGCAACAACTCAGAACGATGGACGGACTGATGTGAGGATGAAGAAGGTAGGACAGGGGCAGTTTTGTCTAAAAAAATGGCCATGGCCATTTTAACGGTAGTGACGACGCTTTGGTGGGTATTTTAGCGAAGCCTAATATTAAGTGGGCAATTTATAGAAGCCCGTCCGTTTCGTGGGTAAAATAGCAAAAATCTCGCCTTAGCCAGACTTTGTGCCGTAGCTAGCACTTGGGGCCTGGAACCGTACGCACAAATGGATGGCAACCCCATGTGCCCATGGCCCACGTTAGGAGTGGCCTGAAGTCAACTCTCTCTCTTTTATTTTATTTACTTTGAAGTATTATTTCATGCTCATTTACTTTACTCTATTTTAATTATGGTCTCTTTTAATCATGCAACATTATTTTATGCTCACTAATATGCATGGAATTTTCTGGGAATATTCATGACCCGCATAATTGCAATATTTACATGTATTATTTACCCGAAGTAAATTGCGTAATATTGCAGGCATGTCGGACATTGCGAAGAGGGAGTTCACCCAACTTGCCTTGGATGGCAGCAACTACCTCATATGGGCTCAAGATATTGTCATTAACCCGAGATCCATGCGTCTCGGTCATACTATTGCCAAGCCCGAAGTCGGCAAGGAAAAGGTTGTGGTCGATGACGCCGATAGTGCAAAGGCTTTGCATTTTCTCGCGTCATCACATACACCCGCACTTGAAAATGGAATATATGACCGAGTAGGATCCGCGAGTTCTGTGGGAATCCTCGAAGGATCGCTTTGACCAACAACAGTGCCATTGCACTCCCACGAGCTCGGAATGACTCGGATTACCCTACGCTTCCAAGACTATAAGTCCGTGGCAGCGTATAACTCGCCATTCATCGAATCGTCTCAATGTTGCGTCTCCGTGGCCGGCAGATCACGTACGCCGAGATGATCGAGAAAACCCCGAACACCTTCCACCCGGCAACATCGTTCCGCAACAACGAGACAGGTGTCAAAAATATACGAGATATTCTCAGCTCGCTCGGACCCTGTTAGTTGCGGAACGGCGGAACGAGGTTCTCATGCGAACCATTCTGCTCGACCCACCGGGTCGATGGGTGTGCTCGAAGCACACGCCAATGTTGCCGGAATTCCGATGGCCCGAAACATGGCCGTAAGAGATGGAAGAGTAGGAAGGGTGGCATGTTCAAAGGCAGAGGAAAGGGTAAGCCTCGAGGTAAAGGTGACAAGAAGGTCACAGGTGAATCATCTCGGGGGAGCAAGAATGCATGCTATAGATGCGGGCGTTCGGGATATTGGTCTCAGCAACCGTCGCGTCCCCGCACACCGATTGACGCTCGTCGTCGTTCTTCCGAAGTAAGAACGAGGGCGGGCTCGAGTCCCACTTCACCACCGAGCCTCGAAGCTCACGCCAATGACATGGTCATTGTGGCCAATGCGAGTGGTGAAGACGTCCAAAAGGACGATAGCGGGGACGACCTTCTTAATGATGACTTTGACATATTCGGGGACCTCGAGTAATCCCCTCCATGTCAAGTGCAATGTTCCGCATGTTGTCGGTTACAATCCGTAAGTACCGTAATAAAGCTCCTCGAAGAGCACACGGTTCCTCGTAGAACCGTAGTTGTAAATAGTGCTCCCGAAGCGAAGACTGGGTCATGAATATGCTCCCGAAGAGCAGTTATTGTAAAGCCCGAAGTCTTTACAAACAGTTTTCCCGAGTTATTATCTTTTATGTGTTTATATTTTCTACATCTTTATTTATCATGTCCAGGATATTTAATACGAGTCCGATCGGGTCCCATGACGGATGAGGAGTGTTGTCTCGTAGACAGCGCAACCACCAATACCATATTAAGGGAAACTAGATATTTCCACACTTTAACCAAGAAATCCGGAAATATTATGACCATTGCCTGAAGCAATGCTCATATTGTTGGCACCGGAAGTGCCACACTAGTTTTCCCTATGGGTACGCGGATACTTGTGAGGAATGCTATCCTCTATCCGTAATCCAAGCGTACCCTTGTGAGCTTTAAAGATATCCGGGCAAACGGTTTCCACCTGGAAACCGAGACTCGAGCATGGTATTGAATACTTGCTCATCATAAAATTTAATGGATATCAAAAGCATGTGGTTGAAAAACTCCCTTCATCGCCATCGGGTTTGTACCGTACGTACATTAAACCCGCCGAGGAATATGTTGCGATGAAGACAATCTTTCGTGACCCCGATACCTTTAAGACATGGCATGAAAGATTGGGTCACCCTCGGGTTGGGGATGATGAGAAGAATCATCAACAATTCTGCTGGCCATGAAATTGAGCCAAAGAACTTCCCGAATCTCGAAGAATTCATTTGCACGGCTTGTGCAAAAGGGAAGTTGATCACTAGGCCATCCCTCCCGAAGATTAGGGATGAGTCACCTGTTTTCCGCAAAGGATACAGGGAGACATATGTGGACCTATTTAGCCTCTCTCGGGGCCATTCGGGTATTTCATGGTACCGATTAATGCTTCTACCAGATGGAGTCATGTGGACCTGCTGTCCACAATAAATCATGCCTTCTCTAAGCTTATTGCTCAAATCATCGGATTGAAGGCAAGTTTTCCCGATAATCGCATACAGATCCATTCGTATGGATAATGCTCGGTGAGTTCGAGTCGAAAACTTTCGATGATTATTGCATGGCTATGGGCATTAAGGTAGAGCATTCAAGTACCACATGTCCACACTCAAAATGGCCTAGCTGAATCCTTGATCAAAAGGATAAAGTGGATTGCTCGTCCACTCGTTGCGGAATTGTCGGCTACCAATAAGTTGTTGGGGCCATGCAGGTCTGCATGCATCAAGACCGATCCAACTCAGAGCCAACCGCATATAATGAGACATCCCCCTTACAGCTAGTGCGTGGGAAAGTGCCAAGTATTTCCCATCTCGCGAAAATTCGATCGTGCAAGTATATGTGCCGATACCACCTCCTCGACGTACTTCCATGGGACCCCACCGGAAGTTGGGGATATATGTTGGTTATGAGACTTCGTCCATAATCAAATTCCTAGAGCCTATGATCGGGGATCTTCATACGGCTCGATACGCTGATTGCATATTTGATGAGGACAATTTCCCAAAGATTAGGGAGACCGGCATCCCGAAGAATGCCGGAAATTGAATGGAATGCAACTGGAATACAGTCCTTAGACCCACGCACTAGCGAGGCTGAACCGGAAGTTCAGCGGATTATAAATTTGCAAAATCTTACAAATAAGTCGTCGGATGCCTTCACCGATCATAAGGGAGTGACAAGATCGCATATACCTGCAGTAAATGCGCCGGAGAGAGTGCGGATAGCCCCGAAGGCTACCGACTCCGTGTCACCCCCTATCCTAGGAAGAGGGGAGACCTCCGGGTGCTCGGAACAAAGCCCCACGGAGACGTCCGCGGAGGCACGACCGCGAGCCACTTGCCCCACTCCGAGATTCGGTTGAAGAAGCTCAACCTCGAAGTTGAGAATGTCCCCGAAGGACACCGTCCCGAAGACGGAGCCCTCGGAGAGGCGACCCAACCTCGAAGTTGGGTTGGTCCTCGAAGGACCCCATCCCGACGATGGAACTCCCAGTGCCTTGCGCGTGCTCAAACACACTGGGAAATCGGAACACCCTAGCTCCGTCGTTCGGGAAATCACGACAAGCTAGAGGATATGGATGAGATTTCCACTAATTATGTGCACACGGGAGAGTTATTTAACAGAAAGACCACCATTGTGAATGTGAACTTTGCCTCGAAAATTGCTTGCTCAATGGATCCGGATCCGTAACCAAAGTCCATGGCGAGTGCCGTAGGCGCTCGGATTGGGATAAATGGAAAGCAGCAATCGAGGCGAGTTGCGCTCGCTTTATAAAAGAAGAGTGTTTGGGCCTGCAGTCCCAACACCCCCAAAGGTCATCCCCGTGGGATGCAAATGGGTTTTCCTCCGAAGAGGAACGAAAATAATGAGGTGGTAAGATATAAAGCGAGGCTGGTGGCACAAGGGTTCACGCAGAGACCCGGCATCGATTATGATGAAACATACTCTCCCGTCATGAGTGGGATCACGTTTCGATATTTGATATCTATGGCAGCTAATCTAAATCTCAATATGCAGTTGATGGATGTCTTGACCGCATACTTGTATGGGTCACTCGGATTCGGAGATTTATATGCGAGTCCCCGAAGGACTCAAGATCCCCGGTCCGAATCCAAATCGCAACATGTATAGTGTACGCTCGCAGCGTGCATCGTACGGGTTGAAACAATCCGGAAGGATGTGGTTCAACCGTTTGAGTAACTATCTCCCGAAGAGAGGTTACACAAACAATGATGATTGCCCTCGTGTGTTTATAAAGAAATCCCGTAGTGGATTTTGCATCATCTCCGTCTATGTCGATGATTTGAATATCATTGGCACCACAGGGGACATTGAGGAAGCAATGACTTACCTCAAGACGGAGTTTGAGATGAAGGACTTGGGTAAAACCAAGTTCTGCTTGGGCTCTGCAGCTCGAGCACCTCCCTGGGGGAGTGTTTGTGCACCAGTCTACTTACACAAAGAGGGTACTTGAAAAGTTTAATATGAGCAAGTGCCACCCTCTCGAGAACGCCCATGGTGGTCCGTTCACTTGATGTGAAAAAGGACCCGTTCGGACCCAAAGGGGAGAATGAGGAAATACTAGGACCGAAGTTCCCTACTTGAGCGCCATTGGAGCACTTATGTACCTTGCGAATTGCACGAGGCCCGATATTGCATTAGCGGTCAATCTGTTGGCCGGTGCAGTGCTGCCCCAACCGGAAGGCATTGGGTTGGCGTCAAGACCATTCTCGTGTACTCGCAAGGTACGCAGGACCTTGGGTTATGGTTCCCGAAGAACCAAGATCCGACCATGGTGGGGTATGTGGATGCCGGCTATATGTCCGACCCACATAATGCCGGATCTCGGATCGGTTTCGTGTTTCTCTCGTGGTGGTGCAACCATTGCTTGGCGGTCCGTGAAACGGACCCTGGTTGCCACGTCAACCAACCACTCAGAGATCATTGCACTCTATGAGGCCACACGAGAGTGTGCCCGGGCCGAGACGGATGATTGGCCACATCCGGAAGTCATGTGGCTTGGACACCGTCGGCGCCCCCACCGTTATCTATGAGGATAACGCCGCTTGTGTTGCACAAATGCATATGAGCTATGTGAAGAGCAATTACACGAAGCATATTGCTCCAAAATTCTTCTACCCCCATGAGCTCCGGAAGAGCGGTGAAATTAATATCCTGCACACTAAGTCATGTAAAAATCTTGCAGATTTATTCACAAAGTCTCTGCCATCATCTAGCTTCTATAGATACGTTCGGGGTATTGGCATGAGACGACTTAGAGAGTTGCAAGAATCGGGGGAGAATGAAATCACGATCCCGAAGATCATGTGGTGATCCCGAAGATCACCGGAAGGATTAGCCCATACCCGTGATCCCGAAAATCATGGGAGTGATCCTGCAGATCACTTGCGTAGTCCTGAAGACTACCGGATCCCGGCATCCAACTCGTTGTACTCTTTTTTCCCTTGGTGAGTTTTTTCCACTCGGGTTTTCTCACGCAAGGTTTTTAACGAGGCAACAGGTGCAACACGACTTACGCATGCTATGTACTCTTTTCTCCTGCCATTTTTCCCACTCGGATTTTTGGAGGAGTTTTTGACGAGGCATAGACATGGCACGGTAATTCGCCTAAGGGGAGTGTTATGAAACCAAGCAATAACCGAACCATTATGGGCCATCAATTCAACTACCCGCTACAGTATTTCGGGGCTCATTATGAGTAGTTATTGCTACAAGTACATATGGGCGTAATTACCGGTTTACCCCTGGGTAATGGCTGGCTATAAATAGAACCCTTCGGGTTGAGTTTCTCACGGTGAAAAGAGGAGAGCTCATCAGCAAGCCTTGTAACACTAAGATTAAGAAGAAAGAGTGCCAGTTATTTTCCCACATCCGTGTTCATCTATTTGTGTGTTCTGTGTATGCATTAGCGGTGTGATAGAACAACTGATTCGAGTTGTTTCACAACAA
>JAUNZO010003562.1:0-83849 GCA_031894775.1 Chloris gayana | reverse complement strand
GCCCATCACTCCCTTGGGGATGTGCTTGAGCTCGAACTCCAGCTCAAACTCATCCCAAGAGATACTGTCTCGGGTCCTGGTGGTTGGCCACGTAAGTGTCCCACCACGCGCTAGCTGCGCCTCCGAGCAAATACGAAGCAAGTGACACACACTCTACGTCGGTGCACTCCATCATCTCTAGCTGCTTGGACACCGTCCCGAGCCAGCTGTCGGCGTCCGGAGGGTCCGTGCGGTGAGAGAAAGTGTCCGGCTGCAGTCTGCGGAAGGCCTCCTTCCGCATGTCGACCGACCGCGGCCTACGTGGTGCTGTGCCTCGCTGCTGCTGTGGAGCCTGCTCGTGGTGCTGCTGCTGTTGCTGCAGCATCCGCATCAGACCTCCCGGGATGTTGGTCTGCATCGCCATCACCTCGGCAAGAGTCCGAGCAGGTGGTGGCGGTGGTGGTATCTCCTGCTGCTCGGCCTCCTCCCGCTGGGCTGGCGCCTCCTGCTGGGCTGGTGCCTCCTGCTGTCCAGCAACCTCCGGCTCTCCAGCTGCGAGACCCGGTGGTGCCTCTCCACCGCGGCCACGCCCACGGCCACGAGCGCCCACGGCTCCTCCTCCACGACCACGGCCTCTCGCACCGCGGCCTCGCGCAGCTGCTGCGGGAGCTGCACGACCTCCGCCACGGCCACGGCCTCGGCCACGTCCTCCGGGGCCTGCTCGTCAACCTCCATAGCTGCCTGGTCAAACTGTACGTGTAAACCCCTTCCTCTCGGCATCCGTTAACAAAGGCACAAATCCAACGGTTAGTACGGGTTATCCAACACTTTCTTCAAGTCTTGAAATAATCTTCATGAGTAAAAGAACAAGTATGCAGATCATTCGTCCAAGCAAACATAGTAAGGCATATCCATTCAGTCACATCTTACGTTGAGAACTTTAAACGTTAAGACAGATTTCAAAGTTTGATGAAAGGAGTTTAGCAGATTAAAGATCTAGATCATGTCCTTATGGTTACGTCCAGTTTCTACGGGTCTCGTTCCTACGAGTCAAGTATGGCTCGATACCAACTATGAGGACCCGAATTTCACCAACGTGAAACCCGGACCCTTTGTACCTCTATGCCACTCCCAGGAGTGTGGCACGTACATCCAACACATGTTAGTACAGAAAAACCATAAATATAAAGAGTAATCAAGGCAGATAATAGAATCTCCAAGTACATTATTAAAATGCATAAATCTCAATCTCAAGAGTACAAGAGTGTGGCACGTAGGCCATCGCGAAATCATGGTAGAAGTCTAACGAAGCGGAAGCAAAGCGGAAACATCTCTCGGTGAAGAACCGTAGTGAAGTCCATACCCACAAGCAACTCGAGTGTAGGCGAGACCGTCACTCCTCCTCGTCGGCTCTCTCAACCGGCTCGGCCGGCTCCTCGGCAACGGCGTCGAAAAACAAAGTGATAAAGCCGTGAGTACATAACGTACTTAGCAAGCCGCAAACTACCTAGCAACAATGTATGCATGTTGGGATAGTTCAAGGAAAGGCAAGGGCTAGCACCTACAGCATTATTCCTCAAGTCTATGTGAATCATATTTTATTATTAGTCAAATTTTATAAGTGGTCTTGCAGGAAACAACACAATCCTGCAAGGGTCAAGTTTTATGTCCCGCACACCTCCACGGGACCATAGCTCGAAGCCGGAAGTAAAACACCTATCGGAGGGAGAAGTAGTAAATGCTAATCAAGTGGGTCGCTCGGAGGTAGTGCCCATACTTTGGGCTAGACTATACGTATAGATTTATATATCTCTGTAGAGAGTAAGCAAGCTGTACCCACGTGAAGAGGTACTCAAACAAAAGACCACCGTCGTGGCCCAAGCAAAGCAACACTCACAAGATCACTCCTCAAAGCATCGAATGGGTGGCGCCCGTCCCTCGAGTCCGGGATCCTCTAACCACAACATAGGAAAAGAAGGTCCTGAAGGGTGTGACAAGGCGTACCACGGGCCGGGTGGGATATCCTCTCGCTCGTGGGTCGAGACAAACGCTCCAACACCCACTACCACTAATCTCTACACCAAGGCGGGCCACCCATTCCTCCGCTAAGTATCATGATCCAGCCCGTCCATATAAGTCACGTGGTATGCTAGTAGACCAAAGAGCAAGCAAGCACAAGAACCGGTCCTTAAGCTGCCGAGGCGAGTCACCATCCTTCTCCTCAAAACAACGGTCTCAACAACGAGTGTCACCACAACAGGGGCCCCATAAACCCAAGGCCCCTACACAAGCTGTACCCGCAACGAGTACTCTCCAAAAAGAGACTCCCCGAAGTCTCCCAAGCACCTAACCACCTACACACTCGCCCCCGCAAGAGTCCTACAGGGTATCTAGTACGAAACTCGACACCTAAGAAACACCTACAATTTCTTTTACACAAAAACATGTATAGTCATCATGGGGTTCAATTAAGCAACTAAGCAAGTACTAAGCATGCGAGTAACGGTAGAACAACATATGGCAAACGAGTGGCAAGGATAGCATAGTATGGCATAGGTAAACTACAAGTGCAAGTAACCATTAATCATGCATGGTCCAATTTAATGCAAGTACTAAATAGGATCAAGAGTGGTCAAGGATTGCGGCTTGCCCGGATAGGGCTGCTCCCGGACCGGGTCGGGGTACTCGTATCTGCTGCGCCGGCGGAAACTCCTCAAACTGCGGCTCGGACGGGAACTCCTCGGCACCGTCCGACGGACGGATCGTGAAACGAGGGGTTAGGCACGCAAAACGAGAGAATGAAAAAAAGTACGAAACGGATGACGGAATTTACGGTACTAGAATATGACCAAAAGCTACACTAACGCGTAGAGAACATCGCTACGAGTCCAACGCAACTCGACCGTGTATTTTTCTCGAGTCTCCAGGAAAAAGATATGAATTTCCGAAGATAAAAGAATTATGGAAATTCAGGAAAATCCAATAAAAGAAATGGAATATTCCCTGGAATATTCTTTGCCACGTCAACACCACGTAGACGCCACGTCGATTAAATACTCCACAGGTCAGCACCACGTGGCAATCCTTCCGCCACGCGGATGCCACGCAGACGACACCTCGGCGCCACGTTGGTAGAAATTCAACCCACGTGGATGCCATGTCGGCGAGAAAGCATGACACCTCACCATCCACGTCTTCACCACATCTACACATCGAAGTGCCCCGTCCCGACTCTACAGCTCGCCGGGGAAGAAACCTAGACCACCAGCGAGCTCCCCTCGATGCCGCGCTCCTTCCCACGCCTCTCTCGAGCACCGGCTCGCACCAAGGCGGAGGCGAGGCCTCGCCGGAGTTGGCGCGGCGGCGGGCGAAAAGGGGAAGTCCCACAGGTGACTAGAGCCCTCAAAATATCGACACCAAAATGTAGCTCATGTCGTCGAGAACTTAACCGCACCCTCGCCCATCCAAAAGACGGACGGAGGGCCCGCCGGCGACGAGAGCACGCGGCGGCGGCCATGGCGGCTCCATCGCAAACCTACAAGCACCCACCTTTCTCCACAAAGGACGCACGTATGAGCTACGGAGGAACAAGGGGAAGCTAACCGACCGACAAAAGAGCTTGAGCTCGCCGCTAGCGACGAGCTCACCGGCGTCCATGGAGACGCGATGGCGGAAGCCGACGATAGTGGCCAATTCGTCACCAATCAAAGGGGAAAAGAAGGGGAATCAACGCGGCAACTCACCAGCTAGCTTGCGCAAGGCTTGGACGGAAGGGAGACGGGCCGACGACGACGAGCGACGAGGGACGGTGGCGGCGGACGAAGAACACCGCGCGGACGACGGTGGTGACCACGAGCTCGGGCGTTCCGTCGCTACCGGAGGGGAACAAGCACGAGCTCGGAACTGAGCGAAAGAGCGAGCAATGGAGAACCAAGAACAGAGCACGAGATGGTCAAGGTCTCACCGGAGACGATGGTCGGGGACGAAGAAGATGACGGCTCGGAACTTCGCACGCGTCGCGCTTCGTCTTCGGGGCTCCTCTCGTGAAACCGAGCGCACCGGCGGACGCAGCGTCTCACGCCGTGCACGAGAAAGTAGCATGAGCAGTGGAGGTTTCAAGCTTCGTCCATGGCGGAGAGGAAAACCTCGACGGCGGCGGGCGCTAGGGTTTGGGGAAAGGAAGGGAGACGGCGGCTCGGGTGGTGTTTTGTAGAGGAAAAAGGTGGAGGGAGCAGGTAGGGCGACGGGGCTTGCTGGGCGGCAGCACGAGGACGCGCCGCGTGGCCTCGGCGTCCGGGTCACGGGGTGTCGCGCGGCAGCAGGTGGGAAAAAGGTGGAAGATGCACTCGCTGCATCTGGGTCGGGCCGGACTTGGGCCGAAGGGGAGAAAATGAGAAAGGAGCTGGGCCGCACGGTGCAAATTCGGCCCATGGCGCATATTTGAATACCGGACTCCTTGCGAATTTATTTGGTTTGTTTCTCATTTGAAACCATTCAAACTTTATCCAAATTTTGTGGAATCTTTTCCAAACTTCGTTATTTATTACATGGGCAAATGTTACGGGTTTTCGGGATGTTACGGTTTCATGGAGAATTATACGAGGTGGACAAAGCATGGAGAAGACGAGCCGGTCGAAGTTGAGTTGCAGCCGATTGAAGTTGAAGAAGAACAGTTTGTCCAAGTTGACGAGACTTTTGATTTTCATGTCGAAGAAGAACAATGTACTGATTTTGATGTTGAGGAATTGGTATGTCATGTTGAGCCGCAAGTTTTACTCAATGCAGGGACAACAAGAGGGCTTGATAACTTTGCAACGATAGAGAAGGCATCAAAGGATTTATTGTTTGAGGAGTCTAATTGATGTTGTAAAGAGAATACTCGTGTTACGTACGGTTCTCGAACTCATGAAACCGAAGGCCATCCATGGGTGGTCAAATGCCTGTTTCATCGAATTGTTGGATCTTCTTTCGGATACACTCGCCGAAGCCAAACTTGTTACCAAAAAACACGTACTATGCTAAGAGACTGATATCTCCAATGTCGTTGATCCATGCATGTCCAAATCATTGTATATTATACCGGGGAGAAGTTCAAGGACCTCGTGAGATGCCCAAGGTGCAAACGAAGTCGTTACAAGATGAATGAGGAGTATGATGTAGACACAACTAATAAGAGGAGGAAAAATGACAGGAAAAGAGGAAGAAAAGCGAGTATCGTCAATGGCGGTAGGGACGATGATAGTAAGGTTCCAGCCTTGGTCATGTGGTACCTACCGGTGGTTGATCGTATAAGACGGATATTTGCCAACCCAAGAGATGCTGAACCGATGACATGGCATACACGTAAGAGGGACCCTAATAAGCTGAGTCATCCATCGGATGGAACCCAGTGGAAAAACTTCAATCGTAACCACCGTGACGACTTCTCGCACGAGCCAAGAAATATACGGTTTGCATTGAGTACAGATGGAATGAACCCTTTTGGTATGACGAGGAACGTCGCAGCGTTTGGCATGTGCTGCTAACAATGTTCAACCTCCCGCCATGGTTGTGCCACAAGAGGAAGTACATATTATTGTCCATTCTTATATCCGGACCGAAAGAACCCGGGAACGACATAGATGTCTTCCCGGAACCATTGTTTGAAGGCATGCAAAAACTATGGTTGGAAGGTGTGCGTATGTGGGATGAGCACCGAAGAGACTACTTCACGTTGAAAGCGATCATTTTCGTGACCGTAATCGATTCCCCGCGTTAAGGGCGCTTTCGGGCCAGGTGAAAGGAAAGGAGGCATGCTTTGTTTGTGTTGACGATACATATCACACGTGTATCTTCCATCATCCAAGAAGACAAGTGTACACTCGAAAACGTCGATTCTTACATCGGAGCCACCCGTATCGACGGATGGCCAAACAATTTGATGGTACGATTGAGACCGGCGAAGAACCTCGACGTTGGACCTCTAGGGATGTCTTTGATAAGACATAAAAAACATTAAAGCTACATTTGGAAAGGCCGTGAAGGGAGTTGCAAAGTCAAAAGCTGCAACGCCATATAAGAAGCTTTCTATATTCTACGGATATCTCGAGTACGGGAAGAATTGGAAGTGACTCATGCATTTGACTGGATGCACATTAGGAAAGGTGTATTTGACAGCACTACCGGCCTTATACTTGACCTACCTGGTAAGATAAAGGATGGAGTGAAGCAAAGATGAATATTAGGCCGGAGCTCCATCCGCAGGAAAGAGCGAACGGAAAGTACTACCTCCCGCCGACCTGCTACACCCTAACGCGTGAGGAGAAAATAGCATTCTTGAGTGTCTACACGGCATTAAAGCACCGACCGATTTCTCATCGAATGTCCAAAATCTCGTGGACATGAAAGACTTAAAGATAAGTGGTTACAACACTCACGATCGTCACACACTACTTTCGGTATTTCGGCTATCGCCATCGTAGCTGTGAAATCTGAATGGTTGAAGTTGACTATAACTCGTTTGTGCTACTTCTTGAATGCAGTCTCAAAGAAGGTGATCAATAAACACGAGTTGTATAACCTACGAACCCACATAAAGGAAACAATGTGCATGCTCGAGATGTGCTTCCCGCCATCCTATTTTGATACTATGGAACACTTCATGCTTCATTTTGTTGACCAGATATCCGCTTTGGGCCCCGTCTACATGCATCATATGTTCCCCTACGAGAGGTTCATGTATGTTATGAAACGCTATGTACGTACTCGTTGTCATCCGGAGGGTTCAATGATTCAGGGCTACACCACCGAGGAGATTATTGAGTGTTGTGCAGATTATATTAAAGACGGTCGATCTATTGGTGTACCCGTGTCTCGTCATGAGGGAAGGTTAAGTGGAAAAGGTATACGAGGACGAAAATTATTCACCAATCGCGAATATAAACGAGTTGACAAAGCCCATTTTATTGTACTACAACAATCACGTATTGTTGCCCCGTATTTCGCAAAACACATTGAGGAGCTTGAACTAAACAATGTTCGGGGCAAAAGCGGTGCATGGTTAGTACGAGAGCACAAGAAAACTTTCACATCATGGTTCGAGAGTCAAAAACTTCCACGTGGAGACTCGATGGATGAGAAAATGTTGAGAATTTTAGCTGCCCGACTTTCAAAGACTGTGGTGACTTATCGGGCGTACGACATTAATGGTTTTACTTTTCACACTTCAAAGAAGGACACGAAAAGTAAGTGTCAAAACAGATGGAGTTCAAGCTGAAGCCCTTGATGACGATAACAATTATACCTCATATTATGGATACATAGAGGAAATTTGGGAGCTGAACTATGGACCGGATTTACAAGTTCCTGTCTTCAAATGCAAATGGATCAAACACCCAAGTGGGGTGGAGGTCGATGAATACGGGTTAACCGTCGTCGATCTAAAGAATGTAGGTTATAAAGATGACCCGTGGATACTTCCTAAGGTAGCAGAACAAGTGTTCTATATACTCGATCCAAAGGACTTCCTAAGGTAGCAGAACAAGTGTTCCATGTAAACAAAGAATACTTGGAGTGGATGGGATCGACGATCAAGATGCATACAATCGGTGTGATGAAGTTCCATTATTCGTGGATCCGAAAAAATTTAAAGTCATTGAAGCAAAACTATCGTATCAAGTAATGCCATACCTATGTAAAGATTGCGAAGGAAAAATCATTCAAGGATAATGTAACTTTATTATTCCATTGCGATGTACCTATGATGTACTCGAGATATGTTTCAGCAATTTTAATTAATTTAATAATATTTTAATGAATTTTCAGCAAAATAAATGATTTTTTCTGTCACTTTTCACAATTTAACAAGTTTTAAATAATTTTTCATCAACTTTAATTAATTTAATAATATTCTATTGATTTTCAACAACGTTAATGGATTTAATAACTTGTTAATTATTTTTCCGCCACTTAAATCAATTAACATCTTTTAAATAACCGCATTTAACAATTATCTAAAAGTTCCTAATAATTATTTAATAATTCCACCTGTTAATAATTTTGAGCCACATAAATCAAATTATCAATAATTAAATAAATTCATAATTGCAGCTATAGCCACGGTTGAACAACCGTGGCTATTGTTAACCCTAATAATAGCCACGGTTGAAGAAGTCAACCATGGCTATAGCAAACGGTGCGTGGCGGGCGGGGTTTAGTACCACCTCGTCCGACCAAAGTCGTACATGCCAGCTTATAAGCTCCACTCCGCACATGGGTTTGAACTTATCGATACATTACGGGCCTGCTTCTGCCATGTGGTCCGTCCGTTTGTGCTGGGCCGCGATATTGTCCTAATTCGTGGGTCGAGGTGGTGGGGCCCATGGGCCAAAATTTTTACTTTTCGTATGTTTCTTACTCTTTAGATTTAAATTTTAAAATTTGAAATCCTAAAAATAACAAGGTATAATTTAAAATTTTAAAAAATATAAACCGACATAAAACTATTTTTAAGTGTAAGATAGAAATTTAATTATTTTTAAACAATTTAAATCAATTAAATAATATTTTTTAAAATGACAATAGTGATATGGGCCCGACTCTTAATATGAGGCCCATTAGTAGTTCATCCACTAGTTCATTTAGGTTGTGTTTTTTTTTAAATTTCTATTTAAATTTTGAAACATGTAAATAGAATTCAAATATTGTCCAAATTTACAGATTCTTGTTTCTAAATTTGTATAAAATTCCAATCTATCCATTTCCACTTTGTTTTGTTAGAATCTCCAAACTATTTTATTGAATTTTCTTCAAATTTACTTAATTAGAGTACGTTTTGACATTTATTTAATCATTTTTATTTCATAGACCGTATCGATTTTGACCTCAACATTTGGTCGGTATGCATGTCATTAATAAACATACACGTGGAATTTCTAGTTCAATTTTTTAAAACATATAAATGTGTTTGGTACCAAACAACATGGTACCACTCACTCGAGACACATAGTCCCATTTGAACTACTTTTTTTGTAAAAGTCTTTAAAAAAATTATAAAAAATATAAGTGAGTTCTAATGCTCGGGAAACAGTGGCATGCCAAAATGTAGGTCAAACAGGCTTATAGTTTGCAAATGATAAATGTGCAAAATAATAGAAAAAACATGGTGTCATTTGATTTTTTTATCTGCACAATTTTTATTATTTTTGAATTGAAAATTGGCACACACATCTGTCATACAAATTAAAATCTACTGTAATTTTGTTGGAAATTTTTGAAATATTTGGGTCGTGTAAAAGTGAAGAAAAACAACTTTATAGACGAAATATTATATTAAAAAGTAATGGAGTAGAAAAAACAAAAAATACATATGTGTTTGTAAACAACTAAAAAAGTGACATGCCAAAAATTAGGTGCAAAGTCATTATAGTTTTTAGAATAAAAATTGAAGAAGTAAAAGAAAAATTATATAAGAAAAAAAATAAACACTCAATGACAAGTGGGGCGGAGAAAACAATAGCCACGGTTAGTTTCGGAAGCAACCGTGGCTACTGTCTGTGTCCCCGACTATTGGGCCACTCATGTCGGTGGGAGCTCAATAGCCACGGTTGGAATTGACATCAACCGTGGCAATTGTTATTTGTCCCACCGACATGTGGGACCCGCCCAACCATCGCCAACCGTGGCTAATGCGGCCTTATAAAGGGGGCAGGCCATGGGCGGGCATACCCTAACCCTTAGCGTGCTGCAATCGACGCCGCCGAGGCCGCCCGATTGCGTCGCCCTCCTGCTGCTCCTCCTCTCCGCTCCCCGACGATCGCCCGGCGTCCTCCTCTTCTCCTCCACTACGCCGGCCCGAGCTCCTCCCCGGACCGGGCTCTCGTCCGCCCGCCGGAGCTCCTTCTCCGACCCGAGCTCCGCCCCGCCCGAGCTCCTCCCCGCCCGCCGGAGCTCCTTCTCCGGCCCGAGCTCCGCCCCGCCCGAGCTCCTCCCCGCGCGCCGGATCTCCTCCCCTTCACGCTAGCCCTCCTGCTTGTCGGCCCTCCTCCGCGTCGGCCCTAATGCCGGCCCTCCTCCTCATCGGTCCTCCCCGACGCCGGCCCTCCTCCGTGCCGGCTTTGACGCCGGGCCTCCACCTCGCCGGACCTCCCCGACTCGGCCCTACTCGCTAGCACGAGCTCCCCCTTCCCCGCCGTCCGAGCTCCTCTCCTGGTATGCCCTCTCCCTTCCCCATTCCCCCTCTCTTTCCCCCTCACCAAATGGTGAGCCCTCCCCGATACGCCTGTCCGCTCTCCCCTTCCACCCCTCCCCTCCACTGCTCGTTTGTGTTCTCCATTGCTGTGAATTGATTGATGATTTGTGCTCTCCATTGCTCTGGTGGCCTCAAACATGTATATTTGCTATAGTAATTATCAACTGCTATATATGCTGCAAATATATTTGATGTTGCAATTAAATCAGCAAGGTGGAAAATGAAACTTAAATCATCATCTGATTTCAGTGTTGCACTGAACATGTTCGATAACTATCACTTAATTTATGCACTGAAAAAGTTTATTTATCTCATGCTTATTTATCTCATTCTGGTGCCTGCTTCAATGCTGGTTCGGTGCTTATTTTAATGCTTATTCAGTGCTGATTTTAGTGCTTATTCAGTGCTGGTTCAGTGCTGATTCGGTGCTGATTTCAGTGCTTATACAGTGCTGATTTAGAGATGATTCCAGTGCTTATTTACTTCATGCTTATTTATCTTATTCTGGTGCCTGCTTCAATGCTGGTTCGGTGCTTATTTTAATGCTTATTCAGTGCTGATTTTAGTGCTTATTTAGTGTTGGTTCAGTGCTGATTCGGTGCTGATTTCAGTGCTTATACAGTGCTGATTTAGAGATGATTCCGGTGCTTATTTATCTCATGCTTATTTATCACATTCTGGTGCCTGCTTCAATGCTGGTTCGGTGCTTATTTTAATGCTTATTCAGTGCTGATTTTAGTGCTTATTCAGTGCTGGTTCAGTGCTGATTCGGTGCTGATTTTAGTGCTTATACAGTGCTGATTTAGAGATGATTCCAGTGCTGGTTGGATACACTCTGCTATCTAGCTAATTAGTGTGGCATTTCGGAGCCTTTGAGCATGCTAATATTGTTACATTGACCTATCGATCGTGCTGGAATGTGAATGTATATTTACCACTGAAATCAGCATTGCAAATTGGACTCGCTTACTCCTGCTCGCTTACTGTGCAATGTAATCAGCACTAAAATCAGCACTTAGTGTTCTACTTATTTTACCATGAGTGAAGTAATTGTTGTGTATGTATTTACCACCTATCCATCGTGGCTGAACCAATGGTATAAAATTAGCCACCTATTTCCTCTCTTTTCCTCTCTCTCTCTCTCAGTGCTGATTTCAGTGCTGACTTTGGAATTGAACTGCAAACCGGTTTTGCCCTAGTTAATGTGACTGATGATTGATGATTGATCATTGATGTAATCGAGGCAGTAAGAATATATATTGCCTTATGCTGCACCTATTCTTCCTCCTCGTCTTTCCTCCTCTCTTTCTCTCTTTCCTCCTCTCTTCTCTTTTTTCTCCTGTCTTTCCTCTCCTTGGTCTGAATTTGTCCACATATTATAGAACCTGTTCCCCATGTGCCACATATGACTGCTTGTAGTCATGCCTGCTTGTCTCATGATAGCTATTATCAGCACATATTCTTTCTCATCTCTTTCCTCCTCTCCTCTCTCGTTTCTCCTTTCTTCCTCTTTTTCCTCTCTTTTCTCCTCTCTTTGAAGCCACATATGACTGCTTGCAGTCATGCCTACTTATATTTATGTACATTGATGATTGATGATTTATTGATGTAAGAATATATATAACTGCCTCTATATTTCATAAGCCCTCTCTGTTTCCTCTATTTCCTCTCTTTTCCCCTCTCTTCCTCTCTTTTCTCCTCTCTTTCTCTCTTTTCTCCTCTCTTTCATGACTAGACCATTGTTTTTAAATAAAAACTATTTCCCCCTATCTTCTCTTTTTTCACCGCTCTTTAATCTCTTCCTCTCTTTCCTCTCTTTTCATGGTCTACCCATGCTCGATGATGAAAGCGGGCAAAGTGAGATGAGTGTGGCAGCATGGACTGCATCCTCGGATGTTGGAAACATGTTGACAAACGAGTCGATGACCTTAACGATAGCGTTGGATGGCCGTTGATTCGGCAACCCGCACCGAGAGAAAAAATTCTAACTTTTTGGCAAGTGACGATGACTCTTGATAAGCATATGTATATTTAGGAGAACAGGAAGATGGGGTGGAAGAATGTAGAATGTAGGGTGTCTTTCATTAGGAAGGTTGGTACAATAAAATGCAAGACATACCGCAACACATACGACCTTAGTTAGACATGGTCGGATGCTTGGGTATTCTCCGGATCATCTTTGTGATGTGTATGGCACATTATATTTGATTTTCCGGAGGATACCCAAGTATCCTGACCTATTTACCTCGAGGTCGTATAAATTATGGTATGCATTGCATAGTGTGCACCTATCTCGTCTTCCCTTCTTCTATGTGATTCCGATACTATCCATGTTCGATGTCAATGCTAAATAATCCTTTTATGTCATCTTTTCTCTATTTTAACTCTTTCCTCTAATTCTTTGCTACTAAATCTTTTCATTGTTACTCTAAAGGTATCAAATCCTATAATGGCGGACAAGATACCATTACAAGATAATCCGGAAGACAGCCCCCGATCCGAGTATACACGGGAGGATGTTGTGAATATGAACCATGAAAGCTCCTCATCAAGTGGAGAATGGGAAGAACCGAGAGGATCCTCACCCTCCCCAGCGTCGTGAACCTAGGGGTATTAATGAGGACCCAGATTACGTGCTCTCGGAAGAGGTATCACGTGAAATGTGATTCTTTCTTTAAATATTTCAAGTTTTCCGTATTAGAATATTACTGAGCTTCAATGATTCTTTATATGGTAGGTTCCTCGACGAAGTGTTCGTCGTGCCTTGGCCGCACAAGCGACACATTCCATGGCTTGCGAAGACACACCTCATGAGGAGCAAACAGAAAACATACCGGCCCATGAGTCCCCAAAAAGCGCAAGCGTGAGGGTAAACGGTCCGCGAACACGGCCGAGGGCACATATGAGGTGACAACACTAGACCCCGCCGATCGGGAGCCTGTTGAACCAATGGGTGTCCATGCAAAATGGCGGAATCGTTGTGGTGTTGTTGTCGACGGAAATGCAAAATAACCTGGACCGAATGGAAGCTGGTTCCTCAAGAGCGTAAAGTGGAAATGTGGAATGCCGTTAGACCACACATCCTCTTCCCACCAACGGACCTCGAGAAAGCCAAGAAGGCAACGCTGACTGCAATGTCACATATCTTTCGAGAATGGAGGTCCCGACTAAACTGCCGTTATGTGAAACGTGGCATAACACCCTTTGACGATCATGGTCAAATAAGTCCACAGGATCGGGAAGAATTTGTTCAGCGAGAAGACAGCTGGGCCTGCCAAGGACCTTAGTGCAATGATGTTAGAGCTGAACAGGAAAAATAAGTACAAGCCACACTTGGGCCCCGACGGCTACAAGAAAAAGATTCCGGAGTGGAAGGCGATGGAAGAAAAGTTCCGTGCGGAAGGGAAGCCCGATCCACTAGATGGCCTCGAGCCGCGTGCCAAAAATTGGGTCCGTGCGCACTCTAAGATGGATGAAAATGGGATGATTATTCCGATGGACGCGGAATCGGCGCAAGTTATCCAGCAATTGACGGGTGACATCAAGTCGCAGACGCGATCTGGTGTTATTCAATCCGAATATCACGGAGACCAACTCTCTCTTGCTGTGGGGACCAAAGAACATGGCGGGTGGGTGCGAGCGAGTGTCATCCAAGGCAACTTGGAAAGAGGGTTTCTCCTCTAGCACTTCCGCCTCGTTGTACAAAAAACATAAATTTCACAAGAAAGATAAGGAGGAGAGGGACAAGGAAGAGTGGAGGAGACAGATGGAGATGTACCAAGCTGACTTGTGAAGTGGAAGTATCCCCAGTACGACTCATACGGTCCCAACCACTTCGCCTAGCTTTACCTCCCCGTTAGAAGGGGAATGATAACGCAAGAATTTCCTTGTGAGCTGCATGTGCCGTTTGGTTACAAGAGGAAGACCATGAAGGTTCCAACCGGTAGAGCACTTCCGGGACGAACACTCCACAACATGGATATTCCACCCGGGTATGTCCGTGTCACCGTCGAGGAGGTCAACCAAGGATGTGAGGAGCACGAGATTGAGTGCCCTATACCTGACGCGGAGATTATAACTCTACATGATGCTATCGGTTCGTTCATCATGTGGAAACGGCGTGAGGTTGTGCTCTCGGAACCACGAGTTTCCCCTCCCCCTTGTCTAGACACGGATCGGTTTATGAGAGTCAACAATTCACGGGGGATGAAGCTGGATCAGGAGACCGTCTCCTTTGTCGGGTGCTGCTTCAGCCGCTAAGGAACAAGATGAACAAGGACATGAAGCGGTTATGAGTCCTATACTCGCAGACAACCCGCAGCAAGAAACCGCCACGAGTACACGGCTATGAGGACCCTCGGCAAAAAATAGTCCCCCTTGTCAAGCCGGAAGGGCAATGTATCTCCTCCGTCGAGCCGGAAGGTGAAACCCCAGCCTTGGTTGAAGAGCCTCGGTTTATCGAGCCTCTTCGGAAGGAGTTTACTCCTGTAATTCCTAGGATGATTACACCTGCGGGGGTGGATCCGTCAAAGCCGCAACCTGAATATTTCACGAAATACTTGGAGCGAATGAGGAAGGGACCCGTGCAGCCAATCACGGAACCTCGTCAATTGGTACATTACGATGATAACATATTTGAGGGTCGTGACGAGAATGAGGACTTCCCAAATTTCATCTTTGGCAAACCCCTCGTATCTAAAAACATGTTATCAAACCTACCGTGGGAGATGCGGAAGCTGCATGAGCTGGTACGTAGCGGTAGCGAAAGAAGGAATGGATGTGATCACCTGCAAGCTTCCGAGGGACGTGTTCAACGATACCGGTGACTCGACCCTTGGACTATATTTCAATGATATCCACACTATGTTTCGCCTCGACGAGATGGACACGACCTTCGTAACCTTGTGGTGCATGTAAGTGCCTCCATCCATATTTTTCTTGTCTCCTACTTTTTACGAGTACATGTTACACACTCTCTTTTGCTTTTAATGTAGCTTGAATTCAGCATTTCAAAAGAAGAGATACGACAGACCCGATTGGAAGGTTGGGTATCTCAATCCGAGCTTGATCAATCAAAGTGCGATCAACCCCGGATAAATGAGAAAGACAAGATATATAAGGATAAGACACCACAAGAGTTACAAGAACTGAAGGACACCATGAGGACAAAAGCTAGGGGTCGAGCTGCAGGTTATATTTACAGGTGTTTCAGGGAATGGCAGGATTGTCACGCCATTTACGCGCCTTACCACTTCGAGTAAGTTCGACCACTACCTTCCTCTCGTCAATCGTAAAAATAGATGACATACTAACGAATACGATCCTTTGTTGCAGTGGTCATTGGATTTGTTTCCTGATCATGCCAAAAATTGGATATCTATTAGTCTTGGATAGCCTTGACTACGACTCCAATCGCTACGTAGATATCGTGAGCGTTATAAATTGGTAAGTACAGACGTACAATTAAATAGAGATAATTTCATGCAATAATACCCTTTTCTCAATACTGTAGTGCTTATTTGAACTACGTAAAGAACCCGAAGGTGGCACGTTATTGAATTCGGAAACAATATACTTTCGTCACAAATTTCCGGTAAGACACGCGTCACATCTAATTTATTTTATCCTATTATAAGTGAAATAGAGTGATGTTTTTTACTTCACTCTATTTAACGAGTGCATTAAGCAAGTAAAAGGTAGTGTGCACTACGCATGTGCGTATTCGAACTCCGCTGCATCCTACTTGAATGTCATCACCCATGGGACCACCGAGGAGGTACGCTAAGATTGCATCTGTTTAATTTACATTCTTTCTGTTTTTTTTTGTCTATCATGTACCAACTTTTATGTATTTATTGACAGCGAAAAAAAGTCTAGAAAAGGCATTGATAACGGACAGAAAGATATTGAATGAAATCTCCAAGAAAGGATTCTCAACGGTGCGAAAGCATCTAAGTACAAACGACATGTACTACATTGTCGCTAGGATGTGTCGTTTCTTGCTTAGGGAGGTCATCAGTCCTCGTGCTCGGATCTTTGACGAGCAAAGTGAAGTGACGAAGGAGCATCGGACGCTTTTCAAGTGGTGCGGCTCGAAACGACCGTACGAGCCCGATGTTGTTGAAGATTCGTATAGTGTAAACTTAGTTTGAAAAAACATTTTCATGTTCACATTATTAAATCTTTGATGGATTTTGTAAATATTTGTAAATATTAATGTGATGTAATACTTAATGTTAATGTGATGTAATTGTAATTTATAATTTCTAATACGTATTTATTTTTTTTATTGTTAAAAAAATAAATAGTCACGGTTCACTTTGGCAACCGTGGCTATAGTGGCTATAGTGGCGCCCTATAGCCACGGTTAGGTTAATGAACCGTGGCTAAAATATGCCACTATAGCCACGGTTGGGTTAATGAACCGTGGCTATAGTATGTCACTATAGCCACGGTTAACATAGTGAACCGTGGCTATAGTGACATACTATAGCCACGGGTGACCTGTTTTCCGAGGCTACGAGATGGTTTTCTATAGTGTCGGAAGCATAGCCACGGTTGGGGCTGACCGTGGCTGTAGAGCCCCCCAACCGTGGCTACAGTGAGTTTTTGTTATAGTGATATGGTAATCTTATATCCGTGCTTCAGTCATGCCTATATGGACGGATATAGAAGCGCTTGACATAATTTTAATTTCGGTAAATACCAAAACAAATCACGTTCCTTGGCCGCCAAAGACCAGTTTAATGGCAACTGAAAATGTGACCATTAGGATTTAGGGAGAGGCGAAAGATATGGATAGGTGGACCAATTGCTTGTTCCGTACGTCTTCAGAATTAGCTACAGAAGAGCACATTTACAGCCAATTATTTTATGTTCTTGTGATATTTCTATAAGTTTTTCCTTTTCTATGTGACTGTGGTGGAAGGCTCATTTCCTTTTAACTCATTTATCTTTTAAACACAAGACGGATGTAGACAAGCTAGCAGTTCACAACATATAAATACAATTCATAACAAGCCATAAGTTATTAAGTTCACGTAGTACATTTTCAAGAAAAATATCCAAGCAACAACATAATGTTCTCGAACTGACCTGAATTGTCAATGACATACATGGACTAACTGCTTGTTCCGTATTCCCTCTGTTTGCTTTTTGTTGTTGTACCGACATGCGGAGTTGGCCTGCGTGCAGTACAAAAGCTTTGTTGGGAATGACAAGAAATTGCAAACGGAGTCCGTCTTTAGGATTAGCTATGGAAGAGCACATTAACAGCCATATATGTTGTTTTCTTTCGACTTCTTGTATAACCTTTTTCCTTTTCTTTGTGATTATGTTGGAAGGCTCATCTCCTTTCAACTCTTAAACTTTTAAAACAAAGGACGGACGACGTAGACAAGCTAGCACTACTTCACAACGTATAAATACAATCCATGACAAACCGTACTTTATTAAGTTCACGTAGTACATCATATTTAAGAAAAATACACAAGCAACAACATAATATTCTCCATGCCCACTTCGAACTGACCCGAATTGTCAATAACATGCTTGACCTGCCAAGTTCTCATTGCAACTAATTACATGTATTGCAATATATGCACTGTGATAATTATTCCAGTTTCACTATAGTAAACGTAAAGGACGTTTCTGTTTTTACGATTTGACCATTGCACGTAATCTAGGGCACTTCAGAGATGTTTCACGGGGTACTGAGAAATACACTGGGCCCATGCTTTATCTGGTTCGGCAGCTGGACGGATGCACTCCCATACAGCACTGTTGCACTTGAACCCAGCTCCGAACCCAATCATCCACACTCGATCTCCCTTTCGCATTCGGCCCTTGGCTTCGATATATGCCAGTTCATACCATACTGAGCTACTTGATGTGTTACCGAAGCGGTGAAGAGTCATGCGTGATGGTTCGACCTGCTCATCGGACAAGCGAAGACTCTGCTGGACCTTGTCGATCACAGACCGTCCACCAGAGTGGATACAAAAGTGCTCAAATGCTTTACGGAAGTTAGGGATACGCCTGAACCGTTGTTTGAGAAGCTTGCCGGCGATGAAAAATAACCTGTACATTAGTTGTTCGGAGATTGGCAGGACGAGGGGGCCAACAGCCATGATGTTCGCCTTCAGTGCATCACCAGCGATACTCACGAGATCCTTGGATAGATGGACTCCCTTGTTTCCGTCCTCGTCCTCCTCCAGGAAGATGCACCTGTAGGAGCTGTCCAAAGCACCAGTGATTGTTCTCACGACATGCTTGAGCCGAAACCGTGCCCGTGCCCTTGATGTCGAGAGCAGCGCCGCAGCACCGCCAACACGGAATAGAACGTTGGACAGTTGCTTGGCATGCTCCTTTCCCGTGTAGAAGCAGGGTGTGATAATCTCAGTACTCACCACTAGAGCATGAGTGCCCAAGGGTGTTGCCTGCAGGAGGTTGGCCGCTAGCCCGACCGATATCGGCCCAGCGCTACACCCCATCCCCGAGAGGTTTACACTTTTGATATCGCTGCGGAGCTTGTATCGGTTTACGACCATGTCGGTCAGGGATGGAACCGGGGAGAAGATGCTGCAGTTGATGACAAGTATACCAATCGCTCCGGGGGCTATGCCCGTTTTGGCAAGTAGATCATCAATGGCAGAAAAGATGACCAGCTCCGCCTCAGCTCGGGCATCACCCAAGCTACTCTGAGGGGGTAAAAGGCGAATTGCTGGAGGAATGGTGGTCTCATCGCCAATCCCACTTCGCTCAAGCATTTTCTTCACGAAACGGAAGCCACGGTCATCAACAAAAGGCAAATGATGGGCATGCTCAATGAAAGTGGCAGTGGGGAAACGCCAGCTAGGCGCAGCTCGAAAGCATGCATAATCGATGAGGTACACGGTGTGGTGCCTGTTTAAGAGGTATGGGACGATCACGCTGGCCATAAAGATGCCAATAAGGAAGAGATGCATGGGGCTGGGGGTGTTTAGCAATGTGTATAGCAGAGAAAACTTGAGTTCTATCCCAGTGAGAAGGATAGCGCCTGCAATAAAAATGACAGCAGCAATGGCAAGGAAGTTCTTTGGTTTCGTAGCAAGCTTGTAGATAGCTTTCAGAGCATTGGCAAGAGCAGACGGTGACATTATGATACAATAGGTAATCTTTGTGAATGTTGGACCGTGGAGATGAGGAAGCATGAACCCGTGGGTTTTAAGGGCACGCTCATGCATATTCCCAATGACGGGAATGGATGGTGCCTACCACAAAATCTCATGATTTAATTAATGGAAATTGAAGTTAGGGCTTGGCAGTCATGAATCATATGTTGCGTGATGACCTCATTTGACCCGTCTATAAAACCTGAAAAAAAAAGCCCATAAGAGGTTATTCCCTAATCACTACAGCCGAAACACGTCAAGATAGTTCGCTGTCAATAGTTCGCTGTCAATACTGAAGCAGTCACATTTCCGAACTGACACCAGCGACGCTTCTAAAAATTTGGACATTTTTTGTATTACTCAAAGGACCGACACCAGTTCTACAGATAATCGTTTCAATTAACCCTGAAAGCCGACGGAAGAACCAAAAGTTACACAGTTGGTTGGTCCAACACACTGCAAAAGTGCAGAATTAACATGTCAGCTACACTAGCCCCACTCATATGCGTTTATTGAAATAGTCTGACGGCTACCTAAAGAATGTGACTTGCAGCATGAATCTGTAGGTTGCCAACTGTATGACAGTTTTGCTTGCTAGAATATCTCTTTGAGGAATTACTGCAGTACTGTGTCATGCGTTTAGGTTGCTAACAGCAACCGACTCCATTTTGTGTTGGATAATTGTTCCTTCTTAGAAACACTGACTGGTTTATGTCTTTAACGGCAGCTAGTTTTGCTTATGTCAGTTGGGTGCTGTATATTCAAAAATGATGTTAAATTTAATGACAATCTGAATTTCTTCTCTGCTGTTAATCCGACTACTTTAACTATGAGCCTACTACAGCTAAAGTTTGTGATTATAATTAATTATTATAAAACAGTTGACACATTCATGTAATGGTACTTATTTATTATAAAATGATCGTAATTAGAATTGGAACACAGTTGATATTAACAGCTGCTCCTTCCATTCTTATTTTGATGACACTAGGACAAGAAATTTAGATAAAAAATGAGCTAAACTTCTTGTCCTAACGTTAAGAAAAAAAGAACAGAGGGAGTATACACAAAATAGAATGAAATTATTGATAATGGGTTATGCGGTGAGATAAAGTGAGATTGGTGAGCTGCGGTGGTGAAGAGCACGCTGACCGGCGATCAGGCAATTAATGGTCAATTTCGTGAGATTGAATAATGGCACACTGGTTCTTTGCAATACAGCCGATAGCACGCTTGTTCTCGACGATGTGTTGGATGGTCTGCTTGTCCATGGCTATACGGCGGTGGATGACAAGCAGATCGATGCCAATGTGCAATGGTCAATAGCGAGAGGGTGGAAGACACATTGCTCCAGGGCAACACAGTTGAGGACGCACAAATTATATTACCACAACAATTCTGATTGTAGTATTACCAACTACTTGACTGAACTATTACATATTAATGTCTTCTTCATGCAGTACTGGTGTCAAATTAATGTTTCTTGGCTGAACTATTAGCAACTACTTGACTGAACTATTACATATTAATGTTCATCATCAATTAACAAATCATTCCACACCTGTGACACTCCGTGTCCAAATGTTTCGAGTTAGCATTTTTAAAACTAATCTCAGGACTAGATTGACCCACCCAAGAAATTTCATTGACATGCAAAGTGTTTTGGGTGCCAAATAAATTCAAAAACACTTTGATTTGAACTACAACTCAAATTCCAACCATACAAGTATGGTCAACCAAAAATATATGTTGTAGGGCATGTCAAATGAAAAATATAGGTCAAAACCCCACTGGATTTCATCAAGGTTTGGTACCCCAAATAAATCAGACAAACTTAGCATTTAAGCCTTTTCTCTGAATTTTCAGAATTTATCCAGAAAGGATTTTGGAGTAAACTCTTCGTGCATGTCACTTTCTAGAGTTATACTTCTCAACAAAATTCTTCACTTTAATTTTTGAACACGGGAAGGTCCTGCTTTTGATTTTTCAAAACCGGATCAGACCACGTTTGGAAATTGAGGAAAAAGAAAAGATGCTGAGGGGAATATGCCGTGGGCCCCGCCGGTCAGCGAGCCAGGGCCGCGCCCCGCGCCCGACCGGCGCCGTACGCCGGCGCCGCGTGGCCGTCGCGCCCTGGCCCGACCCCACCTGGTCGGGGGACAAAGGGAGGCTTTCCCCCGGTCGGAACCTCTCTCTCTCTCACATTCTTCTCTCTCCCGAGCTCCTCCTCCCGGCCGCCATTGTCGCCCTGCACAAAATCGCCGCGCGCCACCGCTCTGCTCACTCCCCGGCCGAACCGAGACGGCCAACGGCTCCGCCTTGCTCTTACTTAGCTTCCTGTGAAGCCCCAAACCAGCTGGCTGTCCGAGCGCGACGAATCGAAGGATTTTCCGTCAAGACGCCATTGCCGGCCACCTCGAGCTTCATCACGAAATTCCCCAAGCACGGTGAGCCATCTCGCTTGGTTCCTCTCCCTATGTGTGCGCATCTGCGTGTAGAACAACCCTGAACCGTTTCCCCTCTTTTGTATCCTAAGAGATCGTCGGATTTCGGCTTTTCCCCGGCCATCAACCGCCGGCCCGCCCTGCTCGCCCGTCGACCGCCTCCGACACCCAACTCCGCCGCCAACCGACTTGATGCCGCTCTTCTCCATGTTACACTGATGCTCTAGGAACAAACGGAGCTCGATTTGGTGCTTCCTCGACGGCGTACGACCTCGCCGAACGTCGTCGGATCCCGAGCTCGCGCGTGCGTCGTCGCCGGCCATACTCCGGTGAGCACCTGACCTTGGTACCCCCACAGATGGATGCGCATCGAGCTCTTGCACACACTGATATTTTATTTGCAATTTTTGGTGCTCACTTGGTCTTGTTCCGGCGAGCCGCCGCCATCTCCGAACGCTCCGGCCACCATGGCCGAGCTGCAGCTCTAGCTGGCCTCGGGGTGCAGCCTGGGCTGGGCGCTGCACTCGCGGCCTGCTTGCCGCGCTGGGCCGCGCGCCGTCCGTGGGCCGCGCACGTGAGCTGGGCCTTATTGCCACAGGCTGGCCCATGAACATGCACTCCCTTTTTCCTTTTTCCCGAAATTAATTAAAATATCAGAAAAATGAGTAAACTTCAAAAATTCATATCTTTTGATCCAGAGCTCGAAAAATTGCAAACCAAAGTTTGTTGGAATCCTTGAGACTTGTACTATTTAATGGTGCAGTTAGATTTACATTATCAGAGGCAAATTAATTGAGCTAATTTCCTTTTTGGAGAATCAAGAATATGGCTTAATTAATTATTGGATTGTCTCAAATTATGAAGCTTGGTTTAATTATTATCTATAGCATGTGCCTAAGGACCAGGAGCAATTTAATTGCTATTTTTACCTAGTTTTGCTAGGATTATTGAATTATTCTCTTGCACATGCGATAATGATTTAAATGCTTCATGGGAGTTGATGAAGGGGATTAAGTTAAATAATCACCTTAAATCATCTTCACCCTGCTGGACAGCACGTTAATTTATACTCATGAATTAAGTGTATTTGATGAAATCCGCACGTATTCCGTAAAATATTCAATGTCATGTTTTCATCAAATTTTACACATCACATTTGCATCATGTAGCTGCGGTGGTGAACGAGGTAACCGGCGAGGAGGCGCCGGAAGCTGCTGCTGTTGTTGACCCAGCTACTCAGGGTCAAGCTCAAGGCAAGCCCCGGTGCACAACCTTTTAATTTAAGTATTTTATTTTCATCACTATGCTTGTAGGTCTGTATTGTGCATTAGGTCTACAGGAGTTGTGATGAAAACCCTAGCATGCGGTAGGATCCTGTTTACCCTGATTCGATCACCCTACGCTAGATGCTTGCTTAAATAAGGCGATGATCCGTCGAGTGGTACGGAGACCACCCGTAGATAGGACAATCACATTTTTGGGACACGATGCTAAGTATCAAGTTGAGAATGGAAAATTGGAGGCCGGACGGGCAACTTAGGTGGAAAGTGAAGGACTGAAAGAGTCTTCAAGGTTGTAGCCCCGTCTGTGCACACAAGGACCGCGTCGTGTTCGGCCCATGTGGATTAAGTTTGAACGTACTGTTTTGCATGCTGGAGTTTATGGGCCCAGTAAACCGATGTAGCGATGGATTGCTGTAAGGTTGGAAGATTTCCCTACTCCCTTGGTTACTAGGCGGTTTTTGGGAGGAGAGGAGGGAGCACTCTACTCACGGATGACGTCCGGGACGGCATCGCGTGAGGGACCCTTCTCGGGGGCGGTAGGACCCGGACGACCTTATGGTGCCTGAGCGAAAGGTTGTCTCATGCGGCTTCCGGGAAGCGCGTATGTGACGTGCGGACAGGTTTCTCCTGCAGGATGTAAATCGATTCGAATCGCTGCCCCTCACGAGTAACGAGTACCACTTGTCCCTGCGCCGGAACGTAGTAAGAAGAGAAACATTGATGATGATGATTATGATTAATTTGCTGCATTGCTTAATTACTTGTTTGGAAACATGTAATGCAGTAGCTTAGTGCAAAATTAAATTTATTCTTTCTTGCAACTCGATTAAACTGCTAAAAGTTGAAAGTAAGGATGCACTTGTAGGCCAGCTTAGTGCTTAAATGTATCCTATCCCCCTGGCCTTTGCATGTCTAGGAGTCGGCTGTAGATGGCCACCTTGACGGGTCGGTCTTGCTGAGCTCTAGTTGCTCAGGGCTTTGCTCTATGTGGTTTTCGGAGGATACCGTCGTGCATGACTTCGACGCCGGAGATGACGTCCGGCAGGATCAGACTTCGGGTGACGGCCACTACACTTGGGAGTGGTGCGGTCCGGACGAGTAGAGGAGTTGATGTGCCGGTAAGATGTTCTAGGGCAGGAACATCTGTCTCTGCCGGATGCTCGTGATGTATCGCCGAGAGAGCGATTGTATCTTATTTGCTTCCGCTGTTTAGTTGTTTTCCAAACTTATTAGCTTCTGATGTTTCGAGACTACGATGTACATTTGTACTTGGGATGAATGTAAGACTTGTACTTATATTCATTGCATTATGCTTATGTTTGTATGTTGTAATATCGGGTATCACAGCGCGTGATGCCACCCATGATGATCCTGGAGATGGAAACGCCTCTTCGTGAGGTGGGTCTGTCACAGCGTGGTATCGGAGCCGTCATGGGGATATTACAACACCTTAAGCAGTCTATTTTCGAAAACTAGGGCGTTATCGTGTGAGGACGTGCCCGTAAGGACTATATTAGTCGTAACGGTGGCAAAGCTAACCCTGGGTTATGATTGTTTAATTACTTGCATCTACGGCTGTGGCTCGGGTATGTCTGCATTTAAATTAGCGGTCCGTGCCCGCGGACGGAGAATACGGGACAATGTTGGCTCGTGGCATACCACGGGGCGATCCTCTTTATGGATCGTTACTTGTAGAACTGTGCTTATTTTTGTAGTTTCTTTTGAATTT
The DNA here is from genome assembly GCA_031894775.1 of Chloris gayana. Taxonomy (NCBI): domain Eukaryota; kingdom Viridiplantae; phylum Streptophyta; class Magnoliopsida; order Poales; family Poaceae; genus Chloris; species Chloris gayana. Next base: position 59,034 of record JAUNZO010003562.1, on the reverse strand, counting down.
GATGTACTGTTTCTGGAATGAATCTTCTGCAGGTACATAACAACGCTAGTAGGTGTGAGTCGATAATTTAGACTGACATACGTGGTTGAGTGCGGGTTGCCACCCCGAAATGCGTACACCGTTGAGACGGTATAAATATTTTTGTTTCTTTCGTGGTGAGGACGAATAGGATGGCTAAGGTGCATTCATGATAAAAATGGCAAACCTAAAGGTCTGAATTTTGTAACCTCAGAAATTTCAGAAAACTCGCTAAGCAAAGAAAAATTCATAACTTTCTGCTCGAATCTTGGATTTGAGTGATTTTAAATGTTCTGAAAACTTAAGGAAGTCAACTAATTTTTGGACGTGGTTTGGTGATGTTTGGATCCAGAGAGAGGGAGTTATGCTCTGCTTTGTTCAGAGGTGCTGTGTCTGTTTTTCAGAACGACAGCCAGGTTGGTTTTCCCCGTAAATCCCAGCTCGATTGTCGGAATAAGGCAAATGAGCACTTTCTGGAAAGCTTGAATCACGAGCTACAACTTTGGTAGTTTGAGGAAAGACTGGTTTTGAGGTTGCAGGGTCGAAAATCTCGGATTCCTCCCTCTGAACTGAAACTACCTCAACTCTGTTTTCAGAATTGTATAACGGTACCGTTTTGACCATATCTTGGTGCTCATGTGTTGGGTACGGGTGATCATGTACTCCTTGGAAAGGTTGAAACATGGGTCCCAACTTTTGTATTCATTTGGAGGACCAGTTCCGAACCGAGCTGCCCGGTTTTGGTCAGTTATTGCTCGCTGTACAGATTACCGTTCAGGATGGATAGTCTGTCGGGTAACACCCATAACTTTTCGCTCGATTGGCGGAATGGGGTGATTAAATACTCGATGGAAAGCTGAGAAGATGATCTAAATTATTGTTAGTATGAGGATGGACCAATTCTATCGTTTCCTGTGCTAAAATGTACAGTTTTGTTGACTGTACGGCGTTGGATCGCCGGGACAGGATTTGATCTATTGGAGGATAATTTGCCCTTTGTTAATCGTTATCATTTGTTTGCTCACATGATGCTCTTGGTTAAGCATCCTTTCTTTCAGTGCGTCATGCTTACGTGGGAAAAATTTGTTTCTTACCCTTCGCAGATGCCGTCCGACAGTGAGCCCGACCGCGATCACGCCGACAGCACGTGGTCCGCCGGGGAGGAGGCCTTGACGGAGATTTCCCCGGTTTGCTGTGGGCGCTGTTGGAGACTCTGGGGCACACCCAACCCCCGCTGTACTTCACCCAGCGTGATCGAGTTTCTGGGGTCGCCTTTCACAAGGTGAAGGCGGAGGTTGCTCACCACCCCGACGAGCAGGAAGGGTTCACGGAGTACCAAGTGTTCTCCAAGGACACCTACCAGGGCCGAGCTAAGATAGCTCAGTTCATTTTGTCAGAGTTTGTGACCTCTCACGAGAGACTCCTTGTCCGGCACCCCCTTCGAGCTGATCCCGACACTGGACTACTTCGACGAGGTAGTCGAACGCCGTCTCGGGAGGATTGGCCGCACGGAGTTGGGTTACCATGGCGTTGCTCGCTACGCTCGCGAGGCGTTCTGGATACACCGGGACGCGGACGCGCTGGCTACGCGTCTCCGGGACCGTGTGACCGAGTTGTCTCCGGTGCTGTCGCGAGCGGCGGGAGCGCTTGGACATCCTTGCACGGGAGCGCTCCGACGCGATCCGGGGTCTGCAAAGCAAGACTCGGGAGGTCGCGAGAGTCACGGGTGAGCGTGATGACCTCATCCGTGAGAGGGATGCCCTGTTGGTGCAGCGTAACCTCTTGCTGGAGGAGCGAGACGAGCTTCGGCAGGAGAAGGACGACCGCACCCGAGAGCGCGATGAGGCACGCCAGCAGTTGGTGGGCCGCAACGCGCGAGTGGCTCAGCAGGAGCACTATATCCACCACCTCCGAGACCAACTTGATGGTTGCACAGCAGTTGGAGCAGGAGCAGCTCCACAACATTCAGACGTTGGAGCAGCAGGTCGCGCAGTTGCAGCAGCAGTTGCAGGCTGCCCTGGCACCACCTCCACCACACGACGACGCGTCCGACGTCGACGACCCGTAGGAGTGACCTCCTTCGGCGGGAGGGTGTTGGGAATAGGCTAACTGGCGGCTAGTAGCAGATTATTTTGATGCTCGATAGCTGGACTAAATCGAGTAGTACCATCTAGTGAGGGATATTTGGAGGTGTGAGTGAATTTGTATGACTAGTTGGCAATGGATGTATGAACTAATGAATGTTATGGAAATTGTGGCACTTTTGTGCTAGTTGGGAGCTTTGTGATGTGTTTTATTTCCATACAATGCTTTCTTTCTTTTAAATGTTCATACCTTATCGCGAGTCGTTTATTGACTGTGGGAATCTTGTTTCCTTACAGATGGCCGATAACGTTGAGATTTTGGACAACGGTTGGATGTGGTCTGATTGCTCGCACCGCGGTGGTTTACCTGCGATGCTATGGCAGGCCATGCAGACGCTGGGATACACCGAGCCCCCTGCTTACGTAGGGAAGGAGTTCGTGGAGCGAGGAATGCTCACTTGTACCATGCACGTGGTTGTGCCGGGCAAGGCGGTACCCCCACGCCGAGGAGTCGTGGATGGTGACCACGACGGGCCTCGCGGTCTTCAGCGCATGGGACTTGGCAGCGCTGGCAGCTCTCACCGAGGCTTTGTGAGCTTCACGCACCTGACCTTGTAGGGACACCTTACCTCTACCTACCGGTCGGTGACCCCTACGACAGCCGGCTGGAGACGCCGCATGGCGGTGTTGAGTGACCCCAGTACACCCCACTTCAATCCCATGCTGGCAAACACCGCGTGCTATGCAGACGTCCTGTTTCGGCAGCACGAGTATCGGAACCGCGAGGTGAGCCTTCTCATGGGAGCCATGAGACAGAGTGAGGCTAGAGTTGTCCAACGGGACCAGCAGGTCACCTCACTCACCGCGGAGAACGCGGCACTGCGTGGACAGCTCCAGCAGCAGCAGACTCTGGTGGCTAATCTGCAGCAGGAGGTGCAGACTACAGCTCAGGCCCGAGACGAGGCAGCAGCGGCTCGAGACGCAGCCGACGCCCGCTACTTACGTTTCCTCACCGCGTACGGTCCACGTGGACCAGGACCTCGAGTGACCTTGTTCCTCCGTCGGGGAGAGCAGCTTGAGGACCCCGACGATGCGGAGGAGGATTGAGCGGCACTTTAGTGCGCGCTGTAGGGAATAGCAGCCGATCTCCCTACTTGTATCTTGTTTTCCCTTTCGTGGTAATCGGAACTTGTCTAGCGGAAGCGTGATCGTACTGTGGTGTTAGCAATTATGTATTGAACTATGGTGCAACTTTGAACTATGTTGATGCAGTGTGATGTGTTGAATGATGATGTTTCTCATTCTGTAAAATTTCGCATTACTACATTGGTTTTTGCTACTGCTGTTGGTTTAATTAATTGCACATTTGGTTACCCTATGGCAATGCGTATTCTTTTTGCGAATCAACTGGATTAATGGGTTTCGCGATTTTGCTTGACAGAATGGTGAGAACGCGCAACACCAACGATCTCCATGGCGAGAGGCCCGAAAGCTCGGCCCAAGGTGCGGGAGACGAAGCACCACCACCGCCACCTGTCCCTAACCCTATGGACATGATGGCCCAGTTTTTCGCGGCTATGCGCGATAATCAGCAGCAGCAGAACGAGTTCCTGCGGGAACTCCGTCAGCAGGTACCTGCCGGGGACGGCAACCGCGGGCGCCGGAACCGCGATGCGGCGCCGCGGGAGGCCTCATACCAGGAGTTCCTGGGAACCCAGCCCCCGAGGTACGACGGCTCCGGCGAGCCGATGAGGGCGGAGGACTTCATCCGCCTCACCGAGTCCAAGTTTGGACTGCTCCACTGCACCGATGTGCAGAAGACGCTCTTTGCTACGCAGCAGCTGGAGGGCGCCGCTAGTGCTTGGTGGGCTACCCACCTGGCCACTCCGGCCGCCGGCACGCAAACCACCCGGGAGGACTTCAAGAGGGTCTTCCGCGCTCACTTCATACCGGCGGGTGTGATGCGCCGGAAGGCGAGAGAGTTCATGGCTCTTACCCGGGGAGGTCGCGGTGTACACGAGTACACCCAGCAGTTCAACCGGGCGGCACTTTACGCCCCGAGCTGGTGGACACGGATCGGAAGCGCAAGGACCGCTTCATGGAGGGACTCGGCGGCTGAGTTGCAGGACCGCCTTACCCTCAATATGGCGGGTAGCTTCTCGGAGTTCGTGAACAATGCCATCCTCGGCTGAGGAGGGCTACCGCAGGGTCCGAGGCGGAGAAGAAGAGATCCGCGAGTGCTACGGGGCCATCCAACCCACCCTCGGCCAAGTACCGCATGATCTACACCGACCCCTCCGGACAGCGCTACCGCTCTCGGCCTATGGTGGCGCCGCGTCAATCGGCACCCCCACGGAGGCCCCCACCGCAGCGAGAGGCCCCCGCAGCAGCAGCAGATGGGACAGCGTGCTCCAGCACCCCGTCCTGCTCGAGAATGCTGCAGGGAACCGTCCGCCACCACCCGGAGCACCTTGCTTTGGATGTGGCCGCCCAGGACACTTTGTTAGGGATTGCCCCTATCAGCAGCGGGGCAATGCTCCTAATCAGCAGCGCGGGAACAACAACCGAGCCCCAACGAAGACGGGACGTGTGAACTACACGTCCACGGAGGAGATACCGGACGCCGCTCCTGTGATGGCTGGTACGTTTTCTGTTCGAAATCACCCTGCTCTTATATTGTTTGATTCTGGGGCGACGCACAATTTTATCAGCGAGTCGTATGTGAACAAGTGGAAGTTACCTCGTAGCCTTATGAGATCCCGTTACTTGATTACTTCTGCGGGAGGGAAAACACCCGCGACGTATGAGGTTAAAAAGGTTCCCATTATGTTGAAGGCCAAAGTCTACCCAGCGGATTGTATGATTCTTGAGGGGAGCAACATTGACATAATTCTGGGTATGTTACTGGATGAGGTGTCACAAGGCCGTTTTGGACATAGATGCTTTCACTCGTCAGCTTGAATTCCCCATTGCATGGTCGGGACGTCCTCCGACTGACCTATCCTAAGAATTGTACTCCAGCAGTGCACCAAGCTATTGTCGAGGGTCCGACCGATATCCCGGTTGTCCGTGAGTTTCCTGATGTGTTTCCTGAGGATCTTCCTGGAATGCCTCCGGACAGGGACATTGAGTTCAAAATTGAGTTGCAGCCGGGCACGGCTCCGATCTCAAAGAGACCATACAAAATGGCACCCAAGGAGTTAGCCGAATTGAAAGAGCAATTAAAGGAACTATTAGACAAAGGTTACATCGAGACCTAGTTCCTCACCTTGGGGATGTCCGGCTCTATTTGTCAAGAAGAAGGACAAGACTTTGCGCTTATGTGTGGATTACCGGCCCCTCAATGCAGTCACGATCAAGAACAAGTATCCATTGCCTCGCATTGATATTTTGTTTGATCAGTTGATGGGAGCTAAGGTATTTTCGAAGGTTGATTTGCGCTCGAGGCTATCACCGGATCAAGATCGGGGCTGAAGATGTACCTAAGACAGCCTTCTCCACACGGTACGGCCTGTATGAGTATTTGGTGATGTCTTTTGGGTTGACCAATGCACCGGCACACTTCATGTATCTTATGAATTCGGTATTCATGCCCGAGCTTGACAAGTTTGTGGTAGTCTTTATTGATGACATCCTGGTGTACTCCAAGTCCGAGGAAGAGCATGCCGAGCATCTTCGCATTGTTCTCCAAAGATTGCGAGATCACCAGTTGTATGCTAAATTCAGCAAGTGTGAATTCTGGCTTAAGAAAGTTCCATTCTTGGGTCACGTCATTTCGGAGGAAGGCATATCCGTTGATCCAAGCAAAGTGCAGGACGTGCTTAATTGGAAAGCTCCGAAATCAGTACCACAGATTCGCAGTTTCCTAGGCTTGGCTGGTTATTATCGGAGGTTCATTCCGAACTTCTCCAAGATCGCTAAACCTATGACCGAGCTTCGAAGAAAGAGAAGAAGTTTGAGTGGAGTCGGGCTTGTCGGGAAGCCTTTGAGAGTTTGAAGAAATTGTTGACATCTGCCCGGTGCTAGCACAGCCGAACCTTGAGAAGCCCTTTGATGTTTTCACGTGACGCATCGGGCGGAGGTTTGGGTGGAGTTCTCATGCGGGAAGGCCGAGTAGTTGCTTACACTTCCGGGCAGCTCGGAAAGCACGAGCAGAATTATCCTACTCACGATCTTGAGTTAGCAGCGGTGGTACTCGCTCTAAAGGTGTGGAGACATTATTTGTTGGGCAATCTCGTTCGCATCTACACCGATCACAAGAGCTTGAAGTACATTTTCACTCGGGATGATCTGAATATGAGACAGCGCCGTTGGTTGGAGTTGATCAAGGATTATGACTTGGAAGTGCACTACCACCCCGGCAAGGCTAATGTCGTTGCCGATGCACTCAGCGAGGAAGGCACATTGTAACCTCCTTCGAGGCCACTCGGTCCGTTGCGGATGGGCATTACATTCAAGTTGTGCCCCACGGGTCGCTCTACAACTTGGCATTGATACCCACCTTGCGCGATGAAGTGGTAGAAGCGCAGAAAGCTGATACTTGCATTGCCCATCTCAAGAGGAGGATAAAAGAGGGAGATAGGCAAGTGGCATGTTTTCGTGAGGACGATGCGGGGGTTGTTTGGTTCAAAGACCGCATCGTGGTGCCGAAAGTTCCTGAGCTACGTAAGAAGATATTGGATGAGGCTCACCTAGCCAAGTATGCTATGCATCCCGGCAGCAATAAGATGTACCATGATCTTAGGACGAAGTATTGGTGGACAAGGATGAAAAGAGAGATTGCTCGCTACGTCGCTGAGTGTGACACTTGTCGTCGGGTCAAGGCTGATCATTTGAGACCCGCCGGGCCGTTGCAGCCACTCAGCGTACCATCTTGGAAATGGGATGACATCAGCATGGACTTTATTGTTGGCTTGCCTACCACAGTTCGGAAGTTTGATTCTATTTGGGTAATTGTTGATCGTTTGACCAAAGTGGCACATTTCGTCCCCGTGAGCACCCGGTTCACGACTCGGAAGTATGCTCGGTTATACATCGAGCGGATCCTATGTTTGCATGGTGTGCCGAGGACAATCATTTCTGATCGAGGAACACAGTTTGTGGGACGTTTCGGGAGCAACTGCATGCTTCCCTAGGAACGAAATTGATTCGAAGCTCGGCTTACCACCCACGGACCGATGGGCAAACGGAGAGAGTAAATCAGATATTGGAGGACATGTTGAGAGCCTATGTTACTGGATCATGACAAGAAGTGGGATGAATGCTTACCCTTGGCAGAGTTTGCTTACAACAATAGTTACCAAGAGAGCATTAAGATGGCACCATTTGAGGCTCTCTATGGTCGTCGATGCCGTACTCCACTCGGTTGGTCCGAGTCCGGAGAGAGAACAATATTTGGGCCAGAATTTGTGCAACAAGGCGAGGAGCGAGTATTGGAATTGCAAGCAAACCTCGGGGCCGCCAAATCAAGGCAAAAGAGCTACGCAGATAAGAGGCGCCGACCACTTGAGTTCCAAGTGGGTGACCTTGTGTACCTTCGAGTCTCGCCGACCAAGGGTGTACAAAGGTTTGGCGTGAGAGGCAAGCTCTCACCCCGCTACATAGGCCCCTACCCCGTTGTTGCCGGGTGTGGTGCCGTTGCGTACGGGCTTGAGTTACCCGACGCGCTCGCCGGTGTGCATGACGTCTTCCATGTCTCGCAGCTGAAGAAGTGTCTCAAAGCACCCGTTGACCGAGTGCTGGATGAAGTGGTACCATTGCAGCCCGATTTGTCATACTACGAGCGGCCGATCAAGATTGTCGATACAAAGGAAAGAGTTACCCGAAATGGCACTCAGAAATTCTTCAAGGTTCGGTGGAGTCACCACTCCGCGAGGGAGGCTACGTGGGAATCAGAAGATTTTCTTCGCACTCACTACCCGAAGTTTTCGCTCGAACCCAGAGGTACATAAACCGCCTCCTCTTTACTTAAGCTTAATCTCGGGACGAGATTTCCTTAAGGGGAGGGCTGTGACACTCCGTGTCCAAATGTTTCGAGTTAGCATTTTTAAAACTAATCTCAGGACTAGATTGACCCACCCAAGAAATTTCATTGACATGCAAAGTGTTTTGGGTGCCAAATAAATTCAAAAACACTTTGATTTGAACTACAACTCAAATTCCAACCATACAAGTATGGTCAACCAAAAATATATGTTGTAGGGCATGTCAAATGAAAAATATAGGTCAAAACCCCACTGGATTTCATCAAGGTTTGGTACCCCAAATAAATCAGACAAACTTAGCATTTAAGCCTTTTCTCTGAATTTTCAGAATTTATCCAGAAAGGATTTTGGAGTAAACTCTTCGTGCATGTCACTTTCTAGAGTTATACTTCTCAACAAAATTCTTCACTTTAATTTTTGAACACGGGAAGGTCCTGCTTTTGATTTTTCAAAACCGGATCAGACCACGTTTGGAAATTGAGGAAAAAGAAAAGATGCTGAGGGGAATATGCCGTGGGCCCCGCCGGTCAGCGAGCCAGGGCCGCGCCCCGCGCCCGACCGGCGCCGTACGCCGGCGCCGCGTGGCCGTCGCGCCCTGGCCCGACCCCACCTGGTCGGGGGACAAAGGGGAGGCTTTCCCCCGGTCGGAACCTCTCTCTCTCTCACATTCTTCTCTCTCCCGAGCTCCTCCTCCCGGCCGCCATTGTCGCCCTGCACAAAATCGCCGCGCGCCACCGCTCTGCTCACTCCCCGGCCGAACCGAGACGGCCAACGGCTCCGCCTTGCTCTTACTTAGCTTCCTGTGAAGCCCCAAACCAGCTGGCTGTCCGAGCGCGACGAATCGAAGGATTTTCCGTCAAGACGCCATTGCCGGCCACCTCGAGCTTCATCACGAAATTCCCCAAGCACGGTGAGCCATCTCGCTTGGTTCCTCTCCCTATGTGTGCGCATCTGCGTGTAGAACAACCCTGAACCGTTTCCCCTCTTTTGTATCCTAAGAGATCGTCGGATTTCGGCTTTTCCCCGGCCATCAACCGCCGGCCCGCCCTGCTCGCCCGTCGACCGCCTCCGACACCCAACTCCGCCGCCAACCGACTTGATGCCGCTCTTCTCCATGTTACACTGATGCTCTAGGAACAAACGGAGCTCGATTTGGTGCTTCCTCGACGGCGTACGACCTCGCCGAACGTCGTCGGATCCTGAGCTCGCGCGTGCGTCGTCGCCGGCCATACTCCGGTGAGCACCTGACCTTGGTACCCCCACGGATGGATGCGCATCGAGCTCTTGCACACACTGATATTTTATTTGCAATTTTTGGTGCTCACTTGGTCTTGTTCCGGCGAGCCGCCGCCATCTCCGAACGCTCCGGCCACCATGGCCGAGCTGCAGCTCTAGCTGGCCTCGGGGTGCAGCCTGGGCTGGGCGCTGCACTCGCGGCCTGCTTGCCGCGCTGGGCCGCGCGCCGTCCGTGGGCCGCGCACGTGAGCTGGGCCTTATTGCCACAGGCTGGCCCATGAACATGCACTCCCTTTTTCCTTTTTCCCGAAATTAATTAAAATATCAGAAAAATGAGTAAACTTCAAAAATTCATATCTTTTGATCCAGAGCTCGAAAAATTGCAAACCAAAGTTTGTTGGAATCCTTGAGACTTGTACTATTTAATGGTGCAGTTAGATTTACATTATCAGAGGCAAATTAATTGAGCTAATTTCCTTTTTGGAGAATCAAGAATATGGCTTAATTAATTATTGGATTGTCTCAAATTATGAAGCTTGGTTTAATTATTATCTATAGCATGTGCCTAAGGACCAGGAGCAATTTAATTGCTATTTTTACCTAGTTTTGCTAGGATTATTGAATTATTCTCTTGCACATGCGATAATGATTTAAATGCTTCATGGGAGTTGATGAAGGGGATTAAGTTAAATAATCACCTTAAATCATCTTCACCCTGCTGGACAGCACGTTAATTTATACTCATGAATTAAGTGTATTTGATGAAATCCGCACGTATTCCGTAAAATATTCAATGTCATGTTTTCATCAAATTTTACACATCACATTTGCATCATGTAGCTGCGGTGGTGAACGAGGTAACCGGCGAGGAGGCGCCAGAAGCTGCTGCTGTTGTTGACCCAGCTACTCGGGGTCAAGCTCAAGGCAAGCCCCGGTGCACAACCTTTTAATTTAAGTATTTTATTTTCATCACTATGCTTGTAGGTCTGTATTGTGCATTAGGTCTACGGGAGTTGTGATGAAAACCCTAGCATGCGGTAGGATCCTGTTTACCCTGATTCGATCACCCTACGCTAGATGCTTGCTTAAATAAGGCGATGATCCGTCGAGTGGTACGGAGACCACCCGTAGATAGGACAATCACATTTTTGGGACACGATGCTAAGTATCAAGTTGAGAATGGAAAATTGGAGGCCGGACGGGCAACTTAGGTGGAAAGTGAAGGACTGAAAGAGTCTTCAAGGTTGTAGCCCCGTACTGTGCACACAAGGACCGCGTCGTGTTCGGCCCATGTGGATTAAGTTTGAACGTACTGTTTTGCATGCTGGAGTTTATGGGCCCGGTAAACCGATGTAGCGATGGATTGCTGTAAGGTTGGAAGATTTCCCTACTCCCTTGGTTACTAGGCGGTTTTGGGAGGAGAGGAGGGAGCACTCTACTCACGGATGACGTCCGGGACGGCATCGCGTGAGGGACCCTTCTCGGGGGCGGTAGGACCCGGACGACCTTATGGTGCCTGAGCGAAAGGTTGTCTCATGCGGCTTCCGGGAAGCGCGTATGTGACGTGCGGACAGGTTTCTCCTGCAGGATGTAAATCGATTCGAATCGCTGCCCCTCACGATAGCTGAGTACCACTTGTCCCTGCGCCGGAACGTAGTAAGAAGAGAAACATTGATGATGATGATTATGATTAATTTGCTGCATTGCTTAATTACTTGTTTGGAAACATGTAATGCAGTAGCTTAGTGCAAAATTAAATTTATTCTTTCTTGCAACTCGATTAAACTGCTAAAAGTTGAAAGTAAGGATGCACTTGTAGGCCAGCTTAGTGCTTAAATGTATCCTATCCCCCTGGCCTTTGCATGTCTAGGAGTCGGCTGTAGATGGCCACCTTGACGGGTCGGTCTTGCTGAGCTCTAGTTGCTCGGGGCTTTGCTCTATGTGGTTTTCGAGAGGATACCGTCGTGCATGACTTCGACGCCGGAGATGACGTACGGCAGGATCAGACTTCGGGTGACGGCCACTACACTTGGGAGTGGTGCGGTCCGGACGAGTAGAGGAGTTGATGTGCCGGTAAGATGTTCTAGGGCAGGAACATCTGTCTCTGCCGGATGCTCGTGATGTATCGCCGAGAGAGCGATTGTATCTTATTTGCTTCCGCTGTTTAGTTGTTTTCCAAACTTATTAGCTTCGATGTTTCGAGACTACGATGTACATTTGTACTGGGATGAATGTAAGACTTGTACTTATATTCATTGCATTATGCTTATGTTTGTATGTTGTAATATCGGGTATCACAGCGCGTGATGCCACCCATGATGATCCTGGAGATGGAAACGCCTCTTCGTGAGGTGGGTCTATCACAACACCATGTTGCTTGGTTCCGCCTGAAAGTGTAGGCCATCTATAGCTTGATCTCTCAGATACTAGAATCACTCTTCGCTATCTTGATCATCCAGAAGATGAACGGTATCAGTACAGGAGGAAACAGCTGGAGATTATGGCTTCTACTATGCAGCAATAGTAGCGGCAACATCATTGGGTTCGGCTACGCCGCGCCGACAGCCATAGTGGGCCAGCAGAACACGAGTATCACACATAGAAGAACATTAGTAAAGTGAGCATGCACCAGGTGGCTCTTCTTGAAGTTCCGTATGTGATGCGTTTGGTCGCAGGGCTACTGTTCAGTCCGACTCCATGATTAGGTAACATTAATTGAACCCAAACACAATGCAGCTGCAGTGGTTATGTTCTGATGCATGGGCAGCGCCTTTATCTTCATTAAGGCAATATCTCAACTACTCAAATAGTCTACTGATCCATCACATCATCAAGAACACACTGGAAATGGCGAGACCGGTCATAAGCAAAAATAACAAAAGATGGATACTATCACAGCCCATGCACTGTTCGAACATGACATCACGACGTAGACTAGGGGTTATAACATGCAGACATGGGCAGAACTCTGTTGGCGCGGATGCACCCAAGCTAAATTTCAAATGTAGTGTTATCCAACGATTTGTCACAATAGATGCACCCTTGAGCACATAGTCATGCATCCACAACCTTAAAAAGCAAGATCAAAACGTTCTAATTTCAAGTGATACACTCCCTTCTACTTGTCTATACCTATTCCACTGCATGCGGATAAGGTCGTGGTCAATGCTGTAAATAAAAGCACTCACAACAATACATAGAACACCACAAGGATCCAACAAAATTTGGACCGTGAGGCAACGTACCAATCGAAATCGAGACAATTACAAACTGACACATAGTTTTCTTAAACTCGAATATTCCCAGGTCTGTAAAAAGGGACACTACTCCCCTGTTTTTTTTTTTTTTTGAAGCAACTGGAGGGTCCGTGAGCCCTACAGACTATTTATTTGTTTATTGATAAAAACAAAGGTTTATGTACAAAAAAGAGAGAACCACAAAAAGATTAGATAATAGTTTCTAGCCATTCTTTAGTAGCAGAAAAGTATATTTTGCTTTTGCTCTACGAAGCATCATAGATAATATATGTATGAACTTTGCCCTGCATCTTTCCACCGATAGATCCTGTTGATTAAATATCCACCCATTCCGGGATGTCCAATTGCCCAAGTCATCAATATGATTATCTCCATTGAGAATTTAACATTTAATTTTCTCCTAAAGAGCATGAAGGCTGCCATTGGCTGAATTGTATTTGGATAAGTGATGCCAATTAATTGCCAACATCTTTTTGCAAAGTTGCAACACAAAAAAAAAAGATGTCTTAAGGTTTCCTCTGTTTCCAAATACACATCTCACACACATATGACTCAAAGAACATATTCCTTCTTTTTAGTAATCCTCGAGTATTAACCCTGTCATTCAAGATGAGTGAGAAAAAACCTTGCGCTTCATTCGACAAGATGATTTTCAAATCTAATTATATGCAGGGTCCACTACAATATGACCCATAAGGTGTCTATAAAATTTCTTAACACTAAATTCATGATGTCCCCAAATATATGTAAATTATCTGATTCTGCCACTATCAACTCTGAATTCATAATATCCTGTAAAGTCAAGAGCTGAGAATATGCTTGTTAAGATAAAGGGAGTGTGATGAAAATGTACAGATTCTCCCATTGATAAACTTTTTGAGCAATAGTACTTTTATTGAGAGGATAAGAGAACAACTTTGGAAATTGATTGGATAATATTCTACCACTCCATAGATCATTCCAGAAAAATATAGAGCTTCCATCCTATAGATGTGCCTGTGCTATTCCTTTGAAAGTAGTTAGCAATTTCAAAACGTCACGCCACGAAAAGGATCCTCTGTCCTTGTACCAGGCAATTTTTCTGTTGAGCAATATGTATTCCATAATAAGTGGATCCAGGGCAAGTCTGCTTTATTGAAAAACTTATGAACATTCTTAAGAAGGGTTTCATTCATTGTTCTGAGCTTGATTACCCCCAAACCACCTTCTATTTTTTGGCCTTGTCACCGTTTCACATGCAAGTTGTGATGGTTTCTTAGTATTCATGTCAGCAGCTCTCCCCAGGCAGTGTCTGATATATTTTTCCAACTATTCTATGATTGTAATTGGGACACCGATAGTACCATGTAACAAATTGGCAACAGCAGAGAACTGAATTTATCATTTATAGTTTGCCTCCCTATGTAAGATATAGAGAACAAGCTACCAACCTCCTTTCAATAGTGTTGACTAAAGGCATACAATCCTCCACTGATGGTTTATGTATTCCTAGGTGTCGAGTCTTTATCTCGGCAATAAACTACCTAGCCCCGTACGAACCATGAACTCGATGATGCAACACAAGAATACACATTTATTTCAGACAGCTTCAAACCCCTCAATCGAGAGTAATATCTTATGTTCAGTATGCATTGTATTGCCTTAACAAATTGCTATTGCGTAACTCTATTTTCGAGGGGAGTATAAAATGATCGTAATTAGATCAGTACAATTGGAACACAGTTTATATTAATAGCTACTCCTTCCATTCTTTTTTATGACATTAGGACAAGAAATTTAGTTCAAAAATAAGCTAAACTTCTTGTCCTAACGTTAAGAAAAAAGAACAGAGGGAGTATACACAAAATAGAATGAAATTATTGATAATGGGTTATGCGGTGAGATAAAGTGAGATTGGTGAGCTGCCGTGGTGAAGAGCACGCTGACCGGCGATCAGGCAATTAATGGTCAATTTCGTGAGATTGAATAATGGCACACTGGTTCTTTGCAATACAGCCGATAGCACGCTTGTTCTCGACGATGTGTTGGATGGTCTGCTTGTCCATGGCTATACGGCGGTGGATGACAAGCAGATCGATGCCAATGTGCAATGGTCAATAGCGAGAGGGTGGAAGACACATTGCTCCAGGGCAACACAGTTGAGGACGCACAAATTATATTACCACAACAATTCTGATTGTAGTATTACCAACTACTTGACTGAACTATTACATATTAATGTCTTCTTCATGCAGTACTGGTGTCAAATTAATGTTTCTTGGCTGAACTATTAGCAACTACTTGACTGAACTATTACATATTAATGTTCATCATCAATTAACAAATCATTCCACACCATGTTGCTTGGTTCCGCCTGAAAGTGTAGGCCATCTATAGCTTGATCTCTCAGATACTAGAATCACTCTTCGCTATCTTGATCATCCAGAAGATGAACGGTATCAGTACAGGAGGAAACAGCTGGAGATTATGGCTTCTACTATGCAGCAATAGTAGCGGCAACATCATTGGGTTCGGCTACGCCGCGCCGACAGCCATAGTGGGCCAGCAGAACACGAGTATCACACGTAGAAGAACATTAGTAAAGTGAGCATGCACCAGGTGGCTCTTCTTGAAGTTCCGTATGTGATGCGTTTGGTCGCAGGGCTACTGTTCAGTCCGACTCCATGATTAGGTAACATTAATTGAACCCAAACACAATGCAGCTGCAGTGGTTATGTTCTGATGCATGGGCAGCGCCTTTATCTTCATTAAGGCAATATCTCAACTACTCAAATAGTCTACTGATCCATCACATCATCAAGAACACAGTGGAAATGGCGAGACCGGTCATAAGCAAAAATAACAAAAGATGGATACTATCACAGCCCATGCACTGTTCGAACATGACATCACGACGTAGACTAGGGGTTATAACATGCAGACATGGGCAGAACTCTGTTGGCGCGGATGCACCCAAGCTAAATTTCAAATGTAGTGTTATCCAACGATTTGTCACAATAGATGCACCCTTGAGCACATAGTCATGCATCCACAACCTTAAAAAGCAAGATCAAAACGTTCTAATTTCAAGTGATACACTCCCTTCTACTTGTCTATACCTATTCCACTGCATGCGGATAAGGTCGTGGTCAATGCTGTAAATAAAAGCACTCACAACAATACATAGAACACCACAAGGATCCAACAAAATTTGGACCGTGAGGCAACGTACCAATCGAAATCGAGACAATTACAAACTGACACATAGTTTTCTTAAACTCGAATATTCCCAGGTCTGTAAAAAGGGACACTACTCCCCGGTTTTTTTTTTTTTTTGAAGCAACTGGAGGGTCCGTGAGCCCTACAGACTATTTATTTGTTTATTGATAAAAACAAAGGTTTATGTACAAAAAGAGAGAACCACAAAAAGATTAGATAATAGTTTCTAGCCATTCTTTAGTAGCAGAAAAGTATATTTTGCTTTTGCTCTACTGAAGCATCATAGATAATATATGTATGAACTTTGCCCTGCATCTTTCCACCGATAGATCCTGTTGATTAAATATCCACCCATTCCGGGATGTCCAATTGCCCAAGTCATCAATATGATTATCTCCATTGAGAATTTAACATTTAATTTTCTCCTAAAGAGCGTGAAGGCAGCCATTGGCTGAATTGTATTTGGATAAGTGATGCCAATTAATTGCCAACATCTTTTTGCAAAGTTGCAACACAAAAAAAAAGATGTCTTAAGGTTTCCTCTGTTTCCAAATACACATCTCACACACATATGACTCAAAGAACATATTCCTTCTTTTTAGTAATCCTCGAGTATTAACCCTGTCATTCAAGATGAGTGAGAAAAAACCTTGCGCTTCATTCGACAAGATGATTTTCAAATCCAATTATATGCAGGTGTTGACGTCAAAAGTCGTCGACACACCGTTGTCCGGAGAGTCCACCGAAACCCCGGCTGACGCAGAGTCCTGTGCTCCCAACGGACCGGCTCGGCTCGCCAATGTTCGTGTGCGCTGGTGCGTGCGGATGGTTTTCCTGCAAACCAACAAAGACAATAAAAAGTGTAAAATTCCAGGTCATCGGCCCGGATAGACCGATGTGCAGCCGTGGCCGATTATGGCGTAAGATAGACAAAATCGGCCATAGACAGAGAACAGCACGGCCCATCCATTTATGTATTAAATGCCAGGCAAACGAACCGTGATACAAACGACACGAAATCGGCCGACGCTATAACATGCGATCGGTGGCTAACAACCGATTTCGTCGGTAAACGATCAAATCATTATGACTTTGTAGGGATGTATTATCGAATAAAATGTAAACAAGATAATTATTAATGGGATGTAAGTAATTCGATAGCAAGAAGATAGTTTAATCATCAATTAGAGCGATAAATCGGCCGATCGAGTATCCGGCCGATTCTCGCCATCGATTATAGCGATGAATTATTAGATCTATCTACATAGATGACGATGATCAATAAAATCATACTAATAACTCGGGTTCAAAAGCAGCTTTAACAGATTTGGTACTAATTGAACATAAAACAGCTAATGAACGTGATAAGCAATCGGCTAAACACTCCGAAAGAACGAGTAAGACAAATACAACCACACGGATCCCAAATCGACCGATCGCTCCAACAGGACAAGTCAAGCGATGGCACGCGGTCGGACCAGGTCTAAACGGCCGAGCACGCCCGGCCGATTCGGGACAAGCACAATCATAAACGCCTTAACTATGAAAGTAAATCTACACCCTAGCCAATCGGCTGCATGCGCCTAGGACAAGTCAACTATCGCAAAGGCAAACACGGGACACGTCAACTGAATCTGCACGATCGAATCGGCCAAAATGTAAAAGAAATCTCATAGTGGCTACGCGACTCGAACGACCGGATCCGAGCCAATCGGCGTTGTGAACAAAGGCTGGAACGGGGAGGCGGGACAAGTCAAACTACCTCCACCACGAGCCCGGACCGGGTCAACTTGACTCATCCCGGCCAATACTCACTACGCCGATCGGGAACAGATCTAGTCGTCGGATAACTAGCAATTAAGTCATCTAATTACGAACAAGGCGCCGAAAACTAGACAACATAATTACCTTGTCAAGCCAACGCGTCGTCGGCCGGAGCCCGAAGATCCCGCGCGAAAACGGTAAAACTTGACGAGAAAATTAGGGTTTGGCGATGCGCCGAAAATTGTATTGGATGTGAATCGAGTTTACATGTTACATCCGAGTATGTATTTATACTCGGCATAAAGAATCCTACTCGGACCCTCTTCGGGCCGATTTCCTAACTGACTAGGATCTTTCCCAAAATTAAACTATTATTTCTAATTTTACGACGTGGGCCAGGCCCATCAATGTTATGCTCTTCCGTTGGCGTCCGCGCACGATTCCCGGGAGGGACGCGCCTTTACTCGCCCAAGCGGCCGTCGGCCTTACGCCCACCGGCCCTCTTTTGACCTATAGTCGGCGACAATGGGTCCCTTGGTCAAAAACCGGCGTCAACACATGTCCCCCGGTGCGGGGTATGCAACGCATGCGTCGGACTGATTTATCCTCTTTTCTTGCGCCGGTTTTCTTGCCCGTCACTTCTCCATAAAACCCGGGGCCACCCCGGTCATTTCCCATCTGTTTCTTCTCCTTGGCTTTCGTCTTCATCTGTTCTAGCGACCTTTGCCTTCTCGAGCCTTTTCAACTTCTCACAGCGCCGCCGCCGTTTTTCTTCTCCGGCGACCATGAATCCTGCTTGTTGCTGCTGCTGCTGCGCCTGCCGCCGCGACCGCGTCGTCGCCACCACCAACGCCGTTCGGAGGTAATGTACATTCGAGCACCCCTCTTTTCTACCTTTGCAATCTTTTTTCGCATTCTTGTTCTTGTTCATTTTCACAATCTATCTTCTTTCCGTTCCGTTTCTTATTTTAGCCCTATTCCTTGTTTTTAGGAGATCCGGAACCAAGTCGTCATCCCATCCAACATCCCAACTCACTTCTTTTTGGGTCCTATGGGTGATCCCGACCCCACGAGATCTCATACGTGCCGAAATAAACCGGGTCCCGTTTCGGCAACGGTCTCCTCTACCGGCCGAGTGGGCCAATAGCTTTCGGTCATGGCCGACTCCCGTTGCGGGATGGCGCGATTGGTATAACCGAGTATCGGCCGTCCATCGGCAAGGTTGGGCCAATATCGGCATCGCCCACGCCATCAAACTCTCTTTGGCCGATCACCACAAGAATGAACCGTTGTTGGTGGCAGCTTCTTATCTGCGGTCGGATGCCTTGAAGCTGCTTCATGTTCGGCCACGGCCGGCTACCATGACCCTCCTGGACACGGTCATGTTGGCCGATTTGAATATCACGGCGGAGGCCACCCCGGATGCCATCCGCATTAAGTCCTCCCATCGGATCAACCCTAAGGACACCGGGGGTTGGAAGAACTACATCCGGACCTACAACAAGGGGCACGGCACGGTCGATCGCCGCGAGCACGTTGCCTTCCTCAACATGTGGCTTGACCACTTCTTCTTCCGTGGGGTCGGCGTGAGCCCCACAAACAATTTTTGCCGATAGGCGATAGGCTGGCCGACAGCTATGCCCTCCCCATGGGCAAGTATCTTACGGGATCGGCCTACCTCCTTCTTCACCGAGGTTTCGGTGGAGTTGCGCTCCGGCCGATCGGTCAAGAACACGGGAGGTCCTTGGTGGTTCATCCAAATGTGGTTATCCCTTCATACCACCAAGGCCATCGATCCGGACCTTAGTGTCCTCACCTTCCCCGGCAACCATGCCGAATCGGCCACGCCCGATCCAGCCGATGTATCTCTTTCGGGAAGCGTTATCCATGGCACCGGGGCGGCCATGTCGGATGACAACTTGGCATATTGGTTCGCCGCCCTCTACAAGGGCCTCAACAACGAAAGTACGGATTGGTACCCGTACATCGATTTCTTCGAGAAGGGGTATGACACTCCTTTCTTGATCGACCCCACCTTCCCAACGGCCGACGGGGAGGCGGTCAAGATCTTCACCACCTGCCTCCGCCCTGTCTGCTGCCGACGGGACTCATTGCTTGGGAGCAAGGCTTTCGCTCCTATGAGTTCTACCACCCGTCGGTGGCGGCCCGCCAACTCGGCTTCGGCCGGTTGCCCCCGGCCTCTTCTATGTGGGGCAAATAAAGGCGCGGGCTACCGTCGACAACGCCATTCGGTGGAATTGGCTCGTCGGCCGCACCGCCGATATCATCACCGGCGACTTAGCCGGATTTTCCCGGCGCCCGGAGTACCCGCCCTTTTGACCGTTGGTGGGGCGAGTGGAACCGGCACCTCCGCGGCCGGAACACCGCCTCCTTCTTCTCCGGCTTAGTCTCGAGTGAAGCTTTCGCCGAGGTACGTGTTGCCGATTTATTTTATAAGGCCGATTTTTGTAAATGAAATCGGCCACTCCAAATGCTCACCCTTTTATATTCTTTTTCAGTCGGACACGGAGGAGCCGCCGACCCGAGTATCGGTGGCCGGCCGATTGCATACTTAATGCCGAGCCCAATTGCTCCAAACATCGGCTTCACCGATCGCACTCCCGCCCAAGCTTTTGCGGCGATGAGTCGAGGGCACCGGCTGCCCGCAAGGCCAAGACTAAAACAGCCGCCCCGGCAAGAGGAAGGCCAATGTGCCGGCTGCGGGGCCGACTCAAGCCCCGAAGCGACACCGCGCGGCTGGTAAAGCAGCACTGTGCGCCCGTCCGAGCCCGACTATTTCGGTGAACCATCTCCGCCGCGTCGAGTTATTATTGCATGATTGCTGATTCCTTTTTTCACTTTACATGCTTGTCTAACTATGAGCTCTTAGCGAGGAATCGGCGGTTCTTCCTCCTCGGGCCCGGACGCCAACGCACGATAGGCCAATCCGCCTATCGACTCCTCCACGGGCCGGGACGCCGACGCACGAAAGGCCGATTCAAACAGCTCCGGAGCTTGGAGTCATACCAAGCCGGGCCGATCCAAACCCTACGGACAGTTCAACTCGCTCGGATCGGCTCGTGTCTTCCGAGGTTGCCACCGAAGCTGAACAAGCTGTCCATGTGCCGCCTACCGCTCCCCCAAAGGCACTATTCTTGTCGAAGAATCGGCCGGCCGGGAGCCGCCCGCGGCTTCTCCCGTAGGTGCTGCTGCCGATGAGCCTGCCGATGAGCCCGCCGGAACCGAACAAGCTGGCCATGTGCACGATGCTGCCTCCGAGGACGCCGCTGGTGAAGGGGAATCGGCCGGCCGAGAGCTGATTGGAACACACGAACCTGTGGGTTCAATGGCGCAGCCGATAGACGTCCGGCCGCTTCGCATCGATGCTTCGCGGGTTTGTTTTTACTATCTCTTCTTTGATTTGCCGCTGGTCATTAGCTTCACTTTATTTCTCTTGGTATTTCGGGCGCTCGGCTTCCCTCGTCTGCGCCGATTTTGGTATCTTCTTCCGGTCTTACCACCATGGCCGAAATCGCGCGCGAGGCTTGAGGCTTCTTCGGTTGGCTGCTTGGTGGCCGACGCCCACCCCATAAGGGCCCGGTACTTGGAGGTCCGGACTGATCTCCCGGAGGATGTTCGCGACGCTCCGCACCGTGTGGCATACATGGAGTGCGGCAAATGGACTTCATTCGTGCCCGGCAGCGTACGGCTCGCCACGCGGAGCGACGGCAAGCCGCGTTACTTGCCGAGGACTCCATCAAGCGTTCGAGGAGGAGGTCCACAAGACCCGGGAGATGCAAGAGCAACTCTCAAACCGGCGGGATGAACTGCGGGTAATCAACCAGGAGATTGCCGATTTGAGAGCATCGGCGGCTCTCAAGGAGAAGGAGGCGGCGGTCTTGGAAGCCACCATTGCACGGCTGTCGGTTGACGTGGCGGCTCAACGAGAAGACGACGGACGAAGCAATTCAAGCGGCCGAGAAGATGGCTGCCGCGGCACACGGCGATGTCGGCCCCATCGAGGATGACCTGTTGGTCATGGCCAACCTCGACTCCATGCTGGCCCGTGCACTATCTGCCGTCCAAGACTTCTTGTCTCGTGCCGAGAGCTGTCGATTATGCTTAGGTGTAATAGGACCTTGAACAAAAATTTGTTATAAATATTTTTTGCACTAAGGGCGATATACAATCATATCGGCCATCCGAAGACGATGTTTAAAACATCGGCTAATTTATCGGTGACTTCTATGTTTTTCCTCGGTATCGGCCGTCTCAAGGCGATGTGCATCGACATCGGCTGTAGTCTCTTTTAGGCCGAATACTATGAGTTAATCCAAATACTAGGATAATACTTGCTTCAAATACTTCCCATTAAGTGCTCGGCCGAATTCTTCTCCTGCTAACTCTTTCAAAATATATGCGTTACCGGTGCTCGATCGGCTAATCAAATAGGGTCCTTCCCAATTAGGCGACCATTTACCAAACCGATTGTCTTTCACACCGATCGGCATCCTAAGCTTCCGGACCAAATCGCCCTCTTGAAAGCTGTTTCTGCACAACCTTCTTATCATAATGGCGGGCAACCCTTGCCTTATTCTGCTCTATTTTTTCCAATGCATCCAGCCGATTTTGTACTACATCTTCTAATTCATCCATCATCAATCCATGGTACTGATCGGCCGAAAGCTTTTGTTGCAATTCAATCCTTCTAGAGCCGATAGCTGTTTCCCATGGCGATGCGGCTCGTGCCCATATACAAGCTGATACGGCGCGACTTGCATGGCCCCATGCCGTGACATACGGTAAGCCCACAAAGCGTCCATCAATTTCATGTGCCATTTACGAGGATACTCCTGTATTTTCCGCTTGATCAACTTGATCGAGACTCTTATTTGCCGCTTCGGCTTGGCCATTGGCTTGGGCATAATACGGCGACGAATTAATCAACTTAATCCCCGTCTCCTCGGCAAAAGATTGAAATTCGTCCGATGTAAATACTGATCCTTGATCTGTCGTGATTGTTTCTGGAATCCCAAATCTATAAATGATATGCTCTTTAACAAACGTTATCACGTCGGCCGTCGAAACTTTACGATAGGGCGCCGCTTCAACCCACTTCGTGAAATAATCTGTAGCTACCAATATGTATTGATGTCCTTTGCTTGATGCTTGGATTTATCGGCCGATCATATCCATGGCCCGGCCTACGAACGGCCAAGGTTTAATCATCTGGATTCATAGCCGACGCGAGCGCCCTACGTATAGGTCCAAATTTACGGCAATCTTGGCAACTTTTATAATATTTGAAACAATCGGCCAACATTGTCGGCCGGTAATAACCAGCTCGCCTTAGCAGCCACTTCATTTTATGGGCCGATTGATGCGTTCCGCAAATCCCATCATGCACTTCGCTCATTACCACCTTTGCCTCGGTGTCATCAATACACTTGAGAAGCACCCCATCAATTGTCTTGAAAAATAATTGATCATCCAACGAACATACTTCAAGGCTTTATATCTTATCTTCTTATCTGTAGGTTGGGATGGATTGCTCAAAAAATTTCGAATTTACGTGCGCCAATCGGCCTTTTCAATATCGGCTATTTCCAAGCTATTTCCGGCGAGCCGATATCTAGATGCTAGTTGAGCCAAGTTATTTGCTTCGAAGTTCTGCTCTCTTGGTATATGGCTGATTTTAACACACTTGAATCTTTTCATCAACTTACGGCACCTTTTATGATATTGCAACAATATTTCATCTTTACACTCATACTCATCGGCCAGGTGACTCACGACCAACAAGGAATCGCCGAAAATTTCCACAAAATCAGCCCCGACATCGATGAGTAGTTCCAGTCCTTTTAATACTGCCTCATATTCGACTTGGTTGTTGGTGTGCGCCTCTACTGTAATAGAGTATCCACGTATTGCCCCCGAGGCGACACAACAACCAAGCCGATTCCACTTCCTTCCTTGCAAATTGAACCATCAAAGAATACTGTCCATGGCACTTCGGTTCAACGTATACGGCCGAGTGCTCTCCGTGCTGCACTATTAAATCAGCCAATACTTGTGCTTTTACTGCTTTGGCCGATTCATAGCCTAGATCAAATTCCGCAATTGCCAACATCCATTTGCCCAACCGGCCTTTGGGGACCGGGGCCGATAGCATATATTTTACGACATCGGCCTGGCAAACCACGAGTGCACTCTTCGGCTAACGAGATAATGCCTTAGTTTTGTACATGAAAAATACGAGACGGAGACATAACCTTTCCACCTCCGGATACCGCGTTTACTGCATCAATCAATTTGCGGCTGAGATAAAATATAACCCGCTCTTTTCCCTCCTGTTCTTGAGTCAACGCCGAGCCGATGCACCTGTCATCGGCCGATAAATATAACTTAAAGGATGTGCCCGACTTTGGCGGAACCATCACTGGTGGGGACACCAAATACTTCTTGATATCTTCTAAAGCTTTTTGATGGATTGGCTCCCACCGAAATTCTTGATTGGCCTTGAGCTTTAATAATGGCGTAAATACATCAAGTCGACCGGACAAGTTTGAGATAAATCGCCTAATAAAATTTATCTTGCCGATCGGGGACCGGAGCTTCGTCTTGTTCGTCGGCGGTTCCAGCTTTCGGATAGAATCAATACTTTTAGGGCCGACTTCAATTCCCTTTTCATGCACAATAAACCCCAGAAATTGCCCAGTCGAGACACCAAATGCACACTTGAGCGGGTTCATCTTCAAGCCGTATTGTCTTGTTCTCTTCAACACTTCTCCGAGATCAGCCACATGACTTCCAACCGATTTTGATTTCACCATGACATCATCAATATAAATTTCCACCAATCGGCCGATCAAATCGTGATATATAAAATTCATGGCTCTACGATATGTAGCACCAGCATTTTTTAGCCCGAAGGTCATGACAACCCACTCATATAGTCCCAACGCTCCAGGGCACTCGAACGTCTGTCTTCGGTATATCCTCTTCGGCCATAAAAATCTGATTGTACCCAGCATTTCCATCCATAAAGCTCAAAATTTTGTTGCCGGCGGCTGCATCAACTAACAAATCGGCGTTTGGCATTGGGTACTCATCTTTCGGAGTCGCCTTATTCAAATTTACTGAAGTCGATGCGGACCCGCATCTTTCCATTTTTCTTCTCCACCGGCACAATACTGGAAACCCACTCTGCATATCGGCATGGCCTAATGAAGCCGGCTTCATATAATCCGATAATCTCTTCTTTGACGGCTTCATAATACCTAGGGTCAATTTTCCGAGCCCCACTGCTTATATGGCCGATATCCGGGTTTGGTGGGCAACCGATGTTCAACGATCGATCGGGCTGAGTCCGGGCATCTCGTTATAATCCCAAGCAAAACAATCTTTAAATTCTTCCAATAAGGCCACTAATTCATCTCTTACTTCTTTACATAATTTCTTGCTAATATATGTCGGCCGAGGCTTATCTCCATCCCCTATATCTACCTCTTCTAACTCGTCGGCCGACACAAAACCGTGACCTAGTTTCCCATCTTCTGTTTCGTTAATCGGCCGACTCATCATATCCTCAATGCGTGTATCGATCGGCCGATTATCCGCCAATTCTCCTGCGGGGCCCATTAGAGCAGCCGGGAGTACCGACCCCCGGTCACAATAACTCCGTCGTCCGTAATGTTTATGGCCTCCGCATCCCAATATGTGCCCGATAAACAAGGCAAGCTCTCCAGGACCAGGCAAACTCGAAATCGGCGGTTGCAATGGTTACGAGACTTATCGGCCCGCACGATTTCAACCTTGTTGCCGACCCATTGAATCAAACAACTGGTGCATGGTCGATGGGATACAACAATTGGCATGAATCCGGTCTCTCCCCAACAAAGTTGTGTATGCACCTTTCCCGTCGATGATGAAAAAAGTGGTGGGTATGGTTTTGCTGCCCACGGTGATCTCCATTATTGCAGCCCCACGCACATCTTGGCTTCTCCCGCTGTAATCCTTGAGCGTCGGATTAGCCTTCATCATTTCTTCTGGCGTCTTCCCAAGCTTGCGGTATGTAGTAATCGGCATGACATTGACCGCTGCTCCTCCGTCGACCAACATCTTCCTCATCGGTGACCCGTTGACGTAGCCGCTAATATACAATGCCTTGAGATGCAAATGATCGAGTTGATCGGCTTATCAAATACCGCCGATTCCGGCGTCCAAAGAATCTCTCGAAGTCTCCCCAAGCTGGTTCTTCTTCGGCCGAATTTTCATCGGCCGATCCGACAATCCTGGGCATCGGGGACATCATATTCACCGCGGCTTCAGCTCGGACCACCGAGACTCGCACTTTCGGCCTCCATTCCTTCTTGGGCTTGGGCTCATCATCTTGGTCATCTCTATGATGCCGTCCACCCTTGATTTCTCGACAACGCATTCTTTGAAGCCTTCTCTTTTGGGTTTCGTTGAGCAAACCACTGGGCACCACTTGTCCTTCGTTCTCGGTTTGATCACTTCTCGAATCTTCATGGTATTGGTAATCAAACCCTTCTTCATCATTGATTGGCCCCAGCCGATCGTGAACGGAGGTTCTCTTTGGCACTATGTATCTTCGTTCATCATATACGTGATCATAGCCGATTGCTCTTACGGGGGCCGATTGTTGTGATTCGTAGTTGCGACCAATCGGCCGCCCCTGGTAACTTGATGACCCTCCATCACGATACTCTTTCCGGCCGGTGCACTGCGGGCGGTTCTCGATAGATGGAAGCTTCATGTTTTGGTCCCAGCGATGCTTGAAAGAAAGGACAATCCCGGTGTGGGTCAAAATCTTCTCGGCGGATCACGCCTTGCTCGTACTGCTGACTTTGACCGATAGATTCTTGTTCATGTGCCATCTGATCTCTTTCTTCCCTCTCTCTCTTCCTCTCATATCGGCGTATGAAACCAGCTGATCCACCGCCGATGGTATTGATGTACATCGTATTAGCCGGGAAAGGGTGCCCATCAACTTTCATCTTCTTCTTTACATCAGCTGCTCGCAATACCCCATTGTCAACTGCCCTCCGGATTTCATCTCTCATGGCATAACAATCAATGGTGTTATGATGCGAATTTCCATGCCACTTGCACCACTTAGCCATTTTCTTCAACTCGTGCGGCGTAGGAATTTTGTGATGAGGGGAAAGCTGGATTTTCTTTTCCCACGACGGCTGATCAAATATCTCGTCGGCCTTAGATAAATCAAAATCATATTTTTTCTCCTTAGGATTGACATGCGGAGAGAATATTGGCCGTTTGTTATTAGTCCACTCAATTGCATTAAGTCCCTCTTCATCATCTTCACTTGTCGAAATCAGCATAAGCCACCGATACCGCCGATTCCTGGTGAGCTGGAGATTCTCTTCTGGCCGAGCGCCTGCGGGTCAGCTGTGCCAGCCCATCAAACTCATGTGGGGTAAATTTTTCTTTGATGTTGGGGAATAGCCCCGCATAAGCAATTTCGGCCAAGCTGTTGCTCTGTCGAGTTCGGGTTGTAGCATCGTCCCCTCGAGTCCTGAACCTACGTATATAATCAGCCACCGATTCTCCAGTTTTCTGTTTCACTGCCATTAAATCGGTCAAACTAAGTTCGGTAATGCCCGTGAAGAAATACGAGTGAAACCTTTTCTCCGGATCGGCCCAACTACGAATAGAACCGGGCGACAGCGAAGCAAACCATGAAAAGGCCGATCCGGACAATGACGGGGGAATAGCCGGACCCGCAAAGCCTCCTGAGTAGACGCCTCACCAAGCTGTGCGTCATATCGGCTGATGTGCTCCATAGTTGATGTGTTATCTTGCCCGAGAAAACTTAGAAAACTCAGGAATTTTATACTTATTGGGTAGAGCCACGGAATCCATCCGATCGGGGTAAGGTCGCCGATACAATGCACTCTTCTCCTTAGGCTTCAAATCGAACTGATCTTTCATCATATCGGCAATCTTAGTCATGAGGCTACTCATATCATTGGGTTCAGCAATTGCTAATCCGGTCCCTGTCATATAAGCTGTGTTGGGCTGTCCCCGATCGGGTGTATCAAGCTGGCTGTTCCCGGAAATCCCGGTGCCGATGGCCGGGAATAGTGTACTGCGGAGCGATTCCATAATTCATGGCCGATTGGATCGGCCGTCCGATCATGAATCCCTGTCCCCGGCCGATGCGGTTGGTCGTGGAATACCGGATATCGGCCGTACTATAGTAGGTGAGTTCTCAATTCCACTCGGGCCGATATTTGGTACGTAGAAGAAATTGGGCTGCTTGTGCCATCCGTGGGACCGCTGCCATATTGGTTGCTGCCCCCAACTCGGAAGTCGGCTGTTGTACATCTTGTCCGTTGCCTTCTTCCGTTACCGACTTCTTGGGGCCACTTGTCATCCTCTTTGCACTGGCTGGGTTGCACTTGGTACTTGCATTTGCATTGTCCTTACCAGGCCATAGGTGAGGTGGCATGCCGTACGGGGGCTGAAACCCTTCCTGCGGTGTGGTACTGCGGAGGCTAATTCCCTGATTCGACCGTACGGGAGTGCCGAAAGGCTGAGTGTATGCAGGTCCAGAATACCCTTCGATGAACAGCCTGCCATTAATTGTGTCCTTGATCAAATTCCCGATGGTGTTGGTCAACACGCCCGATTGATTGATTAGGGCATGATGAACGGACGAGTTGACCATATCACCGAGTTGGTTGGCATCCGGCAGTCTCGGGCTTTGATTTGGTCTAGTTCTTCCGGATGCGAGAATGCGAGGAAGTCTCCTTTTGTGGCCACTCTGCCACGTGTCACCTGTCGGGGCTTGAAAGTACTTTTTCATTGCTTCGGCCAGGTATTCCTGGTACTGCAGCTTTTGTTCTGTTGTCATCTTTCCCCAGGCCGAAACCCCGTTATCATCAGAAATTTCTCCATGCCCTTTGCCATCCGTCCTGAGAGGAACTGGAACCAAAATCGGCCGATTTTCAGCATCAACCATTGGTGTTCCGTCCTCCCCGACAGCTCTGTATGTACGACATCTTGATCTTGGTTGTTCCGGTCCCATCGGGCGTGCCAAAAAGTGTGTTGACGTCAAAAGTCGTCGACACACCGTTGTCCGGAGAGTCCACCGAAACCCCGGCTGACGCAGAGTCCTGTGCTCCCAACGGACCGGCTCGGCTCGCCAATGTTCGTGTGCGGCTGGTGCGTGCCGGATGGTTTTCCTGCAAACCAACAAAGACAATAAAAAGTGTAAAATTCCAGGTCATCGGCCCGGATAGACCGATGTGCAGCCGTGGCCGATTATGGCGTAAGATAGACAAAATCGGCCATAGACGAGGAACAGCACGGCCCATCCATTTATGTATTAAATGCCAGGCAAACGAACTGTGATACAAACGACACGAAATCGGCCGACGCTATAACATGCGATCGGTGGCTAACGACCGATTTCGTCGGTAAACGATCAAATCATTATGACTTTGTAGGGATGTATTATCGAATAAAATGTAAACAAGATAATTATTAATGGGATGTAATTAATTCGATAGCAAGAAGATAGTTTAATCATCAATTAGAGCGATAAATCGGCCGATCGAGTATACGCCGATTCTGCACATCGATTATAGCGATGAATTATTAGATCTATCTACATAGATGACGATGATCAATAAAATCATACTAATAACTCGGGTTCAAAAGCAGCTTTAACAGATTTGGTACTAATTGAACATAAAACAGCTAATGAACGTGATAAGCAATCGGCTAAACACTCCAAAAGAACAATAAGACAAATACAACCACACGAGATCCCAAATCGACCGATCGCTCCAACGGGACAAGTCAAGCGATGGCACGCGATCGGACCAGGTCTAAACGGCCGAGCACGCCGGCCGATTCAGGACAAGCACAATCATAAACGCCTTAACTATGAAAGTAAATCTACACCCTAGCCAATCGGCTGCATGCGCCTAGGACAAGTCAACTATCGCAAAGGCAAACACGGGACACGTCAACTGAATCTGCACGATCGAATCGGCCAAAATGTAAAAGAAATCTCATAGTGGCTATCGTGACTCGAACGACCGGATCCGAGCCAATCGGCGTTGTGAACAAAGGCTGGAACGGGGAGGCGGGACAAGTCAAACTACCTCCACCACGAGCCCGGACCGGGTCAACTTGACTCATCCCGGCCAATACTCACTACGCCGATCGGGAACAGATCTAGTCGTCGGATAACTAGCAATTAAGTCATCTAATTACGAACAAGGCGCCGAAAACTAGACAACATAATTACCTTGTCAAGCCAACGTGTCGTCGGCCAGGAGCCCCGAAGATCCCGCGCGAAAACGGTAAAACTTGACAGAAAATTAGGGTTTGGCGATGCGCCGAAAATTGTATTGGATGTGAATCGAGTTTACATGTTACATCCGAGTATGTATTTATACTCGGCATAAAGAATCCTACTCGGACCCTCTTCGGGCCGATTTCCTAACCGACTAGGATCTTTCCCAAAATTAAACTATTATTTCTAATTTTACGACGTGGGCCGGGCCCATCAATGTTATGCTCTTCCGTTGGCGTCCGCGCACGATTCCCGGGAGGGACGCGCCTTTACTCGCCCAAGCGGCCGTCGGCCTTCCGCCCACCGGCCCTCTTTTGACCTATAGTCGCCGACAATGGGTCCCTTGGTCAAAAACCGGCGTCAACAGCAGGGTCCACTAATGACCCATAAGGTGTCTATAAAATTTCTTAACACTAAATTCATGATGTCCCCAAATATATGTGAATTATCTGATTCTGCCACTATCAACTCTGAATTCATAATATCCTGTAAAGTCAAGAGCTGAGAATATGCTTGTTAAGATAAAGGGAGTGTGATGAAAATGTACAGATTCTCCCATTGATAAACTTTTTGAGCAATAGTACTTTTATTGAGAGGATAAGAGAACAACTTTGGAAATTGATTGGATAATATTCTACCACTCCATAGATCATTCCAGAAAAATATAGAGCTTCCATCCTATAGATGTGCCTGTGCTATTCCTTTGAAAGTAGTTAGCAATTTCAAAACGTCACGCCACGAAAAGGATCCTCTGTCCTTGTACCAGGCAATTTTTCTGTTGATCAATATGTATTCCATAATAAGTGGATCCAGGGCAAGTCTGCTTTATTGAAAAACTTATGAACATTCTTAAGAAGGGTTTCATTCATTGTTCTGAGCTTGATTACCCCCAAACCACCTTCTATTTTTTGGCCTTGTCACCGTTTCACATGCAAGTTGTGATGGTTTCTTAGTATTCATGTCAGCAGCTCTCCCCAGGCAGTGTCTGATATATTTTTCCAACTATTCTATGATTGTAATTGGGACACCGATAGTACCATGTAACAAATTGGCAACAGCAGAGAACTGAATTTATCATTTATAGTTTGCCTCCCTATGTAAGATATAGAGAACAAGCTACCAACCTCCTTTCAATAGTGTTGACTAAAGGCATACAATCCTCCACTGATGGTTTATGTATTCCTAGGTGTCGAGTCTTTATCTCGGCAATAAACTACCTAGCCCCGTACGAACCATGAACTCGATGATGCAACACAAGAACACACATTTATTTCAGACAGCTTCAAACCCCTCAATCGAGAGTAATATCTTATGTTCAGTATGCATTGTATTGCCTTAGCAAATTGCTATTGCGTAACTCTATTTTCGAGGGGTGCCTGCTCCACCTTATATATCCGGGGAGATAGGGTTACATGCAGAATCCTAGTCGGTTACAATGTTTAGTACTTAGAAACTCTATTTCTAAGCTTCCATATCTATTCAGAGTCCTTCATGGCTGGTCTTGTACTTTTCTTGAAGATTACGCCAATCTTAAGTCGGTATAACTGTCTGCCTCTGTTTTCATACCGGTGTATGGAACCTTCTGTTATCTTGTATCGATCGGACACCACCCTACGGGCCCTCCCGACCGGTCGTATGTATTCAATATGCCACCATATCCTTGACGGATCATTTTTCTGAATAATGTATACCCATAAGGTAAGTATACGACACTAGAGGCAACCCTAAGTATGTGAAAGGAAGAAAGCCTACTTGTCACTGAAAATTTCTTGCCAAGTGTTGCATTTTCTTATCATCCACATTAATTGACACGATAAAGGATTTACTGTAATTTACCTTTAATCCAGTATAGTCAGCAAATGTGTTCAACAAAGCTTTAAGAGCAAATAATTGTCTAGGGCAAGCTTCCATAATCAACATATTGTATGATAGAAAAGTTAGATGACCCTGTGACAGGGATGGGCAATGATAAAATATCCAAATCCGTGGCTTTGTTTATCACTGATTGAAGAAGATCTGCTGCTAACACACTCCCCTGTTCTTTAGCCATGATTGTTTCATTCGTCATGTGTCAGTCTCGAGGGGTTTCTCTCAAAAGTCCTTTAATATCACTGACTGAAATTAGGTGAGAAATCCCTAAAAACCGACACTACCACTAAAAAGGGGATTCAAGTGCACCATCCATGGGTCTGTTAACCCGCCATTGGACCCTTTTGGACCGTTGCTTCCAGTGCTCTCAGGTGGCTGCCACCGAGTTCGGTTGAGTTACTGCCTCTAAACTGTCTGAAGGCTAATTAGTTTCCTAGACCTAGTGGAGTTAGGCTTACAATAGAGCTTCACTAGTTCCGATGTCTTCTTGAAGAAATTGTTATGGTTCGTGTACCTTTCTCTATATGAAATACAATATGCTTACTTACATAATTTATCTTCTTATTATATACTTGTGCTTGGGTCATGTGTTTCTTATTTAATGCATGCCGCATTCATGTGGTTTCCTTGTTTCCTTCCCTGTCAGTCACTCGGTCCCAATTTATTACTTATCATCCTGGTGGTGTCTTCTCATGTCTAGATTCATAAATTGTTCAATGAACACAGTTTCTTCAGAAAATAGAGAATGTTCAGCGAATATGATACAAAAAAAGAGGATACGTAATTTGGAATAGAGTCAGTATCATGTTAGTTTTCTTCCTTCATTATTGTCAATTTTAATATCATATTATGTACATACTTAGGTTCATTGATTGATGTTCAAGCATGAGTTCAAAGATCCATTTGGTCGCTCGAGAAATAGATTGTAACTTTAGAGGGTTAGAGTATATTTTAACAGTGCAAGTATGATACTTGACCTGGTAGATAACATTAGAGATGACATGTACTCCCGTAAGTTTTAACTTAGGCAAGAGAAGGTAACAATTGTATCCGTCCTTTGTAATCTTACACATTCGGATATGATGTAGGCTCTATGCACAAGTTGCCTACCAATGTTTAGCTCATGCCCGAATTGCTTGTTTGAATATATCAAAGCCTTAAGCAAATGTGTAAATGTATGGTTGTATACTCCCCAGCTATGTAAAAAAGTATATATGGAAACCATTATTTGTCATTTCTAAGCTTAGGTTAGTGTTTTTATTACAGTTGATTCTTTTGTGTGTTACACTACCTCTACATATTATGCTTACCCATAGGGGCCTATGGTCTAAAATTTTATATTATAATTATGAACGTAGTAGATGTCTTATATCTAGGTCTTTCTATGGGATAAAATTTATACAACACCCTGAGCTACTCTAGGTGAAATGATACAACAGTATACCGTGTGCCTGCTGATTTACCAAATGATACTAGGTGCATTAATAAGCATTTTAACATCATTTGTCCAATGTTAGAAATTCAAAACTTAGTAGCATTGCCTTGTTTTTTCGTTTTGTGTGTGAAAATTATATATCTTGGTTGGATTTAGTTTCCCATAAAAATTTATCAAGAATTCAGCAAGGAATCTTGCCTTCAAATTATCTAGTTTCAAGTCACACTCTGGTAAGTTGAACCAATTACTTTTGCAACATCAAGCTTTAAGCAGCTAGCCCAAAAAATTACCCTCTATGAGTTCTCAGCGACCTTTGTTGCCAAAACATGCCCATTGGAATCCCTACAAACATGGGAGATGCCAACTTTAAGATCAGAATGGCCCTCGTCATCGTGCTGTAGCCTACCCCATTATGATTGAATACCAATAATGATAATGAACTCAGAGAGTTGAACTGTGGAAAACTCTCACCATAAGCAAGACAATAGTCTCATTATTATCAAAACGTGATAATGTTCTTGCAAAAACATGATCTTGGAGGTTGTGAGGGTTGTCATTCCCTCCTGAAGTTGATGGAGAAGAGTATCACCAGATGGCAAAACGATTTGCTCTGAGAGACTCCTTGAAGCTTCTATATCTGTTTTATCCTATAGTTACATATGGCTAGTAGTCTGTGTCTTGATGTTGCCAATATTTAATAACACAAATGTTTTTTAAAAGCTAAAAAAGCATAAATGTATTGTATTGATTCCATATCCATAAGCACTCACACATTTATTGTGATGATTCCATATACATAGTACGAACAGGTTGTGGTAGAACTCAACGAGTTCAGTAGTTTAGTAGAAATATTAAGTTAACCTTTTGACACGTGTTGCATTTGTCTATATGCTCAGCAGAAACTGGCATGATATCAAATAATTCTCAGATGGAGCTCAGGATATCCTGCTTTAGCCTTGTGTACCTCGAATAGATCTTTAAGCGCCATTATATACTTTTCATGAACTTCGTTTACCTGTGATCGATATAAGGGTACAGATCAAGTTAAACCATTAGATTTCAATGTTCGATGTCCTAGTTATACAATAGAAAGTTGCTGCAACGTTAATAGCTTAATAAGCTATACATTCCTTCTTATTAATGCGTTAACTTGAATGAATAAAGGTCAACAGCTAATCTTAAAAAATTCACAACTTTTTCCTAATGGAGTTGGATGTGGACAAACCATTTCTGACAGCTATGGCTCTGAATCAAATTTTACTGTATAATTGTGAAAGTTTTTACTTAGTCATATCGTTGAACAAGTTTTAATTGAAATATTCAGACAGAAAGAAATCAAAACAAATACCTTCTAACTAGATAAGATTATTTACTATTGTATATTGGTCCATGAGGACGATGCGTATTCAAAAATTTTGCAATAAAATTTTATTCTAATACCCCTATTATTATCGCTAAATGGAACACCAACCCTATTATTGTGCTCTAAAATGTACGCAGGTGAGTTGGCTTGGGGTGCAAACTTGGAGCTCACCAGCTCTCGAATGCCACCGAGTGAAGATTTTTTTAGATGACTAGTGAGTACACATTGTGACGCCTGGTAAGGTTGTTGGGGAGCATCTCAATAATATAGGGTTGACGGGGTGGGTCTCTGAGACTAGAACTTAATATTTGTCATTTTTGTTGCTTCAAATGATGATTTCTCAGGAGTAATATAACTATAAGTGGATGAAAGCTATGACCAGTGTCCCAAATTAATGTTCCCACCAGAAGTTTTAGCAATCTCAGACGAAATTTCTAACCAGGTTGAAATTCTAATGGTGATACCAACATAACAACAGTGAATCGTGTGTTTATGCATTTTTGTGGTGTATTTTACTTTTCTCTCTTACATGTACACATTTTTGAAATGGGAGTCATATTGATGGATCGTTAATTATGTCAGTGGACTACATATGCAAAAGAAAGATTTATTAGAATAATATAATCTATCGAAGGTTATTCATGTAGTGTGAAGTTAGCTACATGATCATCGCCTGACTCACATCTACAGGAAAAGCTATCCTACTGTTTGCATCAAATGTTGATATTTCAAGAATAAAATAGCCATAGAGAATGAAGCATTCCCAGCATCCGAAACATCCCTGCGGTAAAACATTCTAGCTGTTTGATCATATGCTTACTTGTAACACGGTTTAAAGTCTATGCATGATGCCAATATACGAACCATTTGATCATACACTTAACTTGTTGTGCCATAGTTAACTTCTCTGTCATTCGTGTAAACAATTTTGAAATGGCAAAACCGAGAGACCGATGGTTAGTTATGTAAGTGCAGTACATGCCCTGGAGAAATATTAATTAGAACAATATGAATAATATATTGTATCCATATAGTTGTGAAGATAGCTATATGACATTGTCTTCGTTCACATATACAGGCAAGCGAAGAATGTTATGCCTTTATGTACTACAGCACGTGCACAGTTTCATGTATGAATGAGTACATGCACATGCCTAAAACTTTATAACATTGTTTTGATTGCATACAAGTAAAAATAAGTGAAAAAATTTGGTTGATATATATTTTCTTTCAGAGATATTTACACAGAATCTTCTGTTTTGATTAACTTGGAGCATTACTCTTATCTTGTCACTTATATGCACAGATACGTGAGCAACTTGTCTTCCATATTGTTTGCCCAGTAGGCGTTGGCCTAAAAGTTAATTAAAGTTTCTCCAAACACGGTGTTCTTGATTGCACTTGGGAATTTGATATAATTTCATTAGGTCACATGAAATATTTTGACACGTAGGTTTCTGCAGCATAAATTAGCTGAGATGTACTTCATCATAACATCTATAACTTATTTTGAATAACATCCAATCGCCCAAAGTAACCATCAAGAGCTGTGGACAATGGTGTTATAAATGAATGGATTAATGAATAAATATCTCACCTCATCAATGGTAGGTAGAGACTTTTTGACGGTCTCAATGGGCTTTCCAACAAATACATGCATAGGTGATGCAAATGGGATCGGTGTCCTGCATTGGTGCACATAAACAGACTGTATCAGTTCTCTTGGATACGATCTTACAAGGTACTAGTATTTCACATCGTGTTTTTATATTAATATTAACAAATAACGACATATTGTATAATTAGGCCAGTCTTCAATGGGAGTGTCATGGTAGTGTCATAAGCATTAAATTTGCTGACATGGCATGAGAGAGAAGAGAGGGAGTGTCATAGGATGAGAGATGAGTGTCATCACCATGACCCTGTACTGGTACGGTCTTAAAAAAATCTTCTTAGTAACTGTGTGATGACACTCTCCACTAAGACTGGCCTTAATAGAAGAATCTGTAAGTACAAGGGATCAGGTCAGGTCTGTTGGGACTTGGGACACTTAGCTCCGTGATTCAGCACTATTGGATGACAATCCCGACTATTTCGGTGTACCATGCACTAGCGGCTTCTTGTGTAAAACGGGAGACCAAACAAGGAATTAATCTCTATCATTAACGTGAACAACTCCACAGCCAATCAGAGTTAATACTTAGGATGGAAGCATCTGGACAAAGGTAACCAATGCAAATCGTCCTCTGCACTCTAAGTGGTGGCAATGGGAAGAGGCGCGGAGCATCAGGTGGCAGTGGGCAGAGGTTCAGGACAGCTAAGCTTAACGGCATCAAATGAGCACCCATAAAAAATCTAGCACAGGTCAAGAAGGATGGCCTAGATGTTGAGGGCGCACGCTGCCTTGGGCGCCGATGAGTTTCCGTATTTAATAAACAGGCATACATACATACCTACAATAATCATTTTTTTATTTATGGTTTGCAAAAACTGTAGACAGAGTTTCCATTACTCTAGCCGGACGCATTATTAATAACCTAACTGACAGAGTAAAAAGTTTTTTTGTTTGGTACAGTCAACATTAACTCAAGGTGCTATCACAGTAGAGAGGATTACCCGAACTTTCCCCAATAAATGACAGGAAGGATTTTCAGTGCTGAAGCCATGCTGGTAAATAATTTTATATTTGGATTCCACCACTTGTATGTATAGCTCTAGAAGAAACAAAGCATTGGGTAAGATGAACTATCTTCAGATGTTAAACATTGTAATTCCACGAATATAAATTTTCTCACTGTGCTTAAACTTTTTTGTTACCCATATCCAAAAATATTATGAACAATAATTCATACACAGACTTGATGGAATCAGGAGAGAAAAATAAGTGCTACCTGTCCGAAAGAATAAACTGGTACCAAAGGTGAACCGGTTTCTATAGCAATCCTAACAAATCCTTTCCTCTGTCTTATGAAAGCGACCTATCAAATACGAGTGCGAACCATGAGCATTAGGTTCATGTGGTACTAGATGACAGGAGAACTCGAGTAGTAAAACAGGGATTAACTTCTGTGGCCCGATCCATATGTAATGTCTCCCGTGGACCACCTGGACACACAGCACAGCTATAGCCGCTGTTGAGGTAGGTACATGAAATGTCTCTGGTGGCAGGAATTGATCCAAGCCACGTCCATATGTGCCTCATGAAGGGGATGTAGAACACCTGCTGATATACTAGACCATAGTGAACCTTGCACAAGCATAGAAATAACGGTAGATACATTTAAAGATTAAAAGAATACGATTGTTTGATGCTTTTACCGAGCTGCTTGCTAGTATCTTCATTTTCGGTAGAGGCATAAATCCAGCAAGGTCACTCAACATAAACACGCCTAATCCAATGACAGAGTGTGGCACGTAACCAAAAACTGCATGTTTGACAACACAAAACAAAGGTATACAGTTCTTTAGTAGCTTTTATATGTGGTTGTAGAGTGTTGGGTATCATGTCATGTGCCATCAGGACATGGTGGATGCAAGGATCGCTTGACAAGGCACCTTGAAGACATGAATTTGAACAAATTAATAGAAAAAACACGATGTGGTCAGTTTTTGCATTTTCGTGTTTTTGTGCTGTATATAATTTTTTTGACCGAATGTGCTGTATATAAATTAGAAAATATTTTTCGCTGCCTGTTTAAACACTCATAGACTTGTGACTTCCCTTGGATTTTCTGGCTCTGTGGATCAACTGTATGATACACAAAACATATCAAGCGTTGAGGAAGATGTTGGGAGCATGTCTTCGCACAAGACATGACACCATCATTTTTGTAAAGAACATGAATGTCTTAATGAGAAACTCACAAGTAAGGAAGTCTTGATAAGATCACGTCATATGATGAGCACTTCAGAAATATCTATAACTTTAAATACAAATCTATTGATTATCGTGATTCAAGTAAAGATATGTTATATCATTGAGCACGTATTTGT
Organism: Chloris gayana; assembly: GCA_031894775.1. Lineage (NCBI taxonomy): Eukaryota > Viridiplantae > Streptophyta > Magnoliopsida > Poales > Poaceae > Chloris > Chloris gayana. The sequence continues at coordinate 20,481 of JAUNZO010003562.1, read as the reverse complement.
ACAAGCATGTATGTGAAGAACGGAAAGCTATCCTTGACCTACCCTTGTCTTATGTAGTGGACTGTGGCATATGAACACTCTAGAACTCATAAGGTCAATACAAGTTACAAGAAGGATAGTGTTTCATGTTGACCCGTTGTTATGACAATATGTGTTTATGTTCACCATGACTTTAACAGCGGAGATTCTAGACGAGGTGAATATCTTGTTTAGGTGAAGCCTGTTTACCAGGTGGTCCAACACCATAAAACTTTAGGCATCAAACATGTTACTCAGATAAGATACATAGTAAATGTGAAGCGGATTAGATGAAGTATGTTCATCAGATAACTGGATGCCCTTGGTGGGGAATATTAGATGATCGAGTATGATAAATGTAATATTGTGGAGGAATAATGTATGGCTTGGATGATCCAATGGACACGACAATGGTGTTGTGAGAGGATACTAATGTGATTGTGAGGAATCTACATTCACCAAGCGGTTGGGTAATGTGAGAAGTGGATCATCCATGGTGCCATACTTCCACATCCGGGTTACGGCCTACATCAGGAGGGTTCCTAGTTTCTAGAGGGAGTCCAGGGAAGAGGAATGGAGCAATAAGGTGATTGTATGCCAATATTTATGTCTGCTAAATTGCTTTCACCATAGTTAATCTCAGAGTTTAGGTCCAGGAATAGTCAAAGACTTATTACCATTGGCATTTGGTGATCTTTTGACCGATTATTAGGCATCGAAGTTGAGAGCTCCATTCATAAAGATTATCTTGGGACCTCCATTCACATACAGAACAAGGAAAGAGCTGTGACTTCACTCCATGAATGAAGCATGCCCGTAGAGAAGCATTACTCAAAGCGCAGCAGTAACGTACCCTCGACTTCACCCAGGGAGTGAAACATGTCTAATGGACTACTACTCTAGCGTGGTATGAGAGATCGAGCCTATGGCGAGAATGATCTAATATAGATTGGCTGGAGGAGCCAATCTCTTGAGACCACAGGAAAAAATATCACCTCATTACTTTTTCAATTAACTAGCATTTACCATATTTAGCATGCACTATTATCTGATAACACAGTACCGTATGATCTCTTGGGATCGAAGGCTTTGTAGTCCTCGAAATACAGAGTAACCGGGAAGTAGCCCGCTGCGCGGTTGCATATGAATCTGCATTTGTGCAATTGTCCTTTGCTAAATCGATTCAAAGACGTCAAATGTATAGAAACTGAAAAAAGCAAGCTAACCTGCCGATTGAGCGACCCCATTCACTTTTGCCATTTACCGGTATGAATAGGAAGAAGAGTTGCGTACACAGGACCCTGCATGGAGGTAGATCGATTTGTATTATTCGCAACACATAGCACTAAATAAGAATAAGATGAACAAAAGGATATATAGCATACATCACGGCAATGTGCAACGGAAAAATAAATAAGGACGCCATGCAGAGAACAACGTTGAAGTGGATGGCTCCCAGCCACACTGCCATTGCCACCAGGGTGCTCACCGGTGAATGCGAGTGAGCTGATACTTGGAATACAGTGAGGCCATTTTCTTCTCTAACCCTCATACTCGTGGAGTAGTGGCACAACTGTTCCCTCAAGCTGGCAAACCAAAACATGAAACACAAGAGTGATATCCGTGTGAAGGCTTCGAGTTCCTCTCGCTTCAGTTATTATACTTATGCTTTCTGCAGGATGTTACAATCTTTTTTCTCAGGGCAGGTGGCTGATGGACAAGTTATTTTTCCACGGGCGTTGGAAGTTGGGGCATAGTATTCAAACTCAGTGGCCCATGCTGCAGGGCATCGCAGAGCTGTGCGGTAGGTAGGTACTAAAGAAGCGTGTCATGCACATCTTTATTAATCCATCTATTTTAATAATAAAAGATGATGTCTTTTCTCTCATGTGTCTATAAAAATAGAGAAATATGCTATAAATTCTGAGAAAAAAGCAAAACATCTTGCCTTTTTAATCTCATCTTGATGCGCTGTCGTGATTCAATTTACATCTTGCCTTTTTAATCTCATCTTGATGCGCTGTCATGATTCAATTTGATCCTTCCTTGCTCCGTACAACATAGAAGGACGCTAGGCGTGGCTAAAGAGGCCAAATGGAGCTTCGAGAGGATTAATCAGTATGAGATCATGTGGTACAATATCAAGCTGTGTGTTTACCAAGAACCAACAATCAGCTGTTGAAACTAAGAACTAGAACACAAGCTGAAAACTTAGAGTTGTGAATGATTGCAGTGCATAATGGCTACTGCATTGGTCCCTTTATATAGGCAAAGATAGGAGTTGTAACAACCTTAAAAAACAAAGGATTGTAAGAAATAAAGTGGCTAGTGTAACAACCAACCAAAAACAAAGGATACTAAGAAACTAAATGGACCAACAATCAAAGGATAGCAAGAAACAAAATGATTGTGGTCAGCCCTATTGTTTGTAACCCCGACACAAGCTTATCTATCAATCTCCCCTAATCCTTGTGTGTTGTCTCCGACTTGTGGTGAACCGGACCGATGCGAGTTCTCGGTTCAAGAAATTTCACTCGCCCAAGGGACTTTGTGAGGATGTCGGCAAGCTGGTCCACAGTATTGATGTAGCTGGCCTTGACGCTCCCCTCTTCCAAGCAGCTCCTGATGAAGTGGTACTTGATGCGGATATGCTTACTTCTCTCACGGAAGACAGGGTTCTTGGCCGGTGCGAGGGCAGATTTGCTATCTACCCTAAGCTCGACCGCTTCGGGCCTCTTGCCGAGTAATTCGCCCAATAGCCGAGCTAGCCGCAGTGCTTGTGTGGCGGCTGAGGTGGCGGCGATGTACTCGCTTCACAGCTTGAGAGCGCCACCACTCGTTGCTTGAGTGATTGCCAGCTAACAGGACAATTCCGAGGAAGAACGAGTGTGCCGCTGGTGCTCTTGCTGGTGTCGATGTCGCCGGTGAGGTCACCGTCGCAGTATCCGATGAAGTGTGCAGCACCGGGGTTCTTCGAGTAGTCTAGACCGTAGTGGTAAGTGCCCGCGATGTAGCGCAGGATACGCTTGACAGCTTGCTGGTGCTCGGTTGTTGGCCGTTCCATGAACCGGCTCACGTACCCGACGGCGAACGCCAAGTCCGGCCGGGTGTGAACCAAGTAACGCAAGCTGCCAACGATGCGCCGATACTGTGTCGGGTCCACTTCCTCTGCCTCAATGTAACGACTCAGCTTGAGCCACTCCTCCAATGGAGTGTGGGCTGGATTGCATCCTGACAGAGCCGCCCAACTCGACAATGTGCTTGGCGTAGCGAGCTTGGCGAAGGGAGATGCCGGCGTTGTCCTGCCAAACCTCGATGCCAAGGTAGAAGGTGAGAAGGCCGAGGTCACTCATCCGGAAGGTGGCCCTCATTTGCGCCTTGAATGCCTTCACTTCTTCTTCCTTGGTGCCGGTGATGACGAGGTCATCGACGTAGACGCCCACTAGCAGAATAGAGCAGCCGTGGCCACGCCGGTATACCGCCGCCTCATGTGTGCTCTGCTGGAATCCCATCTCCTTGAGGGTGATGTCCAGCTTAGCGTTCCACGCGCGCGGGGCTTGTCGCAGACCGTAGAGTGCCTTGCGCAGCCGCGGAACCTTCTTCTCTTGGCCGGCAATGACAAATCCGGGTAGCCGTCGCACGTACACCTCCTCCTTCAGGTCGCCGTTGAGGAACGCCGACTTGACGTCCATGTGGTGGACGCGCCACCCCTCCTGGGCAGCAAGGGCGAGGAGGATGCGGATGGACTCGATGCGGGCCACGGGCGCGAACGCGTCGTCACGGTCGATCCCTTCTTGCTCGGACGAAACAGCGTGTGACAAGCCGTGCCTTGTGCTTGACCACCTCCCCTGCCTCATTCTTCTTGAGCTTGAACACCCATTTCGGAGTGATTGGGCGATGTCCAGCCGGTAGATCGACGAGTTCCCACGTGCGGTTCTGCTCGATGGAGTCCATCTCCTGTTGCATTGCCGCGCGCCGAGGCCGCATCACCTTTAGCTTCCGCGAACGAGCAAGGCTCGAAGGTGTGCGTCGGGTGCAGCTCGGCGTCGATGTTCCGCTGCACGAATCCGGGTGTCGGCTGCTCGTCGAGGATGTCGCTCATGGTGCGGTAGCGTAGAGGAGTGTCATTGTGTGAAGCGTCTATGCGGTCCTCATCATTCTCTAATGGCGTCGCTAGGACGGAAGCGCGCAAGCCACCAGTGTACTGGATCAGCTGCTGGTGTGGCCGGTGGCGTGTTTGAGCCCGAGCGGTGCCCTGGCTCATGGTCGGTGTCGACGGCGCATGCGAGCTTGATAACGATGAGTGTCCGCCGGCTCCCCGGCTCCTGCAAGATGCAAGTACTCGACGGTGAATTCGGTTGATGTCGCCATCGAGCCGCGGCTGGTGTCCTTGGTCCATTCCTAGCCGCGCCCTTCATCGTCGCGCGATGTGCGCACCCGTCGCGTCACCGGATCGAGGATGCGGTAGGCCTTAGCACCCTCGGCGTAGCCGATGAAGACGCCGAGCGTGCTCTAGTCCTCCGGCTTGCCGACGCGGTTGAGATCCTTCACGTATGCCGGGTAGCCGAACATTCGCAGGTGTCCGACCGCCGGCGTGCGCCCATGCCGGACCTCGTATGGGGTTTGGCCCTCTAGGCCCTTGGTCGGTGACCGGTTCAACAAATGTACCGCAGTCATCACGGCCTCACCCCGGAACTCAGCCCGACGTGCCACGTTGCTTGAGCAGGGCACGGGCGGTGGCGACCACGGTTTGGTTGCGGCGCTCGACGACGTCGTTTTGCTGCGGCGAGTACAACGCGGAGTAGTGCCGCTGGATCCCTTCTTCCATGCAATAAGCAACAAACTCGATCACGGTGAACTCACCGCCATTGTCGGTGCGCAACACTCGGAGCTTGTGGCCGCACTCCTTCTCTCGCTGTTTCTTGTACATGCTTGATGGCGTCCGCGGTAGCCGCCTTCCTCGGGAGAAGGATGACCCACATGTACCGTGAGGCGTCATCCATAAGCAGCAGGAAGAAGCGCCGTCCTCCAAGTGTTGCCGACGTGATGGGGCCGTAGAGATCATCGTGAACGAGCTCCAATGGATTTTTCGCGTTCTACTTGGCCTCACGGGGAAAGGACGCCGCTTGAGCTTGGTCATCATGCAGGTGTGACAGAGCTGCTCGACGTGGTCGATCCGCGGCATCCCTCATACCATTTCCTCACGCCCGAGCTTGCCTAGTGCGTCTAAGTGGAGGTGGCCGTACCGCTCATGCTAGCGCCGGGCATCATCATTGAGTCGAGCGGCGAGGCGGACCGGTCGGGTGACCCTCATGTGGAGGATGTAGGGCATGCCGCTCCCACGGTTGACCTTGACGAGGAGACGGCTCCGCGAGTCCCATATCCGGAGCACCCCTTGGTCGATCACCACCTTCGCGCCACCTTTGTCGAGCTGGCCGAGGCGTATGATGGAGTTCCGCATGGCCGGGATGTAGTAGACTCCATGGAGCAGCTTGTGCTCACCGGTTTTGGCCTCGAATAGAACGGAGCCCACGCCGTATATCTCGAATAGAACGGAGCCCACGCCGTATAACTTGACGGAGCCTTGTACGCTGCAATCTAGGTCGGAGAAGTGCTCGAGGCGGCCGGTCATGTGGTGGGTGGCACCGCTGTCGAGGTACCATCCTTCATGCTTGTCATCACCGGAGTCGGTGCCGAGGTAGACGCGTACATGCGGCTCGTCGAGGTGGAGCAGCGCGGAGCCGGATGGAGCGGGTGGCGGTGTGGAGCTGGAGGCACGGGAGGCTAGGGTTGCATCAAAACCCTCCCGCGTGGGCTGAAACTCCGGGCTCACGTGGGCCGGAAACAATGATGGTTCATGATCATCATCCGCTTGGGCCGGATGAGCGGCATCGCGCTTGGGCTACCTGCAGTCCTTGGCTCGGTGCCCGTGGCGGCCGCAATTGAGGCACCGGTCATCACGGGTCGCCTTGCGTTCTCCGCCGCGACCAGTACCATAGCCGCCGTCACCATCGCTAGCCTACCTAGCAGAACCACCACCGCCGGACTTGTCCTCCCTGCGGCTCCGTCGGCGTTGGTCCTTGACCGAGTTCCACCCTGTCGGCTTTCGTTCGGCGTGCGAGCCACTGCTCCTCGGTGTAGAGAAGCTTGCCGCCTATGGAGACGGGGTCGACGGAGGGCGCCTCGTCCCGACCGTCGACAGCATTGAGCCGACCCGCTGCATCCTCAATCGACGGGGTCGAGAGATCCAAGAGGGTCTCTATCGATAGAGCGATTTGTGTGTACTTGGCGGGGACGGCGCGGAGAAGCTTTTCGACCGCCTTCCGCTTGTTGATGTCGCCATCACCGTGCCTTGCTAGCTGCTGCGCCAGGCCGTTGAGGCGGAGCGCGAAGTCGTTGATGTCCTCCCCGGCCTTGAAGCCGAGGCGGTCCCACTCCCGACGTAGCCTTTGCGAGTGGGCCTCCGCGTGTGGTCGACGCCGGTGCGCGACACGGCGATGGAGTCCCGGGCATCCTTGGCGGAGGGCTTGTCCGCGAGATAGGAGAGCATCTCCGGTGGGACAGAGGCCAAGAGTGCGTCGAGCGCCGGCCCGATCCTCGTGGAACTCAACATCCCCGTAGGCGACGGCGTCCCACGGCCGACGTGCCTGCAATTTCACCTTCATCAATAAGCTCCGGTCATTGTAGTTTGTTTCGGTGAGCATGGGCCATGGTGTGCTCCCGCCGGACTCCTTGATGACGCGCTGGACGACCGGTGAGTCGCCGCGATGAACACATCGGCCGCGGCGGCGGACAGGGAGGGAGACGCCCGATAGTTCCTGTGAAGGTCCCACGGCGCGTCCAGCACCTCCTCATCGTCCTCCTCTTGGCGCAGGGCAGCAGCGGCAGTGGCGTCGGTCTCGGCTGCAACAACCGCGGCACGCGCAGCTTCAGCCGCGTGCTGTGCCGTTCGCTCAGCCGCAGCAATGCGCGCCTCACGAGCCTCAGCGTCGGCGGTAGCAGCAGCAGCGACGGTGGCTCTCCGGCGAGTGGACGAGGTAGACATTCTTACCAAAACTCACACCTCGCTCTGGTACCAATTGTTGGATCTAAGAACTAGAACACAAGTTTAAAACTTAGAGTTGTGAATGATTGCAGTGTATTATGGCTGCTGCATTGGTCCCTTTATATAGGCAAAGATAGGAGTTGTAACAACCTACAAAAACAAAGGATAGTAAGAAACAAAGTGGCTAGTGTAACAACCAACCAAAAGCAAAGGATACTAAGGCCCTGTTCGTTTCCTGCCCTCTAAAATTTAGCACTGTCACATCAAAGAGAATCTTACTATTTATAAATATTTCGATCAATTTAATGATAAAACCCTATTGACAGATTGATGCTAATTTTCGAGATGAATCTAATGAACTTAATTAATTTATGTTTTGCTAAAGTGATGCTACAGTAACCGTCTTCTAATCATGACTTAATTAACCTCATTAGATTCGTCTCGTAAATTAGTCTAGGGGCATGTAATTTATTTTATAATTAAACTTTATTTAGTACTCTTAAATAGTAAGATTCTTTTTGATGTGATAGCTCTAAAGTTTAGACCCCAGGAAACGAACACACCCTAAGAAACTAAATGGACCAACAACCAAAGGATAGTAAGAAATAAAATGGTTGTGGTCAGCCCTATTGTTTGTAATCCTCACACAAGCTTATCTATCATCTGCAACCTGATGATGGCGTTCGACAGGTAACCCTCCATCTCATTATCTCAACCAATATTACATTACCTCAAAAACACCAGCTTGCTACTGTAATTTAATAATATATAAATGTTTTTTTTTGTCAAAATTGTTTAAGACACACACAAAACGGGAGAATTAATACATAATTAGTATGGTGGCCCGGGCATATGCTCGGTTGGACATGAAACCAAATATATACTATTATATGATGATAAGAGTTTTAATTAATACAGAAGAGATGAATTGGAGATAAATGTCACAATGGCTGTGTATGATTACTTATTATGTACCCAGAGCTGTCCGAGCTAACCCAGTCAATGTCCACACAAAAGAAAAACAGAGCTTACCCGGTGAATTTGATTCCCAGTCTAAGTAAACTATTTATTTCCTAGTGGCTCATTTGTAGAATCCTAGCAATCCAATAGTTTTGAAACATGTCACCCGTTTGTGCAGAATTGTCAGTTCATGATCATCGAAGTTTGAAGTTGTTAAAACCCAGAAAGCTGAATTGAAATGCCCAGTCAAACTAATTTTGGAGTGGCATGTAAAGATCAATGTTTTACAGTAACTTGGCAAGTGAATGGTGAGAATTTTTTAGCTTGCAAGTGTACGTTCTAAGTGCGGTAGAATAGATGACAAATCACCAGTACATATATGTATGCATGTGGAATAAATAAGACGAACCATGTATCACTATTTAAGTTATAATATTGTCTTGTGATTCTCTAGAATACTATACAGGGCATTATGTGAAGAAAACATAGCCACCTCCCATATTAAACCATGTCAAAAGAATACAATTTTTTTCCTATGAGAAAAGAACACACTTAATGCTTCCGAAATTGTTTGGCATTTGTCATTTTTTTTACGGATGCAAGCTTTCCAATGGAGTTATCACAGGAGAACTCAGTCATGAGAGAAAAAGGATGCAAGCTTTTGCTAGAGTTTTCTTTTCGCGACAAAGCTTTGGGTAGAGGTTCAAGATGATGGATGGTCTCTGTTGGGTGAGCATCCAACAACGGTGTGGAGAATCTGTCAATTTCAATTGCTTGACAAATAGGGACCTCCATAAATCTATATTTTTATAAGTTCTTCCTGCTTCTTCTCTGCTAAATACAATCAGCACACCCTTAAGGGGCATGCTATCCAAAAAACTGTGATGTACGTTCATTGTATTTTTAGCAAAATATACATGATTAAAAGCCTCTAATGATTGGCATCTTTATTCCATCTCTAACAACGAAGCTCTTTTGTGACACCCCGTGTGATAATTCGAGTTAGCATTTTTAAAACTCTCCTCTGGTCTCGTAGCACATTCTCAAAATTTCACTGACATGCAATATGAATTGGGCTGCGTATAAATTCAAATTCAATTTGAATTGAACTGCAACTCCAAATTCTACAACACAAGTAAGGTTCCCCAAAAATATATGTTGTAGCACATGTCAAAAAAAATTCTAGGCCAAAGGACACCAATTTTTACCAAGGTTTAGTACCTCAATTAAATCAGAGAAGCTTAACTTTTAAGCATTTTCCCTGAATTATCAGAATTTATCTAGAAGGAATTTTGACATCCACTCAATTTGCATGTCACTTCCTGGTCTTAAACTACCAAGGAAAATTTTCCTTTTTAATTGTTGAGCTCAGGAAGGCCTTGTAATTGATTTTTCATTTGCAAAGAAACCTTCAGTTGGAAAATAGGGAAAAAGGAAAAGATGCCAGTGGCATATTCCTGCGGGGCCCACCGGTTAGCCACCCAAACGGCAGGCCATGGGTGCGCGCCGCATGCCCGCGCTCCGTAGGCCGGTGCCACGTGGCGTCCGGCCTCGGCGGAGCCCCACCTGGTCGGGAGCTCGGGGAGGAGCCCAAGGCCCTATCGGGAGCACCCCCCCCCTCCCCACTCCTCTCCCATTTCTTTCCCCTTCCTTTTCCATTCTCCCCAACCGGCCGCCACCGGAGCCCGAGCTAGAAGCTCCCCATTCCGTCGCCTCGCATCAGCCCGGCTCGAGCACGCTCGCCCGTAGCTCCGCCCTAGCCTCCCCTTGCTCCACGAGCAGGGCGAGAGGCGAGCCATAGCTCGTAGGTAGCGAATCGAGCTTCCTTCTCATCTCCGGCCGCCCCAAGTCTTCGGCCAAATTCCCTCTCCCTGGTGAGCCATTTTCGCCCTTTCCTATTCTCGTGCGTGCGGGACACCTCCGCGAGAACCCCGACCGACGTCCCCTCCTTTTTGTCGAAGGATTCGATCGGCATTCTGTTTTTCCACCCACCGCCCGCCGGTTATCTCCACCTCGCCGTCGAGCCCCATCTTCCGGAGCAGCTCATCTTCAACCAAGGCCATGCCGGTGAAGCTCCCCGACCCGGCCGCTTCCTCTTCCGCCCCTCCTCCATGACGAGCACGACAGCGGACGCTCCCTCACCCGCCGCCGCTGCCGCACCACCCCCTCCGGTGAGCGCCTTCCTCCGGTGACCTCGCGTCCGAGATCCCCGCACCGCGCCGCCCCTTCCGGGCCCTCCCGGGATGCGCGTCGCCCCCGGCACCCCCTCCGGCCACCATGCCGCCCGCCTCCGCGTGATGCCACCGGGGCCATAGGACGGGCCACATGGGTGAGATCCTATGTGGCCACAGCCACACCTAGATCCGGGGCTCTGTGGCCCCCGGTGTGGCCCCTAGCACGCGAAGATTTATTTTAAATCCCCAGTAGCAGTTTTGTAAATCGGACATAATTCCAAATAAATTTATAAAATTCATATCTAGAGTTCTCAACCTGAACAAGTTGCAAACTAAATTTTGTTGGCATCCTGAAAGCATGTACTACTTTATGGTGCAATTAGTTTGGCATGATCAGAGGCAAATTAATTCAGTTAATCCCCGTTTCGGAAAACCTAGTTTAATGCTTAATTATTTATTGGAGTGCCTCTAATTATGGTGCTTAGTTTAATTATTATCCATAGCATGTGCTTAAGGACCAGGAGCATTTTAATTTCTATTTTACCTAGCTTTTGCAAGGATGAATGAATTATTTCTCGCACATGCGATAATGATTAAATGCTTCATGGGAGTTGATGAAGTAAATTAAATTATTAATTGCAACCAAATCATTTCACCTCGCTGGACACTAAGTTATTTTATACTCACTAATCACGTGTGTTTGAGGAAATTCGTACGTGTCGGTGTAGGGGGAACCAGTGTCCCCATAACCGCCTATAAGCTGGCCGGCACAGCCCAGTCAGGAAGGTCAACGGACAATAGGCGGCCTGCAATGGTCCAAGTGAACGGGGGCCGGGGGGGGGTGTGCCTGAGAAGCCAGCGCGATTGGGTGGCGCGGCATGCCCCCGGAACCCTAGCGCGCCGCGCCGCGCGGGACGTGACTGCGAGACCCGCCACCTCCGAAACACCGATACGTCCACGAGGTGCCGCATCAGTATCCGAAACACGAGCCAATACCGATACACGGCTGAAACGACACTGATACGTATCGGACAAGTATCAAAGAAAAACAGAAATAATAAATTTCGGATACTTGGGCTGAGACGTATTGGCCCAATTTTGATACAGCCCAACACAAGTTTGGTCCAACATGCATGCTTAACCTAAACCTGATCAGTGCTGCCGTGCATTATGACGTTTCATCTTACTCCTGGACACCACGCAGCCGCCGCCATCAATTGTGATCGAGTCGCCATACTCGATTGTCGTCAGTTCGTTACCCGTCATCGTCGTTGACAACAGACCCTGCCGTTTTTTCGCCAAGGCTACGATCCTCAACGTCATTGTGCTGATCATCACCAGCACTCGTAGGCTCTGATGGCACTTGCTAGAACTAGAGAAGGTTCGCGTCCTCGATGTGTCTCTGATCTCAAGGCCCCGTTGTGGGATTATGTCACAATTTTAGAGAAACCGGTGACTGGAGGAGGCAATTATAGATGGAGGTGCAAGTTCTGTCCTCTCGAGAAGCTCACTAGCTATACCAGAGTTGATGCCCACTTGCTGCAAAAGAGAGGTAAAGGAATCACCGTTATGTCCCATGGTGACATTTGAAGATCTTAGTGAGATGAGGAGAGTTTTCGCAGCTGCTGCCGAGGAGTTAGAAAGATCAAAAGATAAAACTATTTCACTGCATACTTCAGTGCCCAATCGCAATAAGAGGCGAAACGGACCAATTTCTGCACTAGAGAAAGCTTGGAAACTGGATGAGCGTAAGCACATGGATGCTTTAATTTCAAGAGCATTTTATTCAGGAGGTATGTAGTGCAAATATAGTATATATTCAATGCGAGTTTCAAATATAGTATATATTCATTTCGAGTTGCAAATATAGAAGATATTGAATTGGAGTTACAGTTTTACTATGATTGTGCTAACTTTTTTTCACAATAGGGATTTCCTTCAATTTTGCAAGAAATCCATATATTCAAGAAGCCTTTACTTATGCTTGCAACAATGATTTGAAGGGCTACAAAATGCCAGGGTACAACAAGTTTCGAACTACACTTCTCAAGCAAGAAAGGGCTCATATGGATATGTTGTTGGAGAGCGCAAAGAGCACATGGTCTGAGAAGGGAGTTACAATTTGTGCTGATGGTTGGTCAGTTCCACGGAGACGACCACTTATTAATTTTGTTGCTATATCTGGGAACAAAGCAATGTTTTTGAAGGCAGATAATTGTGAAGGTGATGTGAAGACAAAGGAGTATATTGCTGAAAAGCTTCGATCTGTTATTGAAGAAGTTGGGCGTAAGAATGTGGTGCAAATCATCACAGACAATGCCGCTAATTGCAAAGGTGCAGGTTTGCTTTTGCAAGCTGAATATAATAACATATTTTGGACACCATGTGTTGTGCATACCCTCAATCTTGCTTTGAAGAATATCTGTGAGCCTAAACAGCCAAGGAACGATGATGACTCCTTTATTTTCAATACACTTGAGTTTGTTAGAAATGTTAAATGTGAAGCTCAGATGATAAAAAACTTCATCATGAATCATGGCATGAGGCTGCCAATTTTCAATGAGTTCAGTACTTTGAAGTTACTTGCTATTGCTGAAACAAGATTTGCTTCACTTGTGTGTATGTTACAACGGTTTGTGGATGTAAAAAGGCCACTGCAGGGCATGGTAATTAGTGAACAATGGAATCACTACAAAGAGAATGATGGGCTTGCTGCACATGTTAGGGAGAACGTACTTAGTGAAGTATGGTGGAGTCAGGTGGAGTTCATTCTAAAATTTACTCAGCCTATCTATGATATGATTCGTGTTGCGGACACCGACACACCATGTCTTCATCTGATTTATGAGATGTGGGATTCAATGATTGATAAAGTTAAGAAAGGGATATATCAATGGGAAGGTAAGGAAGACAATGAGGAATCTGACTTGTTCTTGGTTGTTAATAACATATTGATTGATAGGTGGATAAAAGGCAATAATCTGCTACATTGTTTGGCTCATTCACTCAATCCAAGGTTACATTCTTACATGCTTACCTAGTTATATTTTTCCTTTATTTGTTTCCTTCTTTGTTTTATTATATTTTAATTGGTCCTGGTATATAGATATTATAGCCAAAATTGGCTGGATGCTGGGGCTGGCCGTGTGCCACCACACAAGGATAATGCAGTATCAAAAATGAGAATGGATTGTTTCAAGAAATTATTTCCCATAGAGGAAGAATTGACAAAAGTTAAAGAAGAATATGCAAGATATTCAACTTGTTCAGAAGAATTTAATGACCATGATTCAATCAGTGATAGATGGCTTTGTGATCCTATGACTTGGTGGACCAATCATGGACAATCTATTCCTGCGCTACAAAGTTTGGCTATTAGATTGATTAGCCAACCAGCCTCATCGTCCTGTTGTGAGAGAAATTGGAGTACATATAGCTTCATCCATAGTGTGAAGAGAAATGCTTTAACTCCAGAACGTGCTGAACATTTGGTCCATGTACACTCAAATCTGAGGCTTCTATCTAGACGAACTGATGCATACAAGAAAGGTGACACAACAATGTGGGATCCTTTGGTGATGTCGAAGCTCACGATGTTGAAAATGATGAGGATGAACCAACTTAGTTGAAGTGTACGAGAGCTATTTATCTTTTATGAAATATTAGTTAACATTTTCTCAATGGTGGATCCTATGTTATACTATACATTACTAAACTTTTATTGTAGAAGTTTCAGTACTTTAATTATTTATTTTAAATCTATAGACGTATCTCTATCGTTTTTTTTTTAAATAACGTATCACCGTAACCGTTTCAGCCCGATACTGATACACATATCTGTATTGGTGCCGGATAGCCTGCCACGGCAAGAGAGACTTAACTCCCCTTCTTCGCCTCTAGCACGCGACGCGTGGCGCGCCCGTAGGAATCGCCACGACCAGGACCGGGACCACCCCGCCTTGGGAAACGACGTAACGGATGGCAATAACGCCTTGCCTTTCCAAGCAGAGCAGCGGGAAGAGGGGTGCCCTGTACGACGGGTCCCGTCATGCCTCCTCTCAACAGGTCAACCAGCGCGGCGCTGCGTCTCGGGCAAGGGGCGCCTTCAATTCTCGCATCGAAGGTGGATTCGGACCAACGACCGAAACATTAGGCAAAATGCACTGTAGCCCCTCCCCCCCGGGCTATAAAGGGGGAGCCCCGGCCATGTAATGGATAGAGTCTCTCAAACCCTAGAACTCAAGAACACTCTTGTAATTCATTGAGCTCAATACACACCGGACAAACAGAACGTAGGGTATTACGCCTAAACGGCGGCCCGAACCTAGGTAAATCGTGTGTCCTTGTGTGTTCTTTGGAGAGATACGCTTGATCCCCGACTCCCGATCCTCTCTCAAGGGGCGGTTTGGCTAACCCCCATATGTTGGTAACCTAACACCGACATTTTGCGCGCCACGAAGGGGAGTGCTTGGTAGATCTTGGTTCATCCTCCTCCGCTCTCGCAGAAGCAGCACTTCAAGTATGTCCGTGCATAGCACCGACAGCTCGCCACCCCGACGCAACTCACCGTCGAACCACCATTCGTTCTCCGAGCCCGTAGACAAGGACATCATGGCAGATCCCCGCCCCCGCCACCGTCGATGAGGGGCGTCAAACGCCGTTGGTCCAACCTCGTGGGGGAGGGCCGAGGAGCGGACGGCTCATGAGCACGGGCCCATATGGGGGCACCGCCTGTGGGGGGGGGGACGCCATCTGCGACCTACACGCCCGCGAGCATGACCGTCGCCCGCACCGACGCTCCGCCGGCGCCTCTTCGGCGATGCTCCTGCGGAAAAACCCTTGACCACGATCAAGAAGATGCTCCGCAACCCGCCGCTCCGCTCGAGTGTGGGACACCGGCCGACGAATGGGCTGGCAAACGTGGAAAGGCTGGTTGACACGGCGCGCAGCGAAGCGGAAGAAAAGTCATACCGCTCCCGGACCTGCGCCACATCCTCCTTCTGCGGACGGCACCGCAACCGGAGTCAAGACAACCGCTCAAGAAACATGCGCACCCACACGCGCCCGGATGACATCTCCCACTCGGTGGCCGCGAGCATGACGCATTCCGCCCCTTGAGCACCATGCGGCGCAGCCGCGAGGACGCTTCGAGTTAATATCGAGCGCTCTCGCCGGCGCCGCCGTGAACGGGAACACCCCTGCAGCCACAAGTCCCGGGACACGGAGAGCCCTCCGAATCCTCCCACTCCTCGACATCCCCGGAGCGCCCCCCCCCCTCTCGCAAGACGGTGCCCGGGTCGACTCATCCAACTACACGGGGATTCTGCTGCTCTGTCCACGTGCTTGCGGGTGGTTAAGTGGGCTAGCAAGTTCCACCCGGACGTCCCGGATAGGTAAGATGGAATGGCACCCCCGGGTGTGTTCCTCCGGATCTACACCACCGTCGTGCTGGCTGCGGGCGGTGACGAAGACACCATGGCCAACTACTTGCACATCGCCCTCAAGGGCTCCGCGCGCTCTTGGTTCCTCAACGTTGCGCCGAAATCCATCCACTTACGGAAGGGACTATGCAAGGAGTTCCTCCTCAACTTCTAGGGTGCCGCCACCTGCCACGGCACCCGGGTCGACCTCGACCGGGTCGTCTAGCGAGGAAGGAGAAACGCTGCGACGGTTCAAGCAACGATTCAGCCAAGTGCGCAACACGGTCCCGTGCATTGAGTCGGCGCGGGTCATCTCCGCATTCTGTCACGACGTGCACGATAAGTACATGCTCGACGAGTTAGGCGTCCACCAACCCGAAATGTTCACTCATCTCTTCCAGGTGACGGACACCTGCGCCCTCCGACGGGAGGCACATGCCCTCCGAGCCGGAGTCGGATCCCGAACCGGGCTTGTCAAGAAACCAGAAGAAGAAGCTCTTCAAGAAGCACAAGACGAGAGGAGGTCTTGGCCACGGGATCCCCGATCGGGCGAGCGGCCAAGCAAGGGAAAACGCCCGCCTAGAAGACAGAGCCTTTCAAGCCGTCGACCAGAAAAGTTCTGCGCTTTCGACAACACCACCGGCCACGACCGGACAGAGTACCGGTATATCCGGGCAAGCAAGCGGTGCTGCCCGAGAAGCGGGCTGCCCAACCCAAACCCAACACCAAAGCGGATGACGGTGACGCCGAGCCGAGAGGTCCACGTATTCCGGGACGCGGAAGACGTCATCGCCGTCATCACCGGTGGCGCATCAAGCATCACTTCCCACCGCCAAGTCAAGCTCCTTCGGCCGAGAAATTGGTGCCATACGGGCGAGGCCGGGCCTAACCTCGAAAGGTAAAATGGTCGGACGTCCCGATCACCTTCGACAACGATGACCTGGTCGGACCGGACAACTCCGCGGCAGCGTGCAGCCACTCAAGAGGTTCACGCTCACCGTCATGTTTGGCTGCAAAGCCATCTTCCGGACCGAGCCCTCGGGGGTTGCTGTTCCGGTAGCGGGTGTGTCGAGTCACTCGAGGTCATGCGCGACTAGGGGCTCCACCCCCAATGGCCCGGTACGTGGCCATTGGAGAGCGAGATGCCGTAGAGGCTCGTTTCCTCCGTTTCCTCGGTGAGTACAGCCCACGTGGACCCGGTCCCCGTGTGACCATGTTCCTTCATCGGGGAGAGCACTTGGAGGATCCGACAACGACGAGGAGGATTAAGTGACATCTGTAGTGCGCATCGCTAGGAGTGTCACCGAGTTACCTACCCGTACCTTGTTTTATCATGTATTGTAACCAGAACTTGCGTTGGATGGACTGTATCCGGTGTCGGTGTATCGGTGAACCATGTGATGTATTAGGACGCTATTGTGGAACTCTGTTACTGCGAGTGTGTCATGTTCTAGGATGTTGTTTTCATTCTAAAATTCTGCACTTGTCTTTTTATTACTGCTGTTGTCTGTTAAATTTGTGCCAAGCACCTTATTCCTCCCATGTTAATTTATGTTACGTGAATCAATTGATTAACGGGTTTCACAAATCTTTCCATAAAAGAATGATGAGGACCCGCAACACCAACGACCTTCACGGTGATGGGCCCGAGAGCTCGGCCCAAGGTGCTAGGAACAATGAACCACCGCCGCCGCCACCTGTCCCTAACCCTATGGACATGATGGCACGGTTCTTTGCGGTGATGCGGGACAGCCAACAGCAGCGAGAACGAGTTTCTGCGGGAGCTCCGTCGGCACCACCCGGGCGGTCATGGCAACCGCGGTCACCGAGAACCGCGACGCGGCACCCGGGAGACTTTGTACCTGGACTTCCTGGGCACCTAGCCCCCAAGGTATGATGGCTCCGGAGAGCCGATGAGGGCGGAGGACCTCATCCACCTCACCGAGTCCAAGTTTGGACTGCTTCACTGCACCGTGGTGCAGAAGACGCTCTTTGCTACGCAGCGGCTAGAGTGCACCGCCAATGCTTAGTGGGCTACCCACCTAGCCACCTTGGCCGGCTGGTACTCGGACCACCTAGGAGGACTTCGGGAGGGTCTTCCGCGCTCACTTCATTCCTGCGGGCGTGATGCGCGAGGAACGCTAGGGAGTTCATGGCTCTCACCCGGGGGAACCGCGGTGTACATGAGTACACCTAACGGTTCCACCGGCTTGCATCCTATGCCCCCGAGCTGGTTGACACGGACGCGAAGCGCAAGGATCGCTTCATGGAGGGACTCAACAACGAGTTGCGGGACCGCCTTACCCTCAACATGGGGGTAGCTTCTCGGAGTTCGTGAACAATGCCATCCTCGGCCGAGCAAGGCTATCGTAGGGTCCGGTCCGAGAATAAGAGGTTAGCGAGTTCTATGGGGCCATCCAACCCGCCGCCCGCCAAGTACCGCATGATCTACACCAACCCCTCCGCGCAGCGCTACCGCTCTCGGCCCATTGTGGTGTCGCGCCGGCCGGCACCGCTGCGGAGGCTCCCACGGTACCGGAGGTCGTAGCAGCGGCGGTCGGGGCAGCGTGCTCCGAGCACCCCGTCCCGCCCGAATGCTGCTGGGAACCGACCAGCACCACGACCGGGAGCTCCCTGCTACGGTTGTGGCCGTCCTAGACACTTTGTTCGGGATTGTCCCTATTAGCGAGAGGGGCAATGCTCCTAACCAGCAGCACAACAACAACAACCGAACTACGGCTAGGACCGGATACGTGAACCACGTCCACGAGAGGAGATCCCCGAGGCGCACCTATTATGGCTGGTATGTTTTCTGTTCGAGATCACTCTGCACTTATATTATTTCACATAACTTCATCGGTAGCATGTTTGTGGAGAAGTCTGGATTATGTTGTAGCACTATGAAGTCATCTTACTTGAGAAAATCAGCTAGTGGGCAAATCACCGCTAGAGATGAGGTTAGATGGACACCTGTCACTTTAAGGGCTAAGGTATACCCCACAGATTGTATCATACTTCGAGGCAGCAATATTGATGTGATACTTGGCATGATGTGGATGAAATACCACAAAGCGATGCTTGGACATAGATGCTCTCACTTGTCGACTTAAATTCCCCATTGCACGGTCGGGACATTCTCCGACTGACATATCCTAAGAATTGTACTCCAGCAGTACATCAAGCTATTGTTGAGGGCTTGAGTGATAGTCCGGTTGTTCGAGAGTTTCCTGATGTATTTCCTGAGGATCATCCCGGTATGCCTCCGGACAGGTATATTGAGTTCGGGATTGAGCTACAGCCTGGCACATCACCTATCTTAAAGAGACCATACAAAATGGCACCCGAGAGGATTAGCGGAGTTGAAGGAGCGAGTTGCGGGAACTATTGGACAAAGGTTACATTAGACCTAGTTCCTCACCTTGGGTCTACCCAGCTCTCTTTGTCAAGAAGAAGGATAAATCATTGCGCTTATGTGTGGATTACCGACCTCTCAATGCATCGACTGTTAAGAACAAGTACCCCTTGCCTCGCATCGATATCTTGTTTGATCGGTTAATAGGATCCAAGGTATTCTCTAAAATTGATTTGCGCTCGAGGTTATCACCGAGATCAAAATTAGGGCTAAAGATGTGCCTAAGACCGCCTTCTCTACACGGTATGGCCTGTATGAGTACTTCGTGATGTCTTTCCGGTTGACCAATGCACCGGCACACTTCATATTCTTAGGAATTCGGTGTTCATGCCCGAGCTTGATAAATTCGTAGTGGTATTCATTGATGACATCCTGGTGTATTCCAGGTCCGAGGGAGAGCATGCCGAGCATCTTCGCATTGTTCTTCGAGAGATTGAGGAATCATCGGTTGTATGTAAAATTCCGCAAGTGCGAATTCGGCTTAAGAAAGTTTCGTTCTTGGGTCACATCATTTAAGAGGAGGGTATATCTGTTGACCCAAGTAAGGTACAAGAGGTACTTAATTGGCAAGCTCCAAAGTCGGTGCCACGGATTCGTAGTTTTACGGGCTTGGCAGGCTATTATTGGCGATTCATTCTAAATTTCTCCGGGATTGTCAAACCTATGACAGAGCTTCTTAAGAAGGAAAGGAAATTTTAATGGGATTAATCTTGTCAAGCTGGCATTTCAAACTACGAAGAAGGCTGTTGACGATTGCTCTAGTGTTAGCACAACCCGACCTCGAGAAGACTTTCGATGTTTTTTGTGATGCATCAACCAAGGGTTTGGGTGGAGTTCTTATGCGGGAAGGCCGAGTCGTTGCTTATACCTCCGGACAGCTTCGGAAGCACGAGCAAAATTATCCTACTCATGATCTTGAGTTACCGGTAGTTGTACTCGCTCCGAAGGTGTGGAGACATTATTTGTTGGGAAATCTTGTTCGTATCTACACCGATCACAAGAGCTTGAAGTACATTTTCACTCGGGATGACCTGAATATGAGGCAGCGCCGTTGGCTGGAGTTGATCAAGGACTATGAGTTGGAAGTGCACTATCACCCAGGGAAGGCCAATGTTGTGGTCGATGCGCTCGGTAGGAAGGCTCATTGCAATTTCCTACGAGGCTACTCGATCGATCGAGGGATGGGCATTATATCCAAGTTGATACCCACCTTGCAAGAAGAAGTAGTAGAAGCGCAAAAAACAAATGCTTGCATAGCTCACCTCGGGAGAAGGATAAAAGAGGGAGACAAGCAAGTGGCGTGTTTCCATGAGGATAATGCGGGAGTCGTTTGGTTCAAGAACCGCACCTGTGGTACCCAAAGTTCCCGAGTTGCATAAAAAGATACTCGATGAAGCTCACGTCGCCACATATTCCATGCATCCGGGCAGCAATAAGATGTACCACGATCTC
>JAUNZO010003561.1:0-202912 GCA_031894775.1 Chloris gayana | reverse complement strand
CTGGCGTTGTAGGTGGTCGAGCGCCAGTGCGAGCGTTGGCGCGAAGCGTGTGATGTTGAGGCGAACATCCTGCTTCCGGAGATAGAACTCGTCGATCATGCCCCACCCGCTGCGGTGCACGGAGTCCGGGTCCTTGATCACCTGGTGCTCCGGCCCGAGCATCTCCAGCAGCGTGCTCTCCTCCACGCTCACGCTGTAATCCAGGTACTTGAGCCCCATGTCCGTGGCGGGCTCGCTGAACTCCGCCCTGGCGATGAACTCCATCTTCCCGTACGGCACCACCTGGATGAGCACGCCGCCCGCCGGCAAGAACGCCGCGTTCGTCAGCCCCGCCCCGTGCACGCCCAGGAGAACGTCGAACGAGTTCACCAGCCGCGCCTGCTCGCCCACGGGCGTGTCGCCGCGCAGCTCCGTCACCACGGCCTCGAAGCCCGCCGCTTCCGCTGCCCGCGCGATCTCTTGCTCGTTCACGAGCCTCCGGTAGTGGCCGCGGTGGATCAGCAGCAGCCGCGGCCTCTTCTTGTCTGGCTGCTCCCGGTTCGGGCTGACCGCTGCGTGGCGTGGGAGCGCGTAGGTCTCGCGCAGGAAGCCGGTGAAATCGGCCATGGAGAGGCGGCGGCCACCGCCACCGGTGGCCAGCTCGGGGACGATGCTGAACTCCTTGTCGATGCGGATCCCCACGGCGACGTGCGGGAAGCACCGCACGTGCGCGTCGCCGTCCAGGTGAACGAACTCGTACTTGGACAGGCGACGCAGCACGGTCTCGTACTTGTCCAGCCACCGCGGCTGCACGATGTTGCCGACCAGGAACTGGACCTCGCCGGCGTACCGCCGCGACGCCACGAACAGCGGCACCAGCACGTCGGCGAAGTCGTGCCAGTAGTTCCGGCCCGAGTGCCCGCCGATCGCGAACAGGACGGCCGGCACGGTGTACGTCGCCGTGCAGGGAGGCGCGCCGGCCGGGTCCTGCAGCCGCGTCACGGTGACCTTCTCGATGTTGTCCACGCTCTTGCGCGCGTGCGCTCGGATCATCCACTCGCGGCGCTCACATGACCGGCTCGTCGCCGGGACGACGAACACCGACAGGGCCGCGCCGTGGACGCGGACGTCGCCGTCGGCTTCGCAGGATTCGGAGAAGCGGCCCTCCGTGTTGCACACCACCTTGCTCTTCTCACATGTTCCTCCTCCGGGAACTGCTTTCACTTTCTGATTATCTTTGATCGTCCGTTGTGCTGGCGTAATGACAACTGGAGATTCAGCAAGAAGTAAAAACTACCGGTCACCTCGAGATAAACTGAAACAATATGGAAAAGAGACAGTAGTGTATGGCATAAAACTTTGTAGTGCTGTATGTACGAGCAGGTGCGTAGAATGAAAAAGAACCGAAACGATTTGCTGCACTCATTACCGTACTGGGAGCTGATCGAAAATTGCTGCACGATCAAATAGGTGAGGAGCACGAGGAGAATGCCGGCGACGAACCCGAGGAGGAAATACCTCTGTGCCCCGCCCTTTGGGCTCCTGCAAGTCTTCTTCACCTCGCTGCAGCGCATCACGACTGTCTTCTGCAGGCGCTGTGCTTCTTCTCTGTAACTGCTGACTTTTGTTACCCTATTTTGCTTTGATCTATATGTATTCTGCCATCGGCTACGCGCAGATCGGATCAGACCGATTTGCGTAGCTTCTTGGGGTATAATAAAATGTGCAAACGGGCTGTTGATTAGCTAGTATTAACTACTACATCAGCTAGAGTAGTGACACGTCGTGAGGGTTCTGTTTAGCTCTAAATCTGACCCCATAAAAAAACAATGCATATCGTCAACGGAACAGAAATGTTATCATTAATTGCGATTCTTCTCTACTAGTACCACACAGAACTGGCACCGGCGGAATCTGCCCACATGCACCATGTTAGGAAGGCCAGTCTCAATGGTGGTGTCATCAACAATTAATGAGCTGTTACATAGGCACTTTTGCTGACATGACAATAGATTAATGAGGAGAGAGGAGAATACGGTGTCATGGTGATGACACGAGCTGGCTACAGTTACCAAGACGGACGACCCTGCATTGAGAGCGCTCCGGTGTCATCCGGGATCTCCGGCGCTCCATCCCGCTCTCCCGCGCTCCATCCCGCTCGCTGCGCGTGCTTTCACGCGCTTCACAAACGATTATGCATCTCCCGCCCTTTTCTTCCTAATTTCTTTGCCCACATATATGAAATTCCTAGCAGATTTTTCCCCTTCCAATCTAGAACCGCGAGTTCATCCACAGCCGCCAAATCCGTGAGGCACGGAGCCGGAATCGTGAGTTCCTCCGGCACATCGCCGCAGGCCACCACATCCGCAGGGCTGGAGCCGGAGTCGCGAGTTGGGCGGAGGCTGGTAGGAGTCCCGAGTTGGGCGGAGGCTGGTAGAGGCTGGTAGGCGGCGGCGCCGGTGAAGGAGCATGCGGCCGAGGTGTAGAGGAAATTCGAGATGGCGAGCAGAGGCAAGAAGGAGGTAAAATTACTACAACTCCACAACTCTACTCAAGACACAAGTACTATGAGTGCTGAAGAGAAGGCTGACCGAGTGAAGACATTGCAGTGGCTGCAGAAGAAGTTAATGAGTGCTGATGAGCAAGCATGATCTATTTTAGACATGTCTTTATTTTAAGTATGTTCTATGAGTGCTGAAGAGAAGACTGAACCTTTTTTTTTCATGCGAAACTGATCCATCTGTCAGTGTGAAACTGAACTATTTGTTATTGGAAATTGATCCATTTGTTATGTGAAATTGATCCATCTGTCAGTGTGAAACTGAACCTTTTCCCTAGTGTGAAACTGATCTTTTCTCTAGTGTGAAACTGATCATTTTTTCTAGTGTGAAACTGATCTTTTCTCTAGTGTGAAACTGATCATTTTTCTATTGTGAAACTGATCCCTTTGTTATGTGAAACTGATCCATATGTCGGTGTGAAACTGAAGCTTTTCTCTAGTGTGAAACGGATCAATTTTCTAGTGTGAAACTGATTCCTTTTCCATCTATATAAATGTTGATGTGTTGCCAT
Organism: Chloris gayana; assembly: GCA_031894775.1. NCBI lineage: Eukaryota > Viridiplantae > Streptophyta > Magnoliopsida > Poales > Poaceae > Chloris > Chloris gayana. Next base: position 199,861 of record JAUNZO010003561.1, on the reverse strand, counting down.
CTCTTTTGTCCCAGGTGTTCTTTGCGCTTGCAATTTGTTCCCTGCGGTTGTACAAGTACATTCCATTTTATTGTTTTGTTCTCTCTTGCTATGCATGCAGAATCAACACTATGGCTAGTGAACATAATAGTTAGGATGATATTGTCTTGGCATCTGTCTTACCCATTTGTATTATGCAGAATCAACATTATAGCTAATGAACATAACAGTGAGGATGATATTGTCTTGGCTGATGCAAGTGTGCTATACTCACTAGATGATGTCAATACCATTTATCATGTCCTAGATGATATAATCAGTGAAGCTAAGGTTGTTTTGGCTGATACTGTTGAAACTCTTGGAAAAGAGGCAACTGATCATCGCCTTTATCCGAGAAATTTGGAAACGCCAACACAATTTGGCCCTGGTTTGGTTCACAGCCAAATGTTGGCGTGCCAACTCATTACCAATGAAATAACGCAGGGACGCGGGCAAGAATCCCGGCGAGCAAAAGGGTCGCCCGCGTTTTGGTTGTCTACGGAAGGATGCCAAAGCAACGCGTCAGAACCCAAGTAGTTGCACGGATTCCAAGAATAAATTGTTAACAACCTTTAAATCCTAATATTTCTTAATTGGTATGTCCAAATAATATTTTGTTTGCAGATTTATATTCTTTATAATTAAATCTACAAAATGAGATCTTAGTTAAATATATTCTGATGTAAAAAAATGATAAATAGTAATTGACCCCACATGTCATACTAATAGTGTTGGCAAGATTTGGTCAAGCTATGAACCAAACATACTTTTTCTTATATTTTGGCATTACCCATGATTTGGTCATGACAAAATTTTGGTATGGCAAATTGGGGCACAAACCAAACATGCCCTATATCAAAAGGTCGATGGAGGAGTACCATCAGCTTTTAGTGAATGATTATTTTTCGAAGAATCCTATCTATCCGCCTAATATTTTTCGTCGTAGGTTCCGTATGTCTAGGCCACTATTCTTATGAATTGTTGAAGAATTAGGCAAATGGCCTAATTACTTCACTACAAGGGTTGATGCTTGTCGGTCGACGAGGGCTCACCCCACTACAAAAGTGTACGACGGCTATTCGACAATTAGCAAATGGCAGTGCTGCTGATCATCTCAGATGACTCACTAAAGATTGGTGAAACAACAGCAATGGAGTGCATGAAGAATTTTATCGAGGGTGTTATAGCTATATTTGGTGAACAGTATTTGAGACGCCCCACCATAGCCGATGCAGAGCGTCTACTCAAAATTGGTGAGAAATGAGGTTTTCCCGGTATGTTTGGTAGCATTGATTGCATGCATTGGCAATGGGAAAGATGTCCAACTGCATGGAAGGGCATGTTTACTAAGGGTGATCAGGAAGTTCCAACGATAATTCTAGAGGTTGTGGCATCACATGACCTTTGGATATGGCATGCATTCTTTTGAGTGGCAGGTTCTAATAATGATATAAATGTCCTTAACCAATCTACTCTATTTATTGAAGAATTAAAGGGTCAAGCTCCTAGAGTTCAATACACGGTCAATGGGAGACAATACAACACGGGCTACTATCTTGCAGATGGCATATATCCGGAATGGGTTGTATTTGTGAAGTCAATATCCATGCCTATCGCCGACAAGGACAAGTTATTTGCACAACAACAAGAAGGGAAGAGAAAGGATATTGAACGAGCCTTTGGAGTATTGCGTCGTCGATGGACCGTTCTAAAACGACCAGCTCGCCTATATGATCGTGGTCAACTTGAAATATGGTGCGAGCTTGCATTATACTTTATAATATGATAGTCGAAGATGAAAAAACCGAAGAGGCCATCGAAGAGAATCTTGATCTAAATGAGACTCCAAGTACAGTCATCGTCGAAGAACCCGAATTCGCTCCTCAAGACTACGTTCCATTTGAAAGGGTGCTAGACAAGAATGAAGACCTTCGAGATCGATCAACTCATATACAACTCAAGAAAGACTTGGTGGAGCATATTTGGAACAAGAATGGATGTCGTCTCACTAGGACTACAATTTGAAATATGCTATATGTAACCATTTTCATATATGTGAATATATTTAATATCATACGAAATAACAAGTTGAGATGCAACCTTGTTTTATTTACATAAGACTACATAGTTCATGCCACATTTGATCACAACACATGCAAGATTAAAATGCTGCATCCTGTCTATGAAACTGTGCCTATGAAACTATGCATTGAGCCACGGTGTCATGACACCGAGAAGCTGACGTGGTTGTGTTGGTAAGCTGTGTTGATGACAATACCATTGAAACTGGCCTAAGATGGCTGTAACATGATTGACCCTTTCTCATTCTTCAGTTAAATACGTGTCAATTCTTGACAAGATGTGTATATGCAGAGTGCCTTTAGGTGTACTTTTGAGGGATGGAGTTTAATGAAAATCAACAGAGACTTAAAGACGGTTCTAACTTAACACTCGCTCTTACTTGGATGGTTGTCACTTGGCGCGAAGGCTGCTGGTCTGCGATAGATATTTTGTCACATCTTGTAGCTACAACATTACTATCACTATAGGTATTAGACAACCAATAATTGCATCTCTCTATCAGTAACACTATATATGGCAACCAAAACAATCTAGGTAACTAATATTATTAGCAACAACATTGCTCAAATACATATATTATCGTAATGAAAGAGCTTGTGTCTTGTGATAATCATCTAATTTTAGCAACAAAATCTCTCAGTCACTAAAGCTTAGCCAGTAAGTTTTTTTTTTTGTGAAGCTAGCCAGTAAGCTTCTAGTGAGATTTAAAGTGCTACGAGTGTACAAATAGGGAAATAAGAAGAGGTTATCATTTGGGGCCATTTTCGTCATTAATTCGGGTTTTATTGAGATCAAATGTATGCAGTTTATAGGTTTTGTATGTAGAACTCCATACGCCAATTAACAATGTTTAAGCTACCGAGGCTCACAAACAACGACACAAATAGATAGGAATTGATTGCAATTTTCTTTTGCGATGTGTCAATATGTTATATACAATTGATCATTGTATATTCTTAATCCTGTAACATTTTCTTTAATAGTTGTACGAGAAAAGGGCACATGCCACATATGTCTAATTAATTACGCAATTGAAACAAGTTCGCTAATTATGAAATTGGATCACTTCATATTACAATATGTACAATGACAAGTAGAATGGTCATAAAGGATAGGGTTTCTGAATAAATTTGTCATCAGCATCGTACTCTGTAGATTTAAAAATTATATATTTTAATTAATGACATTTCTTAGGGTCGGAATTAACAAAATTGGAAACAAAACATTTTTTGCCAAATTGTATAACTTCTTATAATACACTTAATATATTATGAATACTAAAATGACAAATCCAATGCTAAACAAAGTCGACCAACATAACAATTGGTTTTAGAATAGTTATATTAGCTTACAATACATAATTAGACACATCTATATAAATTGCAAACATCATCGTGAACAAAATTAAATCACACAGGACTGTACAAATAACAACATTTCTTGTGAGCAATGATGACATAGCAAAAAAAATATTATAGCAGAAAATGTAGTTATCCAACAACTGCTAATATGAATATATAAACAATATATAGGTCTTTCTCACCAATAAGTTTACCTAATACCATAAAAAAATAAGTCGAGCATTTATTGAAAAAAAACTTCTACACCTAGGCCCAGATCAAAACATAACATGCAAAGTGCAATAACAATGTATTAGTATGATTTATGCATGAATTTTAATTTCATATTAGCCACACAAGCCGCTATGAAAAATAGGATAAAGAATCTTGGGAATCATAGAGACATGGTGATATGAGGGATATCGATATTGAAAAGAGTAGATAAAATAGTACTATTTTTTATAGAAAAAAACTAAGTGTTGACCATTGCCTTAAAAAATAACATTAGTGCTACAATTTGATAATCATTTTGTTTTTCATGGGAAAAATTAAATAGAAGTTTATATTGGCTGTAAATTCTTAGGTCATAGAAAAAAACAATTTTGCATTGTTGTTGACGTTGCAAATAATTGAATACAGAAAATATCATATATTAGAAATATAAGGTTACTCCTATTAGGCACGTGACGTGTGTGCCATTGCAGTCCACTAGCCCGAGCGCGATGGAGCATTTCGTGCAATGAGCCACGGGGTCCCATGAAACAAGCAAAGAGAAATTCAAATTCGAAATGATAGAATTAACTTCATATATTAAAATATATCTTATCGAATATTTTTTAAATGTGTTTCAACATTCATCAACATGTTCATATATCTATATAAACATGGAATATATAAATTGTTGACAAAGTACCTAATATGTCGATATGATTTACTTCAAATATTGATGAATATTCAAATAAAAAATTCATATTAGGTCGCATTTTGTAGAATTGATAGTTTTAATTAAACAGAAGTGCCTGGAATGCTGAAGCAATATCGTACAATGGGTTCCCGTGTCAACCGCTCTACCTATAGGATTTCACTATTGGGTGAGGAAGTGATGCAATAAGGATAGAGGCTCAAACTTGGACTAACACTGTGTTCGTTTTCAGGTATATAATTTTTAGAGGGTCAAATCAAAGAGAATTTTATTATTTTAGAGTACTAAATAAAGTCTAATCTCGAAACTAATTGCAGACCCCCTATCTAATTCACGAGACGAATCCAACGAGGGTAATTATGATGTTATTAGAAGATGTTTATCTGTAGCATCACCGTAGCAAAACATAGATTAATTAAGATCATTAGATTCGTCTCGCAAATTAGAGGGGGTCGTGACATAGGTTTTGTCATTAAATTAATAAAAGTACTACTAAATAGTAAGATTCTCTTTGATGTGATGGGTATAATTTTTAGAGGGCAGGAAACGGCCTAACTTCCACCTAGTACTAAGCCCATGGAGCATAGGATGCGAATGATGCCGTTTCAGCCTTCCAAAGTTATACTTTTTTTAAAAAAAAGAAACTTTTGGTTTGTAATTGTTATTAAACAAATCTTGCTCGAGCTGATCGACCCAAAGAATTTAGTACGGTAAAAGGAACTGAAATGATTGTACAAAGGACCACTTCCGCTCTAGAGCTATCTCTCTCCAGTCTCCCTGCTTCTAGTGCTGCTGCAGGCGCAAGTGGTCGAACGCCTGCGCCAGCGTCGGCGCGAGGCGCGTGACGTTGATGCGGACGTCCTGCTTCTCGAGGTAGAACTCGTTCACCTTGTCCCACCCGCTGCGGTGCACGGACTCCGGGTCCGTGACGGCCGGGTGCTCCGGCCCCAGCGTCTCGAACAGCGTGCTCTCCTCGGCTGCCACGCTGTACTCGAGGTACTTGAGCCCCATGTCCGTCGCCGGCACGCCGAACTCCTCCCTCGCGATGCCCTCCATCTTCCCGTACGGCACCACCTGGATCAGCACGCCGCCGGTGGGCAGGAACACGGCGTGCGTCAGCCCCGCCCCGTGCACGCCCATCAGCGCGTCGAACGAGTTCACCAGGGGCGCCTGCTCGTCCACGCGCCCGTACCGGGGCAGCTCCACCACCGCCGCCTCGAACCCGGCCGCCTCCGCGGCGCGCGCGATCTCCTCCTCGTTCACGAACCGGCGGTTGTGCCCGCGCCGCATCACCAGCAGCCGCGGCCGCCTCCTGTTCTCGTCCCGGCCTGGGCTGCCCGGCGCGCCGCGCGGCAGCGCGTAGGCCTCGCGCAGGAACCGGGTGAAATCCACCATGGTCAGGCGTCCCGGTCCCGGCGCGAGGTCGGGGACGACGGTGAAGAGCCGGTCGATGCGGAGCCCGACGGTGACGTGGCGGAAGCACCGGACCTCGGCGTCGCGGTCCATGTCCACGGCGTCGTACTTGGACAGCCGCCGCACGACGGTCTGGTACTTGACCAGCCACCACGGCTGGATGTTGGTGATGAGGAACAGGACCTCGCCGTCGAACCGCCGCGACGCCACGAACAGCGGCACCAGCACGTCGCAGAAGGCGTGCCAGTAGTTGCCCGCGTGCCCGCCCAGCGCGAACACGACGGCCGGAATGCTGTGGTTCACCGTGCACGGCGGCAGGGCGGCGCCGGAGCCCGGCAGCTGCGTCACGGTGACCGCCTTGACGCCCACCGTTCTCCGGGCGTACGGCTTGATCTTCCACTCGAATTGCTCCGACGACAAGCCCGTGGTGGAGACGACGGCAACAGATAGCGCTGTGCCGTTGGTGCGGACGTCGCCGTCCACCTCGCAGGTGTCCGAGTAGAGTCCCTCCGTGTTGCACACCACCTTTCCCTTCCCTCTCTGCTGCACACCAAGAAAGCAGAGAAGATTCCTCATTCATCAGTATCGCAATTTGCAGGCATGTAACCAAAGTTGTCCCAGATAGTAGCTACGATCAAGATCAAGACATCTCGACTTCTATCGACCCCGCCGTTAAAACAGACCACACAAGTAGTATCAAAGCGACCAAAGAAGTGCTGACCTTCTTCACGGGGACCTCTGGTTCTCTGTCTATCCGTGATCCATTGTGATGCCGTAATGACAACTGTGGAAGATTCATCAAGAAGCAGAAAACTGTTGTCAATAAGCTTGTTCATGGATTCAATCGACATAAATGACCATGGTTTCGTTGGATGAAATGGATCCATGATTCATTACCGTTATGAGCATCGATTGCAAACTGCTGTGAGACGACGAGATAGGCTACGAGCACGAGGACGACGCCGATGACAAATCCGACGATGAGGTGCCTCAACGCCCAGCACTTTGGGCTCGCCCATGGCCATGGCTTCGCCTCGCTACAGCACATCAGAATTTCCCTCTCCTACTGCCGTGCCGTCACCACTAAACCCTCTCTGTAGTTGACCTTCTTTGCTTTGAAGCGGGATTTGATAGTACACACTGCCTTGGCATTTTGCATTAATCTATGCAGCGATCGAGAGAGGTGAATTCTAGGCTAATCTCGTAGCCTCGTGGGGTGCAATAAAGTGTGAAAATGAGTGTTGACTATAGTACTGGCTACTACTGATGCTTGAGTTGTGTGTAAGAGTGTTTATACGATTTCTTAAATAAACATGCTATAAAGTTTGTGATGAACCTGATCCGTCCCCTGTAACTTGGGTAGGCATATGGGGCAACACTTGTCAATATGGAGAGAACCAACAATGATTTATGTTATTATTATTGGTTTGAAAAATGTACAAGGTTATAAGGTTGGGCATATGGAGCCACAAGATTACAAGGTGATTCTATAAATTTTTAGACTAAAAATTATATTGGTACATTTGTTTCTGGTGTATGTTAAGTTGATCGATATTGAAATATGTGCTAACTCCATTTAGGTGACGACTCCCAGATTCCTAAATTAGCTGGTGTGGTTTAAGTTTTACTCCTACTAATGTCAAAGTCTTGTAATAGTTTTTCTTTTTTAAATAAAGTGTGGGGTGAAAGCCCTTGCTTAAAGAAAAATGTGACAAGACTATTACTTTAATACACATTTTATTTAAATATACTTCTAAAAAATATTTTCCTAAGTCATATTTTTCAACTTTACTTTTGTAGAATTGGTAATTAAAAACATTTTTAAAGTGAATTCTAAATATTTATATAGTATAAAAAAGATACAACCCATTACAACTCTATATTTTCTACAATATTTTTTATTTATAGGGAAACATGAGATGTTATATATATCAGTCTTAAAAGGAATAAATGTTGGTTCCTTAAGCATAAGTCGGTGCAATCGCAAGGTGTTGAAGGAATGGTGTTTACAAATGACTCGATAATTCTAACTGTATAGCTAAATCCATAGAAATTTGAGTTAAGAAATAGAGATAGTGTTGTCTCAAGAAAGATATAGTGGTCTCTAAAAGACAACATCGAGGTAACCATAAATTGATGAGACATATGCGATGATACAACACTAGTTATTAGTCGTGCAAATGCGTAGGTCATATTATCAGTTTGAGGAGGCAGACGTGAATATATGTTTTGTTTCTTAGCAACAAGAGATACGAGGGAAAGTTTGTGTTGAAATTGTGGTATGATGGTCACAACTTAGCTAATGATGTGGTGATCTAGCTTTATAGCAATAGATGGTTTGATGCTTATATAAGATATGAAGATTGCATTAGGCATGGCCGGCCAGGTGCCGTTGATCTGACAGACCAGCACTTGCCAGACCATGCATTGATCAATGTCAGTGGCTACGCAAATGCACATGCATGTACGGCATCCGAAAGTGCAGGTGTTTCCTGATGTAGGCCACCGGCGCCGGTCAGATTTCAGCTGTGTTTAGCAACAGGACCCAACCAACTCCCTACTACCGGCGAAGGAGGTTGAAAGCCTGCGCCAACGTCGGCGCGAACCGGGTGATGTTGATCCGGAGGTCCTGCTTCTTGAGGTAGAACTCGTACACATTGAGCCATCCGCTGCTGTGGATGGAATCCGGGTCCCTGATCGCCTGGTGCTCCGGTCCGAGCATCTCCAGCAGCGTGCTCTCCTCCAACCTCACGCTATAGCCAATGTACCTGAGCCCCATGTCAGTCGTCGGCTCCGCGAACTCCAGCTTCGCGATGTACTCCAGGTTCCCGTACGGCACCACCTGGATCACCACCGCGCCGGACGGCAGGAACACCGAGCTGGTCAGCCCCGCGCCGTGAACGCCCAGCAGCACATCGAACGAGTTCACCACCCGCGCCTGCTCCGCCACGGACATGTCCCCCTTCAGGTCCACCGGCACCGCTTCGAACCCCGCCGCCTCCGCAGCTTGCAGAATCTCCTGCTCATTCAGAAACTGCCGGTATTTTCCCCGGTGGATCAGCATCAGCCGCGGCTTCTTGCCTGGCTCCCTGGCCAGATTGACAGCCGCGTCGCGTGGGAGCGCGTAGGCCTCGCGCTGGAATTGGGTGAAATCGGCCATGGAAAGACGGCGAGGGCCACCACCAGAGTCCAGCTCGGGCACGATGGTGAACTCCTTGTGCATGTGGAGACCGACGGTGACGTGCGGGAAGCACCGCACCTCCGCGTCGCCGGCGAGGTCCACGACGTCGTAATTCGACAGCCGCTTGAGCAGTGTGCTGTACTTGGGCAGCCACCGCGTCCGGTCGGCGGGGTTGGTGACCAGGAGCCGGACCTCGCCGGCGAACCGCCGCGCCGCCACGAATAGAGGAACCAGCACGTCGGTGTAGTCGTGCCAGTAGTTGCCCGAGAGCCCGCCGATCGCGAACAGGACGGCCGGCGTGCCGTGCGTCACGGTGCACGGTGGGGCGGCGGCCCGGTCCGGCAGCTTCTTCACGGTGACCTTCTTGATGAAGGAGACGGTTCGGCGCGAGTACGGCCGGATCTCCCATTCGAGGTGTTCTGAACGGCTGCCTGATGATGTTGGGACGACGAACACCGTCAGGGCCGTGCCGTGGACGCGAACGTCGCCGTCGGCTTCGCAGGATTCGGAAAACCGGCCCTCCGAGTGACACACCACCTTGCTCGTTTCTTCTGCACGCCAAGAACAGGTTATCAATTCCTCTGGCATTTTACCCATTCTTTCCCTATGATATGATCGAGATCACATATGAGCAAATAAAAAATCAGGAAACATGGGAGAGACAAGGATCACAGTTTCCCGTATGTTGACTTCAATCGTGTCAAACTCGTTTCTCCCCTCCCTACGATGAACTTTGATTGCACTGAACCTGCGCACGCAAGTACCAATAAATACGGCTAGAGTGCTCACCTTTTTCACCGCTGGGAATCAGCTGCTCTTTACCCGCGGACCGTTGTGCTTGCGAAATGACAACTGCAGATCAAACAAGGAGCAAAAGTTCATTGCAATCCATAAACAATTGGTTGCTGGAAATGTTTTACATGAACTTCTAGCTTAGAATTTCGTGATTGAAGGAGTTGGCCTCTCATACATGAGCTGAGTTGTTTTTCTTTTTCTTTTTTTTGTTGTGGCGATGAGTTATATGCAAGAGACAGAAAAATCAAAATTATTTGCGGTAAAAAAATTAGTGGTGAAGAAAAAACATAACCGATGCCAAACGGCACAGAGTGTGACAGAGATGCAGGAACCATGGCGGTTTATAAACAAATGATTCATTACCATAGGGAACATTTGCAAAGTTCTGCGAGACGATGAGGTAGAGGAGCACGACGAGAGTACCGGCGATGAAGCCGACGCCGAGGCACCTCTGCGCCCAGCTCGTCCGGCTCTTCCCGAGCTTCTCCTCACTGCCGCACATCACCAGCAGTCCTCTCCTACACAGCCACTGGCAAAGCTCTGTGTAGCCCTGGCTTTCTTGCTTTTGTAGCTGACTTTTGCGTTGATCTATGCTGCTCTCGAAGCGTGGGACGATCGTCTGGCTGATCTCGGAAAGTGTAATCAAGTATGCAACCGATTGTTTAGTATCCGTGATAGTGAGTTTGACTGGGTCATTTTAAGTTGGTACGGAGAATGAAATCGTCAACGGAACGGAAGTTCCACTCAAAATGATGCAGTCGAATTTGCCAAGCGGCACATTTTGTATGGTCGATCGGCATCGGTGTGAAGTTTTAACTATAACAAGATCTGTCTTATTCGATTCAGTGTGAAGAAAAAAAACAGTCTGCAGTAGGTGGCAACGTTTTGTAAATTTAGGTGTTAGTGCATAAGTTTAATTTCACGCTTCTTAAGCACTACAGTTTTTGTTTGATAAATGAAATGAAATATCACGGTTTCATAGATAGATAATAATATTAAATTGCTATATTAGGATTGACCAAAACAAGTTGAGATGAAACTTTTATGCTCTTAATGTAAATTCAATTGAGTTTCATATATATGAAATAGTGACAAAATGAGTTTCTAATGAAACACCTTTCATCTCTTTCGTACTCAAAAGAAAGAAAAAACAGTGCCGGCCATCTTGGGTTGAGGGTTACTATAACCCAAGATAAACATCAAAAGACGTACTGTACGTAACTTGACTGGCATCAGGCAAGGCGTAAAATGAGAAAGCGTTTCCGTGGTAGCGAGGCGTAGCATCGGAACCGGTTACGTCTTCAGGTTGCCTGTGTTAGTAGGTCCCAGTTGTCATTGAATTATGTGTTTGTTGGCCCATCGGGCAGTGGCCCGTGGGTGGGGGACTGGGGAGGACTGAAGGAAACCGGCGTTCTGCCAAACAAAACAAGTAGGCGTAACAAAATTATCCATATTCCTCGCTTGTTTCTGTTTCGCAAGTTGAGCGACAGTGAGAGCCGTAGGGATCCTCACGGCCCCGACCTCACCGCTGGCGGCGGTGATCGCAGGTTGCCCTCCTCGTCCAGCTCCGACGGAAGGTGAGTGCTGAGCTCGCCACCCCAACCTTCGAATCGTCCTCCCTCCTTCTGCAGTTGGTATTTATGCTGGATCTAGCGGGGTTGGGTCGGGCCCTGCACGCTGCACGGGGGCGGAAGTAAGTTTCGCCTGTGGGCGGGGATGGGGACAGGGATGGGGAGATTTCATCCCCGTCGGGGATGGGGATGAGGCCAGCTGTGTCTGGCGACCGGGGGGCCGGGAGATGTTGCAAGAGAGGGGAGAAGGGGATTTCCCCGTTGTGTTAGCTAGGGCGGCCGCGAGGCCTCGCCCTATTGGTTGGTCCGCCTCTGCTAGGAACCACTGCGATTCTCCAAATACATAGAGCTGACCGCAGTAGATAAATTTCTTCAGGATTACTTCACTGTGTATTGCTAGTTGCTACAACTAATTTGCAGGTTGTCCATTTTTTTATGCTTTCCCATTTCCCATTTTTCCTGCACATCTCCAGTGGTTCAAACATTTTTTGTTTATACAATTCCATCTATTATTCCCTCTGTATGTATTCCTCTGCAGCAAACATGACCTGTGTGTGAGGTTCTCTGGATTTAGTGTCTTCATTGGCATGTCATTTGATTTCCTGGACTGGATTTGTACAATTAGCTTGCTCTAACAAGAAAACTTAATGTTCTATTTTTGTTATGTCAAATGTCATTGTGTGGGCCCAGGGAGCAATCGTGTTCATCTAACCAAACATCACTCCATCCATCCAGATTTGTAAGGTCCACATGCATTTTGAGGTGCAAACATTGCAAATTTTGACAAACTATTAAGCCCAGTACCACTTGACAGCATTTTTATTTCACTTTACATTAATATAAGAGGCCTTTTATGCTGGTCCCAATTAGTTTCTCTCTATAAGAATTTAATTTTGACCCTTGATTTTTAAGAGGAAAGTAAATAAGAAAATAAATTTTGCATACAGCTGCGCAGAGAATTAATGGTCCACAATTTTGTTATTTTTGGCCTTTGTGTTATTTCTTCTTATTATTGTAAAATAAAGATTTAACTGATTACCATTTCATTACCATTTTTCGAAATATATATCTGGTTTCAACTTTTCTAAATCAGTAAATCCTGTGGTACATGGAACATATGAACTGCCATGTTGTCTTGGACTGTCTTAAGATATTTCTAATATAGTCATGATTTATAGTAATTGACATCATATTGCTAAAGAAACTTGTCTGAAGTTCAACTTGAGACCGATCCAAGTCAAATTGTACCTTCAAGAAATTGATGGATGGAGTGCAATATTTGAGATGTGATCAGTGATAGTAGCCTAAGTTGAGTGACCAGAAAAAGTTCTTCTACATTGCCATTGCATTAAAATATCTTGCTTCACCTCACAGGTGTTTGCAACCTGTTGAATCCAGACATATGATATACTTTCATTTCTCATCTACATTTGAACACAAAAGCTAAATAAATAATTTGCCTGACACAGTATTTTTGTGCAGTGCATTACTTCAAAGGCAATTTGGCTCCTTCATTTCGAGATATTCTTGGCACGCGCTGAGGGAGTCATCTCCATTTTGAAGGGGAAAAATGAGTGGTGCTCCAAAGAGGATGCATGAGGAGGCTAGCCACTCGACACCGGCAAAACGCCCTTTGGATGATAGCAGCTCATATTCAAGTCCGTCAGGAAAATCTGTTCAACCTGGCAGCAGTGATTTCCATGGTTCTTTTGAACATGATGGAAGATTTGCCAAAGTTCAACGCGTTGAGCCCCGTGATGATAAGCCTAGATCATCTCTGTTGCATCGGTCTATTGGCTCCAGCAACTTTGCTGACCATCCTATCTCTGACAGCAAATTAGAATCAAAGCAAAATAAAGATGCACGGGAGACAAAGGTGGAAGACCGTGATTCTAAGGCTGATGGCAGGGATGCCTATAATGACTCAAGAGTTGAGCTTCCAGGTAATAAAGTTGAGAGTGATGTAAAGATAGATAACAGAGTAGATGAAAGTGAAATAAGAGCTGAGAGAAGGAGCCATTCTGATCACAAAGGTGATACCAAATTTGAAAAGGATAGTCATCCTTCACTTCCATCACATGCAGGATGGAAAGACATCAAAGACCATAGGGGTAAGAGGTATTTTGAACCGTCTGCTGATAATATGGATTGGCGTTTTTCCCGCCCTGGAGTGCAAGGTTCAGATGAAGAACGTAACTCCAGGGATCATGATTCTGCTGGTGATAACAAAGTAGACCCTAAAAGTGACGATAAGTTCAGAGACAAGGACAGGAAAAAGAAGGATGAAAAACATGGTGCCAGAGAAAGTGATAGGAATGATCGACGAATTGGCATGCACCTTGGAGGCAGCAGTGTTGAGCGCAGAGAAATGCAAAGAGAAGATAGGGATGCTGAAAAGTGGGACAGGGAAAGAAAAGACATCCAGAAAGATAAAGAAAGCAATGCTAGGGAGAAGGATTCTGCTAAGAAAGAATCATCAGTAGTAAATGAAAAGGAGACCACAGTACTTGAAAAAGCCACATCTGATGGAGCTGTTAAAGTTTCAGAGCATGAGAATGCAGCAACAGATTCTAAGGCACTTAAGGATGACTTATGGAAAGCTCATGATATGGATTCTAAGGACAAGAAAAGAGAGAAGGATGTGGATGCAGGAGATAGACATGATCAAAGGAGCAAGCATAATGATAAGGAATCAGATGACAATGGTGCTGAAGGAGACATGGAGAAAGATAAGGATGTTTTTGGAAGCGTCCAACGCAAGAGGATTGCGCGACCAAGAGGGGGCAGTCAAGCTTCTCAGCGAGAACCTCGATTTCGCTCCAAAACGCGTGATGGTGAGGGGTAAGCTTAACAATGCTTGTTCTCTGTTTCTCCTTTCCTCCCTCCAACCACAATGATAATGCAGTTGCATTTCATTCACCATGCTATAATATGTTAGAGCTTTTTTGTTTGGTGATGACTAGTCAGTAATCTCAGTACCTTTGTTCTGACTTGCAGGTCTCAAGGTTAGTCAAGTATCAACATTTTTCGCTGAATACAATGGATAGTGGTGCTTTTCTTTGGGATGGGATTCATCAAAAGACCAGCTTCTGTAGCTTATATATATGTTAACTTTATGTCCATGTCTTTTGATCCTATCAAAAGCCTAGCCTCTACATGAAGTGCATGCAATGATTTATAGGATTGCTCTTTGTTTAAGTTTTTGTTTTGTTATCAATGTATTTTATTGATTGCAGGTAAGTCAGAGGTGTCTGCCATTGTTTATAAAGCTGGGGAATGCATGCAAGAGCTGCTTAAATCCTGGAAAGAGTTTGAAGCAACCCAGGATGCTGGAAATTCTGAAAGTCAACAAAATGGTCCTACTCTTGAAATTCGAATACCTGCTGAATTCGTTACTTCGACTAATCGCCAAGTAAGTTTACTTGCTTGGCAGACAATTCCTACTGAGAAATTTCCCAATCTACTATCCAAGGATCAAAATGACTGCAATGGCATTAAAAGCATGAAATTCATATCTGTTCCTAGATAAGGAAATGTTAGAAATTTGATAGTGCATACTGCATTCTGTATTTTTGGATGGCATATGAGGAAATTTCTCATTCCTATTTTAGTCACTTTAGCTATCTCCATGGCACATTGCAACTGAGGTTCTGTCAGTCCCTTCTGCTGTAGTGTCACTTAAAGTTATGCCTGGGCTCTCCAGCCTGAAATCATATGGGCTAAAAATAGTGCTGTTTTATATGAATGATGCAAATTTTGTCATGTATCTCTGTCATTCATTTGTGAAAATCACTGTTTGCAGGTAAAGGGTGCTCAGCTTTGGGGAACAGATATTTATACCAATGATTCGGATCTTGTGGCTGGTAGTTTCCTGGTCACCATTACAAAACTTCTAATGTTATAACCATTGAATGAACTCTAAATAGTTTAGAATCTTCTAATGGTTATTCGTGTGTTTGTTTTAGTGCTAATGCATACTGGTTACTGCTCTCCTACATCGTCTCCTCCACCATCAGCCATCCAAGAATTGCGTGCAACTGTTCAAGTTTTACCACCACAAGAGAGTAAGCACTCTTTTGTTTTGTGTCAGTTTACACAGAGTAGGTTGGAAGGACAGATGATTGAATGAATACTCATCCATTTTGGTATGTATCCCAGGCTATACTTCAACATTAAGGAACAATGTCCGTTCACGTGCTTGGGGTGCTGGGATTGGTTGTAGCTTTCGCATAGAACGATGCTGCATTGTTAAGGTATTAATAATACATGATGAGGCAGTGTAAAGTGTTACAATGCCTTCTTTTGTTCTTATTCATGTCACTACACAAGCAAACCATTTACATCCAAGTGTTTCTTAACCTTTGATGGACCATTGTTTCATAGAATACCTCCTTAGAATCTTCTACATGCTTTGCAGAAAGGTGGTGGCACCATTGATCTTGAGCCACGCCTAAGCCACACATCGGCGGTGGAGCCTACACTTGCTCCAGTTGCAGTTGAGCGTACAATGACAACACGAGCAGCAGCTTCTGTAATTTTGTGTCCTTTATATTCACTTGAATCATATGCATTCTTTTACAGTTTATTTTTTATCCATCAATCTCTTTTGCCTTCTGTTCTAATAATTTCCCAACATGATTTTATTCAGAATGCATTGCGTCAACAAAGATTCGTTCGGAAGTCACAATACAGTACAATCTCTGCAATGAACCATGGTATCCTCTGATTTTTAGTTCACTTAAAGATCTGTCTGGCACCTGTTGTCTTTTCTATTGTGCTTTGTGTTTTTGATCTAGACATCTAGTTGTCAGTAAAATATAGTCATGTCCAGTTTCCAGTTAAGGTTGTTACAGTTTTATGTTATCTTCATTCAGGTTAAAATATAGTATAAGCATTGTGGCAGACAAGGGTCTGAAAAAGTCTCTTTATACTTCTGCACGGCTGAAGAAAGGCGAGGTCATATATTTGGAGACACACTTTAATAGGTATGAAGCACTTGCCATTTTGAGTTATGATTTGTATTGTTTTATTGCTTGTACCAAAATCTTGATATGAGTTTCATGGAATTCACCATTTTTCCGGTTTCGGTACAAGCTTCCACAGATACGAGCTGTGCTTTAGTGGAGAGAAGCCTCGTAGTATTGGATCAAACCCCAATGCATCTGATGCAGAACCTGAAAAACACCAGAACAGTAGCCACCATTCACAAAATGGAGATAGAAGCTCTACGGAGCATGAACTTCGGGATGTGTTCCGGTGGTCTCGCTGTAAGAAAGCAATGCCTGAAAGTGCTATGCGCTCGATCGGTGTTCCACTTCCAGCGGAGCAACTCGAGGTATTCCTGGTTCCCGTCTGAAAGCTCGCCCCTTTTGACAGACTGAAACTCAGTTAAATGTGTTTTTTGTAACCTTGGCGATGCAGGTGTTGCAGGATAACTTAGAATGGGAGGACGTGCAATGGTCGCAAACTGGTGTTTGGATTGCTGGGAAGGAGTACCCCTTGCCCGAGTGCATTTTCTTTCACCAATGTAGTAGTTGATTTCGTAACCAACAAAGGAGCTATTCTTTTTCCTCATGGCAAGCGCCCCAGGACGTCGATTGATACACAATGTATGATGCAACGTTGCCACGTGTATGAAGAAAGCTCCAGTTCTGTAGGTTTTTGTTTGTAGCCTTAACCTTGACCGTATATTTGTAGGTTTGCTTGTTCTTTTCTTCAGAAGATGTAGTATTTACTTTGAGGACAGTCTGATTAAATACTTGGTGCTCTGAGCGTGTAGACCATCTACTATGCATGTTGTTTTGTGAAGTAGATGGCAGACTATACGCTCAGTTAAAACTCCTTAGTTTCCATTTACATGTTGCAGGACACCTGAACGCACTTTAAAACGAAAAAAAAGAAAACAAATATATGGCAAATTACCCCTTTAATATTTAATTTGTACTACCAGATAATGGTAATGCATCTTTAATATATCCACTTGTCATCAACTTCTGTCGTTTGTTTGTAACATTCGATATGCTTCCACTTACACGATGAGAACGGCAATAAAAGTGGTCGACAAGCATTTTTTTTATATAAGGAACTAAAAGCTTCTTAGTTTAATTTTAATAAATATATTTCAAATTACCCCTCTTGTACTATCTTCAATCATCAGGAGTACTGAACATTGATTCACGAGTCATGCAAAGGAGTTGGCTAACCGGCTCATAAGTATAAATACCGACAAGAGGCATTTTTTATCCAAAATGTGTATGAAAGTAATTCACTGATTAACAAACTCATAACGTAATCACTGGCTAGCTGCCATGTCCAAGTGTGTATATGACTGTCGTAGGTGGTCGTACGCCTGCACCAACGTGGGCGCAAACCTTGCAATATCGACGCGGACGTCCTGCTTCTGGACCACCCGTTACGGTGCACGGAGTCGGGCTCCTCCCGGACTTCAGCTCGCTGGAACACAGCACGACTTTTTCTTCTGCTCCCATGGCCGCTTCTGTACCGTCTCGGTGCCTTGCCTGGCTCTGTACTGGTAGTACCAGTTAACTTGCTATTTTTGCATTAATCTACGCTTCGATCGAGAGGAACAGAGCAAGATACTAATCCCGTCGCCTCGTGCTACGTAACTGAGTGTGGAAAATGGAAGCCGCCCGTAGAGTCAAACACTAGACTTACACACAAGTAGTAGTCAGCAAAGGGCGTTCAAGCACGTTGCCAATCGAACAGAACATTGCCATTCATTGTGATATTCCTTTTCCCTCGAAAATGGTCCCAATGATTTTGAGCACATGTACCTTGTCTTTTCACATACTATACATATGGATGATGAATTTGAGGTCCAACTAATCAGTAATCTAACCACAAGTACAACACTTGTTAGCCATTTAATTGATCTTAGCATGAATCAATGGCTAAGATACCTCATTAAAAAGAGACGAGAGGAGAAGACAACAAGCCCTAGCTTCATTCCCATGCAAAGCTGCTACTACCTTTGAGCATCCACAGCAATAATAACATATAGTTTTTTTTTGGTCCCAAGCATCCACAACAACAACACAAAATAAACAGAGGAGAGAAAAGGAGAGGTAAATCTGTCTATATTTGATGATTTCATAGACCTTTCTTTTTTTGGAAAAGAGGCAGCCACATTGTTATTCATATAGAAAAGCAAGAATTGCATCCTAATGATACAGAAACTAGCAAATTAAAAATGAGGAGAGTAACATATATGCCTCCAACAGAAAGGGAATATAAAGCCAACTTCCCTCTACTACGTGCTGGACTCTTCTATGAGGTTAGCTACCTGATGGAACCACTGAGTGACATGGCTAAGCCGAGGGTTTTGTTCTGTAGTACTTTGAGATACCTTGCTGCTTTTTATACTCTTCTTGGCATTAGATGCCACAGCCGATAGCTTCTTCTTGTGTATTTTTTCCTTTCGGCAACTTCAGATAAATTTCTGGTTGGCTGTGGATTAGGTATTGTTGCAGTGCCAATATCTCCCAAGTCACTTCTTTCATCCGGATAGAGTTTTTCTTAGCCATCTTGATAGTCGGATTTTGCCTTTTTAACTTGGTCCTAAGTCTTGAACTACACCTTTGTTGTTCCTTTAGTTCTTCTTTAGTGATTGATTTGGAGGTGGGCATCTGGAGCAAACAAGGCTCCAATGGTTTTTGGACAACGTATTTTAATTTCTTGAGCAAGTTGGTAAATTCGTTTCATATTTCCAACTCTACATTAAGCGTCTCAATAGCCGAGTTCACCGAAGGAGCAGAGGAGAGGAGAGGAGTGTCGTAGTTGTTCTTTCTTTCTGTAGGTCCAAAACGAGCTGGCTTTAGTATGCTCTTAAAGAGTATAGCTTCCATCATCTGTTTCTCAACAATTGATGCAACCTATTGTCTTCAAGATATATTTATAAGAAACTTCAGTGTGACTAAAGCGGGCCGTGGCCCCCTGTGGCCCTGTCCAGCTCAAAATTTCACTAAATTAACAGTTAGTGAGGCTGCCCCCTGCATCTTCTCAAGCTTGCTATTTTGCATTACACTATGTTGCAATCTCGAGAGGAACAAAGCAAGATAATATCGTGTTACATAACCAAGTATGGAAAATGGAAGGCACCCATAAAGTCAAACACTCAGATCAGATACTCACCATACTTGGCATGAAGAGTACCAAGTATTGTGAGCAAAGTGTGTCATCATTCATTGTGTGTGTGTGTGTGTTTGTGATGATGTATTTACATACACATAACCCATATGATATATTAAATTCATGGATAACTAAAATTTAGAACAAAGTCCATCAGAAATAGGAGTCTGTTAGCTCAGGCTAAAATTTCATGAAAAATCTACCCGTTTGATTTTCCTTCGAATTTGGGGGCTTAGAATTCATATATTGCATATATCTCATTTTACAATCGAGTACTGCTATAGGTCCAACCCGATTGTCCTGCAGGACTAAAGCTATTATAGAAACTAGATATCATCATTTGGAAAATTAAAACACTTAATTTCCACATATTCATCCAGATCGAAACAAAGTTGGACATTCGGGTTGGCTCTACAACAATTCCCTTTACAATCTGATTCAATTTCCCAAAAGGAAAAATAATAAAGACTTTCCATCTAAATTCTATCAGAAAAAGGGTCATTTCTTGACTCGTAACTCGTAAGGTCATCGCTTGTCTCTGGGCCATCACGAATTATTTGTCTCCATACATCATGAATTATTTGTCTCCATTATACATAGCACTTGGAAGTTCCATGAAGAAATAGACCATCTAGATAACGCTTTCCCGCCGACGGCAATGCGCCATTTATTTGTTTTCTTTTGCCTAAATGATGATATACCATCTCATGAACGTTCTCTTGCACAACTCCTAGTACATAAACCTTTTTTAGCGCCTGGGTCGAATTATTTTCTAACTTTTTACATTATATAATTTGTCAGATATTTTGGTCATGACATTTTTGTAAATACAAGGAAATAGTATTGTCCATCTTGCTAAAATAGTGAACATTACTCGCTCTGTTTTTTTTTTCCTTGACTTTGAGAAATGAGAACTCAAGTTTTTAAAAATGGGAACGGTCGGAGAGAGTAGGATAAGATGGTCATTGTACATGCACGACCATTGAAGCCAAAAGCAAACTAGACGTGTTGTGGCTAATGGCATTATGGCAAGCTAATAATAAGTGGCCTTTTCCGGATGGCCGATGATAGGAGATTGCTCCGATCCCTCCGTAGATCACGCCTGCTGCCGCTCATCATCAGCAAACTCACACACATAACCCGAGTACCCTTGAGTTATCTTTTCTTCTAATCTGTCTCAACCTGGTAATGAGTACTGTACTGAAGTAGTAGAGCTGTTTACCACGACAGCCCTCAAAACGAAGGCGTCGGATCGCAGGTTTATGTATAATATGTATGCTGCAGATTAAGGTGTAGTACAATGCAAAACTCTTTCTATTTCTTCCGATATTATGTGCAGATAGCTACTAGATACATCCATCCATCCGTCTCCTGAAATCCTTGCGGGTTCCCTACTTGTGGGGCCGGAGGTGCTTGAACGCCTGCGCCAGCGTGGGCGCGAAGCGGGTGACGTTGACGCGCACGTCCTGCTTGCCAAGGTAGAACTCGGCCACCTTGTCCCACCCGCTGCGGTGCACGGACTCCGGGTCCGCGATCACGGGGTGCTCCGGCCCCAGCATCTCCAGCAGCGTGCTCTCCTCCGCCGCCACGCTGTACTCGAGGTACGTGAGCCCCATGTCCGCCGCGGGCTCCCCGAACTCCCGCCGCGCCATGGGCTCCAGCTTCCCGTACGGCACCACCTGGACCAGCACGCCGCCGGCGGGCAGGAACACCGCGTTGGTCAGCCCGGCCCCGTGCAGGCCCACGAGCGCGTCGAACGAGTTCACCTGCCGCGCCTGCTCGTCCACGCGCGCGTCGCCGCGCGGCTCCATCACCACCGCCTCGAACCCCGCCGCCTCCGCCGCGCGCAGCACCTCGTCCTCGTTCACGATGCGGCGGTAGTGCCCGCGGTGCACGAGCAGCAGCCGCGGCTTCGTCTTCTTCTTCTTCTTCTCCTCTCCCGCCGCCGTCTGCGGCAGCGCGGAGGCGCGCGGGAGCGCGTACGCGGCGCGCAGGAACGCGGTGAAGTCGGCCATGGTCAGGCGCTGGCTGCCCGGCACGAGCGCGGGCACGATGTTGAACTCCCTGTGCATGTTGAGCCCGACGGTGACGTGCGGGAAGCACCGCACCTCCGCGTCGCCGGCGAGGTCCACGACGCCGTACCTGGACAGCCGCTTCAGCAGCGTGCCGTACTTGGCGAGCCACCACGGGTTGTAGTGAGCGACCAGGAACACGACCTCGCCGCCGTACCGGCGCGACGCGGCGAAGAGCGGGACCAGCACGTCGGCGAAGTCGTGCCAGTAGTTGCCCGTGTACCCGCCGAGCGCGAACAGCACCGCCGGCGCGGCGTGCACGGCCGTGCACGCCGGCGGCGACCGGCCCGGCGGCACCCGCGTGACGGTGACCACCCTGACGTCCGACACGTTCCTGCGCGCGTAGGACCGGATCCGCCACACGCGCCGGCGCTGCAGCTGGGGCCGGGCTGACGGCGGGACGAACGCCACCGACAGGGCGGTGCCGTTAACTCGGACGTCGCCGTCTAGCTCACAGGTGTCGCCGTAGGGCCCCGCCGTGCTGCACGCCCGCCCTGTAAAACAAGAGAATTCACCGCGTCAATGATGGCGGCGCCTCACGATTCACCAACATTCCTGCGCACACAACACTGGTGGGGGTGGGTGATGCTCGTTAACTCTTAACACATGTGTGGGGGACCCACGTGCCAGTGGGTGTTTTGTTGGCGATTCCGAGCCCCGGAACCGGGCGGGCAAGTACGACGACAGGGACATGAGTGTCTCACCTGATTCACCGCCGGCGGCTTCACTGCGCAGCTCCTCCGTAGTGACAACTGCAAAAGATTTTTTTTAGACAACGAAGTGCAAAAGATACGGGACACGGGATTTAATTTACGCTTTATAAAAGTGAGAAATGGGCTTTACGTTCCTACAATTATGAAAGGGGGACTATTGAATCGACCCACCAACAGTGGCCGCGCCGCTTCTGTGCGGACAAGATTTCGGGGACGGAAAGGCAATCCGGAATCATGGTACACTGGCCGAAAGGCGGAATGCGGGGCTAGAGCTTGATCTGGAAGACAATGGGGGATGGGGATTGGTTACCGTTGCGGGCGCTGATGGCGAACTGCTGCGAGAAGACGAGGTAGGTCAGGAGCAGCAGGAGCACGCCGACGAGGAGGCTCACGCTCAGGTGCATCTGCGCCCAGCTCTTCGTGCTCTTCCCGGACTGCATCTCGTCTCTCCCCTTCCCTCTTTCTCTCTCCTCTTGTACAGAAGAAGAAGAAGAACCGGAAGAGAGAGAGAGGGGTCGACTGACTGGTTGCGCCGTTCGATGTTTTGGAAGCTTGCCTGCTTACATGGCAGGGAGAGAGAGTGAGGATAGATGGGGTTCAGAGAGAGCACTGTGGTAGCTGGCACCCAAAGTCCTGGTATTCTTGCCTTTATAGGAGTAGCTTTTGTTAAGTACCCTGCTCCTTTCGCATCATTATTCTGTACTATTACTACGTGTAAGCCGGCGATCAGTCAGGCTAACCTTGTGGCGCGGAATCATCAAGAATAAATATGCTCAACCATCACCCACCCAGAACAGTGAATATTCAATTCGCTGCCATTCTTTTCTTCCAGAACTGACGCCAACCGAATTTGTTCACATGCGACGCGCTTGCGCTGTGTCGGCGTCGACTTCGATTCCTGCCATTTGTTTCGCCAGTAAACACTACTGATACTCTCCATTCTCTTCAATACAGCGCGCCGTCGTTTCTGTACTTCTGATATGTTTTCGTGTACTAGTACATATAGTTTCTGTAATACTACTTAATAATCTAGTAGTAGTGTAAATGGCATAATTAGTCCATTTGTACCGACCGGGATTACCGGAAGAAACGGGAATGTAAACCTTGGGTGTAAGGGTAGACTTTACAAAATGTTATATAAAATGACAGTGGCATAATGTATATGAATATATTATAAAAGACTAAACCAAGACATATGAAAACTAAGATGTGCGGCAAACTACGAACTCCACCAGCTAAGCACAAAATACATCAAATGCACAGATTATTCAGAACCAGACTTTGGAACTCCGTTTGCATTGACACCATGTAGCAACTGCCAGCATGCATGTTTATTGTTTGAAGTTTCAAGTCCACGGTATTTGAAAAAAGGACAATGTATCCTCCCACTAATTCGAAAATGGGATGAGCCACCTTGACACTGGCCGACGCAATGGGTCTTCTGCTGGACTGTTAACCTACCCCTGCAACTTGAGGATGAATATACTTAGTATGGTGACATGTCACAACAAGCATGACTAGAAAAATTATCAGAATTCAAGAGTGGTGGAATAACCAAATGATGGCATCATCAAGAGATATCAAGAGAATATTAAAGCTAGCACTGATGTACACTACATGGCATATATGGAATGAACCTAATACTAGAAGATTCTTCACGGGCATTTAGCAAAGGAAACCGGCTGACGTCATGAGATACATCAAAGAGAATATGGCCTTGAGAGCAAGAGCCTGTGGTCAGCCAAACATAGCAATGATCATTCAAGAGATAGCTTTCAACAATTGGATAGCTGCCATTAAATATGCCATTATAAATTTTAGAGTTTGAAAATATGCCATTGAACTTTCAATAATTGGATAGCTCCCATTAAACTTTTGCTTTTGTTAGAAATATGCCACTATCTACGTTTTTACATGTTTTAGGTCCACTGATGAGCTCCGTATTTTTGTATGACCCATTTTGCCCCTGACTCATCTACTCTTGACCTCATGTTCATTAGTTCATCACCACACGTAGTCTCTATTCACTTCCATCGGCCTACTAGACGTGGATCCTTCATAGTCGAGGTCGCAGCTCCTTCCCTCGTCGGATTTGCATGGTCTCCAGTCCCCAACCCCACCTACTTCTCACAATCTGGTGCTACCATTTAATCGATCTAGGCAATCACTAAAATCCAACAAAAAACAATAATTTTACTAGAAGAGGAGGATGCGGGTTACATTGGCACTAGGCGATAATTTCACAAGCAACAATGGTCCACACTAGCTTCGATGGCTGACCTCTAAGGAAGGCAAGTCAGATCACATACAGAAGCAGTAGTAAAGGGATCGGAGAAGGACAGGGGATTCACTTGTGCGAGCTGAAGTTTCTCATGGATCTCTCCGTTGACCTGCTCAATCACCGGGGTCATGGGCACCTTACTTGCCATCTCGTGCACTGCCGCTGGTCTGGTGCGGCTATCAAGCTTGAAGAAGACGCACCAAGAGTTATGGTGTGTTCGTTTCCTCCCTCTAAAATTTAAGTACTGTCACATCAAAGAGAATCTTATTATTTATGAATATTTCGATCAATGTAATGACAAAACCCTATTGACAGATTTGTGCTAATTTTCGAGATGAATCTAATGAGCTTAATTAATCTATATTTTGCTAAAGTGATGCTACAGTAACCGTCTTCTAATCACGACTTAATTAACCTTATTAGATTCGTCTCGTAAATTAGTCTAGAGGCCTGTAATTTGTTTTATAATTAAACTTTATTTAGTACTCTTAAATAATAAGATTCTTTTTGATGTGACATTCTAAATTTTAGACCTCAGAAACGAACACACCCTTAGGAAACAGAGGAGGCAGGGGCAAAATGGACCATACAAAAATACGAAGCTCTGCCGGTGGGCCTAAAACGTTGAAAAACGTAGATAGTGGTACATTCTCAAACCGAGTAAAAGTTTAATAGCACCAATCCGATTAATACAAGTTCAGTGGTAGATTTCCAAATCATGGAATTTATAGTGGTATAAATCAAATTAACCCTAAAGAGTTTGCATGCTTCTTCAGTTCTTCTCTCCTACAATTTTTATCCATCATTCCAAAAATGAGTTGAGTGAACCTACTTCTACAAGTGAGCACCTTGCAGTAGTGTGTTTATTCACCACTCAGCTAGTTAGTTGTACTTGAATAAGGAATTTCTGGCATAAAGTTCATGTGCAGGACCACTACGAGTATATTACTCCCTCCTTTACTAAATTGTTGTCGTCATCGACTTTTTCGTAGCGTTTGACCATTCGTCTTCTTCAAAAAATTTCTTCAAATACAAAAAGTAATATGCTACATTTTAAGTTTCTTTAGTGATAAATCATATTCCAACAAAATATATGACATTTGTTAAACTTTATTTGAATCAGACAAATGATCAAACTTAACAAAAAAGTCAACGATCGACAACAATTTAGTAAGGGAGTAGTAACTTGATATCTATTGTCTTCTTGTTTCCCCAACAAAAACAAGTGACGATGTCATTGTCTTCACTACTAGAAATTACTAAATTGATGCTAACCGTGCAAAACTGTGCTAGATCAACCTCCGGCAGGTTGGAACGTAAGCTGGCACAATCGCCAACTAGGCTACATTCTAGGTCTCGTACATGTACTACCTCCGTTCTAAAATGTAAGCATTTATTGACTTTCTAGAATTGCCTTTGATCGTTCGTCTTATTCAAAAAATTGTAAAAATAATAATATTTTTTTGGTATTTTGATTTATTGTTAGATATATTTTAAATGTAGTGTATTTTTTTATATTTTAATAAAAAAATTGAATAAGACAAGTGGTCAAACGAAAATCTGAAAAGTCAACAAATGCTTACATTTTGGAACGGAGGGAGTAATTCCTTTATTCCCTGTTGTTATATTCTTCAGTGTCCAATTAGTACCCCTGCCCCTATGTTCTGGATTCTGGTCACCGACACTGGTTTATCAGCTCGGAAGTTGGAGTGACAAAAGAATGTCTTTAACGTCTTCCTTTGCATGAAAAGTAGCAGAGTGCGGAAGAGCTTACATGCTTCTCGATCACTGCTACAAAGACCAATTTGTAGTGAATTATCCCATTTTAACTATGGTGAGGGTCATCAAACAAATCTCTTCTCGAATGGGTTTGATTTGCTAATCCATCCTTCAAAAAAATGCGTAGCATGAACCTACTTGTTACAGGTGATCACTCAATTAGGAATTTGCTAATGAGCTAAACGTTGGTGGATTGCTCATCTCCTACACCTCCACTCCAATGAGCAGCCTCTAATGCTGCCGCAGGTGGTCCATGGCCTGCGCGAGCGTCGGCGCGAACCGGGTGATGTTGATCCGGATGTCCTGCTTCCGGAGGTAGTACTCGTAGACCGTGAGCCAGCCTTGTGCGTGGATGGAATCCGGGTCCTTGATCGCCGGGTGGTCCGGCCCGAGCATCTCCGGCAGGGTGCTCTCGTCGAGGCCGATCTTGTAGTCGATGTACTTGAGGCCCATGTCCACCGCCGGCTCGTCGTACTCCACGCGCGCGATGAAATCCAGCTTCCCGAACGGCACCACCTGGACCACCACCCCGCCCGGCGGCATGAACACCTCCGTCGTCAGCCCCGCGCCGTGGATCGCCACGAGCACGTCGAACGAGTTCAGCGTGCGCGCCTGCTCCGCGACGGGCATGTCCGCCGTCAGCTCCACAACCTCCACCTCGAACCCGGCCGCCGCCGCGGCCTGCGCGATCTCCCCCTCGTTCACCAACTTCCGGTAATGCCCCCGGTGCAGCAGCATCAGGCGCGGCCGCTTGCCCGGGTCCCGGGCCGGGCTGGCAGCCTCGTGGCGCGGCAGGCTGTAGGCCTCGCGCTGGAACCGGGTGAAATCGGCCATGGTGAGCCGCCCGTGGGCCTCCAGCCCGGGCACGATGGTGAGCTCCTTGTGCATGTGGAGGCCCACGGTGAGGCGGCGGAAGCACCGCACGTGCGCGTCGCCGTCCAGGCCCACGACGTCGTACCTGGACATGCGGCGGAGGAGGGTGCTGTACTTGCGCACCCACGTGGGCCGCTCGCCGAGGTTGGCCACCAGGAACTGGACCTCGCCGCTGTAGCGGCGCGACGCCACGAACAGCGGCACCAGCACGTCGGCGTAGTCGTGGAAGATGTTGCCCGTGAGGCCGCCCAGCGCGAACAGGACGGCCGGCACGGTGTAGGTCGCCGTGCAGGGCGGCGCGGCGGACTGGTCCGGGAGCTGCGTTATTGTGACCTTCTTGATGGCGTCGACGTCCCTGCGCGAGTACGGCCGGATCTGCCACTCGCGGTGCTCGGACCGGCTCGCCGGGACGAGGAACGCCGACCGGGACGTGCCGTTGATCCGGATGTCGCCGCTGATCTCGCAGGACTCGGAGAGCCGGCCCTCCGAGCTGCACACCACCTTGCCCTTCTCTGCGGCTGCTGCTGCACGCCAAGGAAAGATTCGCTGTGGTTAATTAAGTTTCACTCATCGCTTAATCTTACCAAGCATGCGTTCCATGCATGGTGACACATTATGTCAGGGAGCCTGCACATGCATCTCTGATTTTTATCTCTTATTTAGCGGCGATCGAGATCAGATGAAACCTATAATACCAGGAGAGATGCAGTTACATGTTGACTTCGATGCTGTCGTGCTCATTTCTTCTTCCCCTTTCCCCATGAACTTTTGTATTCAAACTGAAATAGAGCATGCAAGTATGACAAAAGTGACAGGGAGTGCGAACCTTCTTCACCGGGAGCTTTACTGGCCAGCTGCTTAGCATCCGTGGTTTGCTGAACTTTCGTAATGACAACTGCAGTAAAACCGGAACTGTTCCTTAGTTCATCGAACAGAGCCACAACGTAAGAAAGCTTAGCTTAAACCTCTAATTTGGGGGAGGATCAATACACATCTCAATTGTGTTGTGTGAAAGCATGATCGTTAGCATAGCCCACAGAGGCTACGAAGACTGGTGACAAATGTAACAACCATGGACTACTTCTACCTTCTAGTGTGGTGTGGAGAAAACTATTTACCGCAGATGCATGGAACTACAGAGAGGCGGAATTCATTACCATAGGGGACTCTGAACTCGAACTGCTGCGACATGGCGAGATAGGTGAGAGAGACGAGGAGGAAGGCGACGAAGAGGCCGGCGTTGAGGTGCCTCATCAGCGCCGAGCTCTTCTGCGCCCTCCCGGGCTTCACCTCGCCGCTGGGGGACATTGCAGCCTCCTTCTGCCACCGCCGCCGCCGCCGCGTGTAGATGGTGTCCTTAACTTGGTTTTGCAGCTATAGGTGTTCTTGAGAGAGAGGGAAGCAGATCGAGCCAATCTCTTGGGAGCGTAAGTCCAAAGGGCCTATTCAAGCCGCGAGGCTTTTGTAGAAAACGTACGCATCGTTAACCCATGAGAAACAGTACCATCATTGATTATAGGACTGACTAGTTTTCTTTGCCTGCGAAGCTGAGATCAATCGAGTTTGCCCACAGGAGGCTCGGAGCAACGTGGACAAGATTTGTCTTTTCACGGAACAATACTCTATATGCGCTCTCGATTCAAGAAAAAACTTTTATTTTTTAAAAAAAAATCCTATTTCTCTGTTTCTAATTCTCTCACTAGTCACTACGCCTTCGTTGTACCGCGTGTTTTGGACTTTCTTGCCCAAGTTCTCTGTCTTCGGCTTGATTTGTTCAAACAGAAACTTTCGGTCCCATGAATTTTGGCTTCGCAGACCAAACTTTACATCCCACTGCTTCAATGCGCGCAACTCTCGCCTCGATTTACACGTACAATTACCGTACATGCTCTGCTCTCAGGAGGTCTGAATCACGGTTGACCCTTCTCCCTATAAGTATATGTTGCACTCTTGTCTATAAAATTGGTCATAGTTTGTTTACGATCTCGGAGATGACAGAGGGTAGCTTGGGATCGTGCGTCATTAATGGCGAGTTCATACTTTTTCCTGCTTGATCGGGAATCAAGTGACTCTTTCACGTGGCGTGGCATGCTAGTATAAGTTCGTGGTCAAAATAGCCGAGTGGCCAGGAATCAATTGGTCATCAGCGATCTCGAGATCCAGGGTGCAATCGACTCCAGCTGCATTTTATCTCATCATGGGTCGAGCGGGATAAACTGTGCTAAACGAGCACTGTCCTTCACGATGCCGATTCTTCAAAAGTACTAAAACCGTAGTAACCTTAGCAATACTGTCCTTCACGATGCCGATTCTTTCCTACTAATTGTCTCACTAGAATGCTTGAAGGTGTTTTGCAAAGCACTATTTGAATGGCCATGACCCAAAATAACAAGAAACATAGCAAGTGATTCCATAGAGCTCATATGTAATGAAGATTTGAGACCATAAGAACTCACTAGTAGCTTATGTAAACTGTAGAATAATGTTTCATTCATCCTGAACATCTTATGACTTTGTCCTGGAGTGTTCAATGCTTCCATCATCCAACTATACCCACTTTGTCCTGCAATTCTTGGTTCATTCTTGTCCAAATATGTGAAGTAGTACTTGCTAAGGATCATAGCAGTGGTAGTGATACCATTTTGTGCACACCTCATCACCTCTAAAGCCTTGCTTGTCCTCTCATCATCAGAGGCACTATCATCCATTTCTGAATCAGATCTGTTTATAATACACAACACACAATTTCAGAAATATATTTCACATGGACACTAAGAATCAACAAAAGTAGAGATAATGATAGTATCAAATGGTCTCATTAGCAATAGATATCAGTCACATAGCAAATATAAGGTCACAAAAACAGATACATAGCCTAAAATAATTCTCTACTTAGACACATCATTTCTAGTCATCCAAGTGAACTTCATCTACAACCATTGGAACTTTTCTTCCGGAGTGTCTATAGTCACAAACATCTCTCTTTCAGCCTTCTTGGTGAAGATAATGGAAGCAATGAAATGCTCATTTGTCCCCGGTGTAGCACCACACTCTTTGACTAATTGCATGACATGTTGGATTGAATCATCGGGGCATCCTTCTTCTTTGCTAAAGACTCACATGACTTTGTTGCCCTCTCATTCATATCCAAAAGTATGCCCATTTTTTCTTGAAACCACTGGCCTCCTGTGCTCCTAGATTGCTTTCCTTTCTTGGTATTACTTGTTGTTGCAATTCTTTTTCTCGACCACTAGTGGGAGTTAATTCCTCCGGTTCACTATCATCATCATCTCCTTCACTTGATTCCTCACAAGAAGGGCTACCTTGAGAAAACGGTGCAACACCACTCGAAGGACACCAATGATCTTCACCGGTGTTTATAAGATCTTGAAACATAACATCCAAATAATCCTCATGTTCCAATCCTTTATGCATAAATCTGTTGGCTCCTTTTATTTGCTGCAATGTAAATGACAACAAGTTATAACAAAAAAAGAGGAACTTTACAACAGATTGATTTTCGGCAAGTGATACTTATATTATTTATTTTCTTCCACCATTCCTTTGTCATGACAATATTTTTGCCTGCTACATCCCATCCCAAACCAGTTTCTTTCACCAATTGTTTCCATATACCATAGTCACCTTTCAATCTGTCCCATTTATTCTTAAATTGTCGTTGAGTGTACAACAACCCAGTTCTTTCTTTGAAACGTTTGATCACATTATTGTACCCAGCCTTATTCAAATGAGTGCTAGATCGATTGTCAGCCTTACATTCATCGGCAAACAATTCACACACTATTGCATTGTTCACATCACTTACCCAATCTGTCACACTGTGGAGACAAAATCACATTTGTAACATACAAATAACATGAATTAACATTACTGTAGTGCAAGGGAAATGTTATGTAACATCAAGTATTGGTAAAAGATTAGGAAACAAGTCACCTAGCCTCGGTTGTATCATCCGTGTCAACATCGACGAGGCGGACGCAGGAATGGGTGGCCTCCCTCCGCGACCACCTCCACCCCGGGCTCCACGACCACCTCCCCGTCGGCCTCCTCCAGCACCTCCCTGCCTCTTCCGTCTTCCACGAGCTAATGAACCACGACCACCGAGAGACATCCACCTCATCATCCTCTTGAGAGCTCCGGCTGTTGAACATGCCATAAGCCGGGTTCGAGAATGAGAAATTTGGATCGAGCACCGCCCGGCAACAGCCGACCAATCGTAAAATGGGGCGGTGCTGGTAGAGCCTCCGTTCGGCCGACCACCCGGAGGAGGTGAGCCACCGGGCCAATAGCTCGCGATAGCGCCGCTGCCCGGCCGGACGCCGTTTGGACACGCGATGCCGCCGGGCCGAGCACGCCCGCAGCCACGGCCGGCCGGAAAGGTGCGGCGGACACGCCCGCACCCACGGCCGCCGGGATGACGCCTCGGCCGAGCGCGCCCGTCGCCGCCGAGATGCTCGCCGGGCGAGCCGCACCCACGGCGCCGGTGGCCCGCCTGCCCGACCCGTACCGCGCGGCACTCCTACGCCTGGAGGTGCGCCGGGCCGCTGCTCGGCCACGCGCCCGTCGGCGGGCTGCCACCGGGGCCGCCCGACGGGGACGCCCAACGGAGGCGTGCCCGCGGACACGGCGCCCGAGGCCACGCCGCCCGCAGCAACGGCGCCCGCCAGCTGCGCCGCCCGCAGGGATTCCGCCGGTCCAGCCGCCGCCATGAAGCCCGCCACCACCATCGCTCGAATCTTCATCTCCGGTGGCGCCGCGACCATCTACGGACGGGTCATCACCGGATCCATCCGTTCCGGAGGTCCGGTGGCCGGTTCCCTCGCCGGCGATGGTCTCCGAAGAGGATTCATGGCGCCCGTGCTTGGTGGGGAGAGAACCAGGGGAGGGAGAAAAGAAACGATAGGAACGAAGAGTTTTTCTCTCGAAGCGTTTTTCTCTCTCGGGTTTTGGCAGTGGCAGTGCGTGTAATTTTGGTCAAGTCAAGGAGGGAGCAATCCATAAGCGAGTATAAGCTAGTATTTTCTGCTTTACCCAAACTGCTTATGGGTAGTACAAAATAGCAAAGTGCTTATAAATGCTTATGGATCATAAGCTTGCTATTTTGCTGTTTGGCAGTCCAAACCGCTTATTGACCATAAACGAGTTGCAATAAGCGACTCAATAAGCTATGTCAAACGCACCCGAACTCACCCTCATTTTGCTTGTCCCTCGAAACCAAGCCCTTAAAGTGCCATCTGGATTTATTTTTTTGTCCTACATGTAACATGTACGTCTCATCTTTAACGTCCTAGTGGCCGTCATATGTAGTGGAGTTACCCTGTTTAAACAACCTGGTCTTGATTATTTAGACGTTGAACCTTATCTGGGCCGGGCTGGAACTGATATGGGTAGGGAACTTGTTCCTTTGTGACGACCACGATCCTTGTTGCAATACCGGAGAGCCCACTCCTCCAAACGTCTCGTCTGGCCCAGCGTCTCGTCCCGGACAATCAAAAGGGCGAAAAAAAGAGGGGACAGCTCCGTTGTCTTCTCAGGCGAGCCCCGCCGTCAGGATGCCTCGAACGGTTTCGCGGTCGCCGCCGCCATACCGCCGCAGGCGCTCCCCTTCGCCGCGGCACGGCGGTCGAAGAAATCGACGAGACCGTAGCCGCTCCCCCTACACCAGGTACAACCCAATCCCTAGCGAACCCCCGCTCCCGGTTTTGGTTTACCTAGGTTTTCTGATATGGCTGTTTGAATTTTACGGATTACGGATGGGTTAATTTTCCGTTATTAGGCATTTTCATGTTGAGGGTGATCCTAGGCGCTTGATATTGTAAGCGAACGGCTATGACAGTTGACATGCATATTCAGAGGAAAGAACATGGGAGCTAGCGCTGCAAGGGGGATCTGGACTGAAATATCAAACTCAAATGACATGACTTCGGAGATAAATTTTTCTCATAGCATATTAGATAATCCCTTAACTAAAAGGCATGCTGGCCATGGATACAGTGTCGTTCCCTATTCTTGTGAGATCGTGCAATGTGGTTGGTCCATAATGTTAACCTTCTAACCATTCATTTTTAATCAGCTGATTTGGAAATACTTGCTATATGCATTTTGTACATTTGTGTCACCTCTTTGGTGCTAGATGAGGTTTTATTCTTCGAGTACATATTCAATTAGGGGTTAAAAGATCTATTTCAGGTCCATACAAATTTTGGATAATAGAAAATTTGGAATTTGGTATGTTTTTGGGTATGCGGTATGCTTGGTTTCGAAGTAACACAAGCTTTTTTATACAATATAGCAGAAGAATCTTGATTTTCTTACATAATAAGCTGATAGATATCCAAATTCATTATACCGAAATCAATTTCATTTCACTAGATGCTGTCCAAACTGGTATTGTGGTTTGTTTCAGTTCGCAATACAATTTGTATAACGTTACTATTTTGTTACAATGGGTAAATGGAATATTGAACTATCACATAAATAATGATTCACAATGGGACGACCAAATAACATGGAAACTAAGTGATCATTGTTGAATATAAAATTAAATTGCACAAAAAGACTAGCGATTTGCCTCATTCTAACATAAGTGTGTAACAGTGCACTTGGAACATAAATATTAGCATCTCTGTTGCCTATTGCAAAAGGTGATATTCCACTTTTTTCTTGTTGATAAACCGTAGGCTGTCATTTACATTACGTTGGCCTTTATTTTTATTGTTTATCTTTTTAATAATGGATATGTCAGCTGTGTAGTAAGAATAATTGCATTCTAGGATTGTTGCATATTTAGCACACTTTTTGCAGGATGTGCAGTTCAACATGTATTTACTTTTTGCATTGTTAGAATCTATTCTGACTTGTACACACTTCTACGTGAAGCTACTGTCTTACTGATATTATATCATAGATTCACTGAGCTGATTATTCTTTTGAATGTCCCCTTTATTAGGCTAATAAC
The DNA here is from genome assembly GCA_031894775.1 of Chloris gayana. NCBI lineage: Eukaryota > Viridiplantae > Streptophyta > Magnoliopsida > Poales > Poaceae > Chloris > Chloris gayana. The sequence goes on along the minus strand of JAUNZO010003561.1, from coordinate 165,694 downwards.
TCGGTCTCCTTCCCCAAGGTGGGATACGAGCTACTCTCCAACTTCTAGGAGGCCAAGGAGCCCTACATCCCCAAGGAGACACAGAAGACGGAGAAGCCGAAGCAGCACAGGTTCAATCGTAAATAACTCGTTGGGTTCAAATCCAGGGTCAGAGCAAAACAGTTTGATTGAAAAACAAAAGAAAGAGGAGGAAGAAAAGAAGAGGTGAAAGTTGTTTTTTTCCTCTATGCGTACACATAGTTTTCATATCCCACGTGTTATCATTTCTTCATTCTACGGTTTGCATTCATGTCAAGCAAAATAAGCATAATGATATTTTACAATCTTGGTAGCTTGCCTATGCTTAACTTCATATTCTTGTACTTTATTCACCAACTAAACAATAACTATTGTATTCACCAAGATACATGTTTGATAATGACCATGAGTAGATTTTTGTTCAGAAAACCAATGAAAGTTCTATATATTCCTTTCCAAATTGGAAAGTGTTCTTCAAACTTTTACCTAATCTCTGAGTCGGATGTGTGCGGTACAATTACTTATTAGTGAAACAACAGCTGCGAGAACTGAGACAAAAAAGAGAATAATGAAATGAATAGCAAACTTTTGAGCTTGTTCAGCCAGAATTTGAATTGTGGACTGTGATGGACTCCATGATACCCCTTTATGCAGCATTCAGTCACGAAGCAACATACCTTTAAATATATCCATTTGGCTTGCATTCACAAATGCCTTGGATAGTTTTTTAGAGGAAATACACTACTCATTGCAGATATCTCGATAAAATATAATAATTATCTGAAGGATACATTCATGTAAATATTGATTCTCGAATGAAAAATTCTTGATTCTTCCTTTAAATCTTTTTAGTTTATGGTCATGTTCCTATACAGGTGAGTAAAAAAATATTATACCAGGATGTTTGATGAAATATAAATCAAATGCATTTTTGCGTTCTGAACCATTAACAACAAAGCCTCTTAAGATGTGATCCCTCAGTGCAATTGTTTTATGTAGCTGGTACCACCACAAAAATGAATGGTTTTTCGTTTGTCTTGTTATCTGCAGGTTCATGATATACCAATCGATCTCCTCTTAACTTACTCTGTTTCCATTGCAGGCAGCAAAAGGAAGAAGAGTTTAAGCTTTTGGAGGAGGAACTTGCTAGGAAAATTGAGGAAGCTATAAGTAAAAACGTTGAGGAACGATTGAACTCTGATGAAGTGAAACGCGAAATAGAACACCGAATCGAGGAGGGCATTAGAAAACTATTTGATGAGGTTGATGCTCAATTACAAAAAGAAAAGAATGCAGCTTTGCACGAAGCAAGGCAGAAAGCAGTAAGCATTATTTCTATCTCATTTTGATTATTGTTGCTAATTATTACTAATGAGAACACAATTAGTATTTCAATTAAAATAGGTAATCAACTATTGCGCTGTCCGTCTTGATTTTGTTTTCCTATGTTCTATATCTGTATATAGGTTGTATAACATTTTTTGTTTGGAGCCATTTTTGTGCATTCGAGTGCATACAGTCGTGTATTTCCACAGTTAGCTTGCTTAAGTCTTAGTTATATCTATACAAACAACATGCAATGCATTACTTGCTTGCTGGATTTGCTGTCTTATGTTTTCCACCTTTGCACATTGTCGACACTGAAATGAATTAATGCTGTTGGATTCTTATGCATCCAAGCTTTAGAGGATGCTCCGATCTAATGCCCAGCATGCCTGGTTAAACAAAATGAAATTGCACCAGCACCCTTCGAAGCATGGGTCCTTCAGGCTCAGTTATGGAAGCCCAAGGACGCTCCTGAATTGTGGCCCTTTTTCTCTTTTCTTGCTTACCCTTAACTCTACCAAAAGGTAGAGACTCTACCTTTTGTGTTGTGTTCCTTTTGGGTCTCTTCTATTCGTGTTTCCTATTGAGTTTCATCTCTAGCCTACCCCAACTTGCTTGGGATAAAAGGCTTTGTTGTTGTTGTTGTTGTTGTTGTGTGAGCCCAAGGAAAAAGGTGCTCGGAACGACGTTGTATTGTGCTGTTTGCAGTGTTGCCGAAGGTTTACATAGGCCGCACCTCATCCATACGAGCCTGGTTGCTGGTATCGGTGTATTGGGTGATTTCCCTCCCTAGTCAATGTCCGTCCCAGGCAGTTAGCCAAGGCAGAGCTGGTTCTGGGCTATCATGGTGGAGGAAGTTGGGCTAATGTGGCTAAATTGGTGGACTTAGATTTGGATGGGCCCTCCGTAGGTATGGATGTAGAAATGTTTCTAGGCATGACAGTTTCCTGCAGATATGTACTTTTTTTCGTTTGTTGGTTTCTGCCAAGAGGGCTACTTGTCCCGAAATGGGCAACACTATTGTGCATAGTTGATGAAATAAAAATGACCACTTGATTTCTGTTTCTCCAAACGTTAACAGGAACAGGAAAGGAGGGAGCGAGAGGAACTGGATAAAATGCTTGAAGAGAACCGACGCAAGGTGGAGGAGTCTCAGAGAAAAGTAGCTCTGGAGCAGCAGCAGAAAGAGCTGGAACGATATTTGGAGCTGGAAAGGATCCAGAAGCAACGAGAAGAGGCTTTACGCAGAAAGAAGATGGAGGAGGAGGAAGAGCGAGCCAGACAGCTGAAATCACTCGGGAGAGACCGTTACTGACATGTGTCTAGCGTTGGTCTTATGATGGCCGCTGTTGTAGCCGTTAGCTCTGCTCACTTGCATCTCATTGTTGTTTTCTGGAGTTCTTACATTGAGCCTGGTGGATGTTCGTGGTAACCTGAATTCTGTTTCTGATCCGATTGGTACAAGTGGTAACTGTGATATACAGAGGTACTCTAACAATCCGAGGCCTCCAATTCGGTTTGTAGCTGTATCGGCCCATTAGAGAGGATCGGTATGTTAAAAAAGATCCTGTTGTGAAATAAAAATATGAAATAGATATGAAAAGAAAAACAGTACAGTGCCGCAGATGATGAAGGCCAGAAGGACGGTGAAATTGTGAAAAAGGGCCTCCGTCTGACCGTCTCCACGTGAAATTGTCAATTTGGGTTGGTTGAATCTCTACCCAGCCGAAGTGCCGAACCGAGCTAGCTCCGCGCCGCGATTTGCTCCGCAGTCCGCGCGCGCGAGCACCAGGCATGTGTGCAGCTCACGTTGGTGGCCAAAAGGAAATGCGAAAAGAAGCTTTTGTTCCGCCCACATTGTTTTCCAGGTCAATCCCGCCGAACCTGCGACATAAACTATGGCGGCGATGTACCACTGTGGACGGCTTGAGATGAGGTACCACACAACTATGTACTCCCTCCATCTCTAAATGCAGGGCTTTCTATTCAAACAAAAATAGTCAATGTGTTAAAAGACTATCACGTCCTTCATTTTTTACTTTCATCCATCCATCCATTAACTCTCCTTCCAACCCCAAAGTCTATATTTAGGGAAAAAAATCAGACTTCAAAATGCCCTACGTACATCTAGGGATGGAGGGAGTAGCAGGCTAATACTCATGACACATCATTTAGGAATAGTAGCTATGCAGATGGAAATTACTGGTACAACAGTTCATTCATCTATTACAAGCATATCTTTACTGAAAATTCAACATCATATTTGTGGGCACAAAAATCTGACATAACACTTCGTTCAGAAGCAATACAGCAAATTCAGGAAAAAAACAATTGAAAAATGGAGTCGGCTACTCACGTAGTGGGATTGAAGGTGAGGTCAGCGGTCTGCTGGATCTTCGACGGAGAGATTGAAGAGGTGAAGAGCTCGGAAGAGGGCAAGGTCTGTGCTGAAGAGCTTCGGCAACTGCGGCACGCGCGGCGAGCTTGGCGGCGGCGGCGCAAGGGAGCTTCGCGACGACGCGCGCGACGACCTTGGCGTGGCGGCGGCCCGGGACGACGTTGGCAGCTGCGGCACGCGCGAGCTTGGCGTGGCGGCGGCGCGCGATGACCTTGGCTGGCGGCGGTTGTTGCGGGGTGACGTGGCGGCAGGAGATTGGGTTGTGGGCGGGAGGAGCAGGCATTTTAATTTTTTAAGATTTTTACTATTTTGATCACGAAACCTTCTTCCCCTCCTCCCGTATACTAGTATATACGAACATACATGGTCCTCCCGTATAAATAAGAAACATACATGGTAGAGTTCTACTTGATTCCTGGTTTAAGTAGAAGTCCCGCAAGAGTTCTAATGTGGACATAATTTCCTAACAGTGCCCTCTGTAGGCAGGAATATTAATATATAATTGCCTTTTCTAAAAAGAAAGGTATGGATGTAGAAATGTTTCTAGGCATGATAGTACCTTTTGTTGTGGTTGGTTGGTTTGCCAAGAAGGCTTACTTGTCCCGAAACGGGCAACACTATGGTGCATAGTTCATGAAACAAAAATCGTTTTGAACCTGACCACATGATTTTTGTTTCTCCAAACGTTAGCAGGAACAAGAAAGGAGGGAGGGAGAGGAACAGGATAAATATGCTTAAGAGGCCCAGAGAAAAGGAGCTCTAGAGCAGTAATAGAAACAGTTGGAACGATATTTGTAGCTGGACAGGATCTAGAAGCAACGAGAAGAAACTTTACGCAGAAAGAAGATGGAGAGTAAGAGCGAGCCAGACAGCTGAAATTACTTGGGAAAGACCAGTATTGGCTTGGGGCCCGTTCGTTTCTAGCTATATAATTTTTAGAGGGTCAAATCAAAGAGAATTTTATTATTTTGGAGTACTTAAATAAAGTCTAATTTCGAAACTAATTGCAGACCCCCTATCTAATTCACGAGACGAATCCAACGAGGGTAATTATGGTGTTATTAGAAGATGTTTACTGTAGCATCACCGTAGCAAAACATAGATTAATTAGGATCATTAGATTCGTCTCGCAAATTAGAGGGGGTCGCGACATAGGTTTTGTTATTAAATTACTAAAAGTACTACTAAATAGTAAGATTCTCTTTGATGTGACAATATATAAATTTTAGAGGTGGAAACGAACGGGCCCTTGGTCTTATGAGGGCGCCTGTTGTAGCAATTAGCTCTGCTCAGATGCATCGTTGTTGTTTTGTGGAGTCCTTACATTGAGCCTGGTGACTGTTCGTGGCCGTGGTAGCCTGAATTCTGTTTACCATACTGGTAAGTGGTAACCGGGATTAGTGGTGGCCAAACAGATTGTACCAAGCGGAAGCGGGCCGATCCGAAGCACACGTAACTTTTAACCTGTTTCAAGCACAGTACAACTCATTTAATTTCGTGGCGAATCAGGAGTTCAAGGCTACGGCTGTGCTCGGGCCTCGAGGGCGGCCCGATAAGCGGCACAAGCACCATCCATTTAGTGCTAGACATGAAAAAGGCTGTTAGGGTGCGTTTGGTACGATTTATTGAAAGTGTTATGTTCAATAAGCAGTTTGAAGTGCCAAACGGCAAAATAGCAAAGTGCTTATGAGTTATAAGCACCTATAAGCACTTTGTCATTTTATACTACACATAAGCATAAGCACTTTAGGCAAAACAGCAAAATGTAGCTTATAGTGTTTATGTGTGAGAATAAGCAGTTTTAATGAATAAGCATAAGCAGTTTTGATGAATAAGCATAAGCAGTTTTGTCAAACGGGTTGACTAGCTTATGCTACATAAGCACTATAAGTAGTTTTGATAGAATAAGCACTATAAGCAGTATAAGCACTATAAGCACTTTAGTGCATAAGCTCGTGCAAACACACCCTTAATAACACACCACGGCACGGCTCCACGAGTATTTGAATAAATTATATATTTATGTTTATCAACTAAACAAGGCAACTAAATTGATGCAGTGGTAGCCGAACTTTTTGTACCGATGAGGTTGAGGGTTTGGATGTTAGCAAGCTCAAATTCCACTGCTTTTACAACATTTTAGGTCAATGAGGTAATTGTGCCAAATCGTGCCAGACAGCCATATGGTCCTATCGTGTCTAATGGAACGGCCCAGTACAGCTAACTGCCTTGGTGCGATGTTATGGATGGAGAGCACGGCGGTCCGAAATGTAATTTGTGCCGTGTCGACTCGAAATTTAACCGGCCGCGTCTTTGCGTGCCTGGGGCCTGCCGGCCTGGGCAGTGCCGCGGCGTGTGGGCCGTTTGGCCACCAATACAGAGCAGAGCTACTCCAACAATCCGAGGCCTGCAATTCTGTTTCTAGCCGTATCAAAAGTCATCTGTGTAATGCGTGTCGGCCCATTTATAGAAGACCGGAGTCCGGAGTCGGAGTGTCTGGTCGAATGAATGATACTGTATTTTTGAGCCGCATCGACATGACAAAAAAGAAATCCTATGGTGAAATAAAAATATCAAATAGACAGGAAAAGAAATAGTACAGTGCCGCAGATCGAAGGCCCAGAAGGACGGTGAAATTGGGAGGAGGCGGGGAACGGCATCCGTCTCCACCCGGTAAGGCACGTGACGCTGCGGAGCGCGGCGGTCAATTTTGGGTTGGTTGAATCTCAACCCAGCCGAAGTGCCGAACCGAGCTAGCTCCGCGCCGCGATTTGCTCCGCAGTCCGCGCGCGCGAGCACCAGGCATGTGTGCAGCTCACGTTGGTGTGGTGGCCAAAAGGAAATGCGAAAAGAAGCTTTTGCTCCGCCCACATTGTTTTCCAGGTCAATCCCGCCGAACCTGCGACATAAACTATGGCGGCGAGACCCAAAGCCCCAGCGCCCGGTGATGCGCACGTTTACGAGCGCGGCTGGCTGCTAAACGTGTGTGACCTCCTGGCGAGATGGGAGGACGGAAGCTGCCACCCGGCGCCGAACGCTTTCTGACCTTTCCCGCCGCTATTCCGACGACGCCACCCAGCCTGGACAATTGGTGGTTCTGAATTGCTGGTCACGCTCCAGAGTCCGGAGCTTCTTCTGTCGTTCTCGGCCGATCCTCTCCCCTGCCCGACTTTGGCAACCAACCATGTGTTAAAAATGTTCAACCGGAATTCGGCAGCTGATACTAAAACCATGCACGGTTGACATTCCACCGACAGGTTCTACATCGTGTCCTGTTGCGTCAGCCCAGCCGTTTGCCTTTTCCGACGCAGAGTCAAATTAACTAGACGGCGCGTCAACGAACTCTGGCTCGTGTGATAGGCCGATGTGCGTCGTGTCAACGAAGTCAGGCAGCGGCGACAGATTTCGATGCAAGCTTTGGAACCACCCGGGGCACTGTGGCCTGATCATTGTGACCGCGGGCCGGAATGCGACGACAGGCAACAGAGCTTTCGGCAGACGGGGGCCGCTACCGTCTCGTACTGGTACAGTACCGGCGCTACAGCGTGCAGTTACGCTCATGGTCCCTGCATCTGTCTCGCCGGGTTACGGTGTCCATATTCCATGGCGTCCTTTTTTTGGATAGGATATTCCATGGCGTGCTGGTTTCGAGCTCATGGGTTCCCTGCTGGTGCTTCAGTCGGAGGTTTCGGATCTGCGAAACTAGTAATGCCCGGAACCCGAACCGACACTTGACAAGGAGTGAAGGGCAGCGGCAGAGCAGCAGGCTGGAAAGACGACGGGGCCATGCTAGCGACAGGGATCAACTTTCATGGCTTGATGCGGCTAGATTCCAGCAGACGATGCCCTCTCCTTCTTTTCGCACCTGTTTCATTTCCCTCTTCTCCTCTCTCCGGCCAAGCATGTGATGTGCGCAACAAAACGTGGCTCACACTAGAGGTTCCACTCCCAGGGTGTGTTCGTTTCCTCACTCTAAAATTTAAGCTTATCACATCGAAGAGAATCTTATTATTTATGAATATTTTGATGAATTTAATGACAAAACCCTATTGACAGATTGATGCTTAATTTTCGAGATGAATCTAATGAGCTTAATTAATCTATATTTTGCTAAAGTGATGCTACGAGTAACCGTCTTCTAATCATGACTTAATTAACCTCATTAGATTCGTCTCAGTAAATTTGACTAGGGACCTATAATTTGTTTTATAATTAAACTTTATTTAATAATAAGATTCTTTTTGATGTAACATTTCTAAAATTTAGACTCGGAAACGAACACACCCCCAGTCCCACACTCCTCGATCGCGTCCAGCTCCCGATCATTGCTTCCGCAAAGGAAAACGAACGGCCAGCTAGATCGCTGCGCACACACTGCGTACGACATATCACCGCTCGACAGTGGCCACCACGACTGGCAGCAGAGCGCTCGGATGGGTCCAAATTATTTGGTTCTGTTTTTGTCGTACAGGTGAAAAAGAGGCCAGGGACGATGTTCGAAAAGAAAAACAAATAAAAGTCCCATACTTGTGTGTTAATGATTGTATTTTGACGTGGATTTTTTAACTAGAGTTTTTTTTTCACGTAAATTGTTTTAACGATTGTTTGTTCATCCTTGCGTCAACTACTACTACTAGTTTACATGCCGGCAACGTACGTGGGCGCCACGACTATCACATGATCAGATTGACGCTACTCCAACAACGCGTTGACAACTGACCTAACAGCCTACTTAATGCAATACTACATCCGTTTTCAAAATGCATGTATTTTTGTTGACTTTGCATAATTGCATGCATTTGACCGTTCATCTTGTAAAAAAATTATATTGATTATTTCTTATATATTTTAATTTATTATTAGATGTATTTCAAGTGCGAGTGTATTTATTTTTAAATTTTTTTGAATAAGACAAGCAATGAAACGTGATTCTGAAGTCAATAAATACTTCCATTCTGAAATGGAGGAAGTAAGTGCTAACGACAAACACATTGACAACGGTATAAACAATAACACGTCCTCGAGGTTGAGAGGCGGTGCGAGTTCATAGGCTGATTAATTTCGCGATCATCCTTGGAGCAAATGTTTGTAAACATTTGACCTTGATTAGGGTTTCCAAATGAAAAACCTCGGTCTGTCGGTGCGAGGTCATCCCTTTCCCCGATCAATCATTCATGGGAGGATGGCCGATGACCGGTCCCATTCGTCAAACAGATCCGGTGAACCGTTTTCTGACCAAGTCCTTGTACAGACAGTGACATCACCGTGGACGACGGAGCTTCATCATCGGCTGAGATCGCATCGCGATTACAGTATTTCAGAAAGGGTTTTCAAGGACCGGTATATTTATATGGTTGGTTACACGAATAATTTGAAATGGTTAGGCACGTACAAGCGTCCCGAAAGGAATCAGTGTAGCGGTACAATAATAGTATAGTTCCAGAATGGTCCAAGCAGAGAGGCAGAGCGAGATGGCGGTCGCATCACAGGGACACCACCGCCATGGTTGATGGTCTCGGCCCCTCATCATTCCTCTACCTTCGTACGTACTGTATGACACTGAGTAGCAGCCTCCACTAGCTAATCGCTCCCTCGCACTACCCGCCAAGTATGAAAAGGATTTTAGCGGCCAAAAGTACCGGTACCCGTATAGTGTATCGATATCACCGAACCGTACTTGACGGTGTTAACCGTGTTAATTATCATGATCTAGTACAGTACAATCTAGGTCAGTCTCAGGAGTATCATGGTAGTGTCATGAGCATTAAATTTGCTACATGACATGAGAGAGAAGAGAGAGAGAGTCATAGGATAAGAGATGAGTGTCATTACCATAACCCTCCATTGACACGGTTCTTAAAAAATCTTCTTCATAATTGTACGATGACACTTTCCATTGAGATCGGTCTTAACTTGTTACGAGTACTAGTTTCTTTTTTTTTGTCGTTGATTTAATCCTTCTCTAGTCGGTTGAGGAATCTGCAACGTGAGCCGAGACCAGTTTCCACACGTCGGTGTTTCAGTTTTTCTTGTGCACGCGTCTCAACGTGCACAACTCGGGAGTCGGGGGCCAGTTGCTACATCTGAGAAAAATTAAGGCGTAATTCATTCCTTCGGAGGGGAGATACATGCACGGAGCATCGAAGCCAGCATGGCAGCATTCGTGCCGTGCCCCGTGCATGATGCAATCTACGGACCCTCCTCATCTTAGTTTATTTATTATTATTATCACCTTACGCGGAGCATAATTTTGCCTAAACTAATACCAGTGGCTAGATGCGCGCAATTATGAATTCATGCGCCTCGATTAGTTTACTGCTGCGCTTGACGTGCCTTGCGAGCACGAGATACTCCTCTCGCGGCTGTTCAGCCTTGCAACGTGCGGAGAGCACGTTGTCCCATACTCCCACGCGCTCGCGCAGTGGCACTGGGGCAAATTTGTCGGCACAATCAGCTTCAGCCAGTTGTAACAAGGGTGTGTTCGATTCCTTCCTCTAAAACTTAGCGACTGTCATATCGAAGAGAATCTTATTATTTATGAATATTTCGATCAATTTAATGATAAAACCCTATTGACAGGTTGGTGCTAATTTTCGAGATGAATCTAATGAGCTTAATTAATCTATATTTTGCTAAAGTGGTGCTACAGTAACCGTCTTCTAATCACGACTTAATTAACCTCATTAGATTTGTCTCGTAAATTAGTCTAAGGGTCTGTAATTTGTTTTATAATTAAACTTTATTTAATACTCTTAAATAATAAGATTCTTTTTGATGTGACGGCTCTAAAATTTAGACCCAGGAAACGAACACACCCTAAATTCCGGTATTTTTTAATGAACTTTATTTAATCTGCAGCAACTGGCGCCTGTAGAACGGAATTGAATAACAGCGCGGCATGTGCTTGACATAAAAGTCACTGGACTCACTCCGGACACCCGGTTCTATGTCCTTAAGAAAATGACAAATTAGGAGCACAGTTTACTGTAGTAATCATGTTTGCAGTGGGATGCAAAGGGGTGGTAAGATGCCCGCTGCTTGCAAAGTACGCCGGAACCTTTCCTTGTGTTTCCTTTTTATCCTTTGTAGGGTCTTTTATGTCACAAGGAATTCCTGGATAAAGCTCCTACTAGGCACGTTTAAGAGTTTTAGCGTCTGCTATACAGCAACAAGCACAAGTACAGTTTTGGAATCAGAGGATTGCGGTTCAGTTTTGGCACCTGCTGCTACAGAAACAAGTACAAGTGGCTGCCGGAATCAGCATTCTCAAGAACTCATGTACTAGAAGAAATGGAGTAAATTATGTCCCTTACTGCTCATATATCATTTGTGTTTCATCTCATTTTGACTCATCCAAAATGTTTTGCTGTCTACCACCGTTGAGAATCATAAAAAATGAACCCTTGATGATCCTCACCTGACCAATAAGTAATCAGCCATTGATAAAAAAAAACTGAATGGAAGAGAAATTATACGCTGCTCTACTAGCTTCTTCCTCTGTCATATACTATCCTACATACACATTTGGTCGCTACGTACACTGGCATAGTAAATAAGAAAAGAAAGAAGGAGGCATCAGGGCTTGGGCTTCCGGAAGTGGGCGATGGCCTTCTTGAGCGTCGGCCGGAACCTCTTCATGTCGAGTCGAACGTCCTGCTTGTCGAGGTAGGCGTCCTTGAGCGAGTCCCAGCCCTTGCTCTTGACCCCGTCCGGGTCCGTGAAGATGACGTGGTCGCGCGGGAACTGGTCGATCAGCGTGCTCTCCTCGGGCTTGATCCTGTACTCGAGGTACTTGTGGCCCATGTCCCTGGACGGGCCGCGGAAGTAGTTGACGACGAAGTCCAGCCCGCCGAGCGGCACCACCTGGATGACCACGCCGCCCGGCGGCATGAACACCATGTTGGTGAGCCCGGCGCCGTGCACGCCCATCACCGCGTCCGCGCTGTTGGCGATCTCCGCGAACGGCGCCACCTCGTGGTTCCCCTCCGACACCACCACCTCGAACCCGACCTTCTCCGCGCCGCGCACGATCTCCTCCGTGTTCACGAACCGCCGCGTCTTGGCCCGCGCGATCACCAGCAGCCTCGGCTTCTTCCTCGTCTTCTCCTCCGCCGCCGCAGCCATTGCCGCCGAGAAGGCGGCGTCGCGCGGGAGGTGGTAGACGGAGCGCATGAACTTGGTGAAGTCGAGCATGGAGTAGCCGTTGGGCGCGCGGGCCGGGTCGATGCTGAAGTCGCTGTGGGCCGTCAGGCCCACCTGCACGTGCCGGAAGCAGTGCACGCGCGGGTCGTGCTCCAGGTCCACCACCTCGTAGCGGGACAGGCTCTTGAACACGGGCATGAACTTGCCCACCCACCACATCTGGAAGTCGCTCACCAGCAGCAGCACCTCGCCGCCGTACGGCCGCGCCGTCAGGAACAGCGGCAGGATCACGTCCGTGAACGCGTGGAAGTAGTTGCCCGTGTACCCGCGGTCCGAGAACACCAGCGCCGGCACGTCGTGCCGGTCCGTGCACGCCGGCGCGTCGCCGCCGCCGGGGACGGAGCGCACGTCCAGCACGCGGATGTGGCGCATCGCGTTCGGGTCCGCCTTGCGCGGGTACGGCTTGATCCGCCACGACTCCTCGCGGAAGGTGCGGTTGTCGGCGCCGGGGGAGGCGACAAGGGTGACGGTGCCGTTGGAGCCCTGCACGCGGACGTCGCCGTCGAGCTCGCACCAGTCGATGCGACGGTTCGACGTGACGTCGCACAGAGGCTTCCACTCCCGAAGCGGCGTCCCGGAATCTATTCAAACCACAAGCTTTGTTAGTTACCAGTAAGTAGTTAAGTATATACTGGTTAATTAATCACGGAATGACCGGCTGGTCAAGGAACGCATATACTGTCTCATGAAGATAAATAAATAAGGCCCTGTTCGTTTCCTGCCCTCTAAAAATTATACCCATCACATCAAAGAGAATCTTACTATTTAGTAATACTTTTATTAATTTAATGACAAAACCTATGTCACGACCCCTCTAATTTGCGAGACGAATCTAATGATCCTAATTAATCTATGTTTTGCTACAGTGATGCTACAGTAAACATCTTCTAATAACATCATAATTACCCTCGTTGGATTCGTCTCGTGAATTAGATAGGGGTCTGCAATTAGTTTCGAGATTAGACTTTATTTAGTACTCCAAAATGATAAAATTCTCTTTGATTTGACCCTCTAAAAATTATATACCTGAAAACGAACACACCCCAGCAAGCAATGGGAATAGACCCTACTGAATTATGATCGGCCTAGAAATGGAGCAATCTATCAGCTATGGGAACGGGATGATGCTGTCGACATTGCTCCCCTCTCAAGAAAGGCGAACGAGCAATAGACACACGGACACCGACGAAGGGGATGGAGACTGAGGAAACAAAAGCAGTGGTCCAAACGAGCAAGAACATCGAGACCTGCGTCGTCGGTATAGAAAGACAGCAAAAATACGTGTCCCAAAATTAATGTAGTACGGTCCGAGCAATCTGCATTTTGCATCTACACGCCTCGCAGAATGACAATTTCAGTCAGGGGCCTGTTCTTCGTCTCTCAACTTGCTCTAGCTAGCTGCTTATTATAGTGAATTTGAAGAAAAAATAAATGAATGAACAGAAGATTACTACCTGCTTGTTTGATCTCCGGAACCGGCGGAATCTGCTGCTCAGTGGTGGACACCTTCACCTCTGAATCTGAAGAAGTAATAGGAAGAGTCTGCTCGACAGGAGCTGGAAGAACAGCAGGATCGGATGGAACAACAGAGGGGGAACCGCCATTGCTGCTGCTGCTGCTGGAGGTATCGTTCCTCTTGGTAGCCTTCGCAAGGGCATCCTGCACCTGCAGCTCCTCGTCCTCGAGACCGCCTGACCAAGAATAGCAGCTTGTCAAATCATGAATCCCCGGCTCCCCCGGAAAAGGGGAAAAGAGCCCAAATTTATCTTGCTTAGGGGCGGTTAGTTAGCATCTGACGGGGACAAAAGTAGTAGTTAGTTGGCGTGATTGGGCGCGCACCTGATTCTTGCGTGCTGTTCGCGGATTCCTCTGACGACAAGGGAGGAAGAACCGCCGTGGCGTCATCGTCCTTGGCAGGAACCGCGCCGCCTGCCGCGGCGGGATTCGGCGCCGCCGCAGTGGCAGCGACGAGGCTCGCATCACCGCTAGCATTGCGACCCGAATCTGAAAGGAAGAAACAAAACCAATTTCAGCGGCCAGGGAAAAAAATTCCAATCTTTGCCAGATTGGGGCTTGCGTGCGGCGCGGTAGAAGACGGAAACACTCGAGCCGAGCTCGATCCCCATGGACAAGCAAGCACACTCAACCAATCATTCTCGAAACGACTGAAGCTCCCGTTACCTGGCCCTGAAGAGGGAACCTTGCTCCCGTCGTCGTCGAGCACCTCGTCCTTGCTCCCTTCCTTGGACAATGCCTCCCGGTCTTGCAGGCCCAAATCTGAGGGGAAGTGGAGAGGAAGAACAGTCACTCGGTCAGCCAGGTCGTGGTTAAGTCATGGCTCGATTCGTACCGCCAGCTAATTACTGGGGAGGTTAATGTCGGTGGCAAGTCTTGTTCCCTGTACTCTGGAGAATCTGAGGGATTAGCTGACGGCTCACCTAATTGCTGCTTGGAGTTGGAGCCGTCCGCCGCGGCGGTCACCAGCGAGCCAATCCCCGCCGCATTCCCTCCGGAAGGGCTCACTGCGCACGCCGAGATTAGAACAAACAATCACCAGTGACAGAATCTAAGAGTGCAGAGAGGCCGCTCACTCATGGCGATGTGGATGGCGTCAAACTTGGCGGTGGAGAAGTAGGCGCAGGTGACGAGGAGGAAGCCGGCGACGAGGCCGATGCCGAACTTGCGCGGCTCCACGCGGCTGAAGCTCTTGACGAGCTTGGCGTCGCCGTAGCTGTACGGCAGCTTCCCGCCGCCGTCCATCCCCATGCCCTTCCCCGTCCTCGCCCCTCTCCTGGAACCCTCTAGATTTCTCTCTCGCGAGGAAGGCGCAGGCGCCGCTATATAGCAAGCTAGCTAGCTAGCTACAGCAAGAAGCCCCACGCGCCTCACCGCCTCACGTGGAGGAAGCTAATGCGGTGAGGTGGTGTGCCAATAATTTGACGCTCGTGAGCGGGGCTGCGATGCGTGAACGAACGAGTGAATTCAACCAAACCAAGAAGAAGAGAGGAGGGAGGGAACAAGGCCGAGCAGGGGAGCGGAAGAGCAGCAATGGTGGGGTGTCTAGTCTAGTTCCGACCTCTCCCCTGGCCTCGCCACCCCCATTTATTCCTGCCTTAACTCATGGCACCGTGTCCGGCTAGTGCTACGCCGCTAGTATTCTCTTTCTTTTTCGTCTGGGTTTCTGGAGCATTTTCCAATTCTTTCAGTAGAAAACAACGGATTTGCTGGCCAAAAGGGGATAAACAACAATGGAGACGGCTGGCCACTGGGTAGAAGTAACTTGAGGACATTTTTACCCACTCCGACCCAAGCACGATTGACTGAAGACTTCGTAGCAGCCGGATCGATGATTAACAATTTAACACGGGCAAGGCAAGATCTAGAGCCAGAGATGTGAGATTTGGAATCCGATAATCCCCTAGGAATTTGATAACGCACCTACAGTGTGGTGTACTGGTACGTAGAATCCATGTTTGCAACGCAGGAATAATTGAGCTGTTCTGTTAGAACGTGCGCGCACGGCCGCCAGGATCTCCAAGTGCGGTACCGATTGTCCTGCGGCGAGCCGCTAAGTACGTTGTTCAGCTGATGACAGCGGGCGAGAGCGCGTGCTGTGAGTTGCGCTGATGGCGTGACTCATCGGCTCTCGGTGAAAATCTGCAGCGAGAGAGACGACTCCGACACGGATCAAGTTGTCCAGCGTTGGCTTTGGCCGGGACTTTGTCGATGAAGCTAAAAGAGGGCTCAAAAGTTGTTGCGCTTCCTTGCGTGCTTTCCGTGTCTGCTTCCACATGGCTCCGCCCGCGAGGAACAGCACGACAAAAGCGATCCCTGTTTTGTTTCCAGTCTCACAGCTCGCAAATTACAATTTACAGTTGCTCAAGTCACAAGGCATGTTTACTTGTTTACTGATGTGTCGGCAGCACTCTGCATACCCCGCATTACTAGTTACTCCCTCCATACCAAATTAGATGACGTCTTGGCCTCAACTTGTTTTACCAAATTACTTGACGTTCTGCATTATCGAGGCAAGATGCTCCTCGTGAGTGGTGATAGTGGGATCATCTACGGCAAGGAGAGGCTGCGAGTTACGGCAAGGAGAGGCAGACCACATGTGCGCTGGGAGGACGGGATCCATCGACAACAGACTGCTGTACTTTTTGCTGGGACCATCCTCCTTTCCTTAATATGCGTGTTGGAGCCAGGACGCCATCTAAAGTGAAAAGAAGGGAGTACTACGTCATGCACAGTAATTACAACGGAGCTGATAACAGCACACGAGTACTGATCTTCGGAATGCAATCTTTCCTTGGAAGAGCACGTGAAAGCTTGCGCTGAATGCCATAACTACTGAGGATTACGCCGTGCATCAACCCGCAGGTGCTCTATGCTACTACATCTTTGATTACGCCGTGCATCAACCCGCAGGCATTGCTTCTGCTTCTGCGCTATCAATGCAGTCTTGGCACGGTTATCCGTTGCTATCCTACTAATCCCTGCCTACCAGCTCCACCCTCTTCATTCCCTTGGGCGCCAGGTGCTCGGTTCCATGAAAGGCGCCCGTGTGTCTGAATCAGGCCTGGTCTGAATCCGGTGAGCCCTGCAAACCGGCGGTCAGTTTCGTTCGCTCCCCATCGCTACATGCGCGATTAATTCGGAAACCGAAAGCGAGCCTACCGCCGGTCTATTTGTTTCCTGGAACTGCTCAACTGATGATTGTTTACGCAAATGAGTTCAACAGCTTCACGTTGTACATTACACTACTCGTAAGTCGTAACTAGTCAAATTTGTGTCAGTGGTAAACGCTGCACCTATAGAACCGGCAAGGCCAATAAACACTGCACGCTTGACCACACTGAGGTCCTCCCTCGCGCTGCGTGCTTTGTATTGTACGCCTGGCCACACTCTGAATACGGTCCATCCCGTCCTTTTTATTGAAAAAAATGCGTTCCATGCTATTCCCGGGACCCACATGTGGACCTACGTCACCTACCTAGTCTTCCTGTGAATCGAAGAATGCCCATTTGTGTTGTGAAATAGAGAAAACAAGGAGCGAGAAATGCCACATCAGTGCGGCCACGGCGACGGACACGCTGGTTCACCGATGTGGATCGCCACCGACGCTGGAGTGCCTGTCCATGCGGAGATGCTGGTTAGCGAAAGCGTAGCCCGGGCTTCATTTGGTCAGACATGCACGTCGCCGCTGTCGCAGCGGTGGAATCTTCAACGATTCCATCTGCCATGGGGCCTTCCGTTCCGCGCTCGCTCGCTTCCAGGAGCTTCTCTCCTCTCCTGTGAAATCGCGTTGAAAATGCGCGCCTCGTTCTCTTATCTTTCGAAACGGGGCCCTGTCGGATAATGGCGCGTTGATCATTGATGATCAGGCGCGCCAAATCGATGAGGAAACTTGTTGCGGAGCAGAGAGACTGATTGATCAACCGGTCAAGGGCCCAGCCCTGGGCACGAAAGCCTGGCAGCTTTCGTGGGCGCAGCCAGTGTTAGGTTGGTGGCACGCAGCGCGCACAGAAGGCGGGGAAAATAACGAAACTTTCGAAAGTAACGGCACTAATTATCGAGAGATCGCAGCAACGCACGGCCATTCCGGAGCTGGATTTTGTGGCAACTTTTGTGTCGTGAAAAACCTGCTGGTGTTTGCTCAGGGTGACTCGTCTGCTCGGCATCGACGACGGAGTGTCGGTGCGCGCTGCCGTGCCGTGGCAGTGGATCTGTACCTGACAGAGGATTGGGTGTCAGAGAAGTCGCCGTCCGCGATGGCCTGTCTCTGCCGAACTGGCAATCGGTCTCCGTCCACGGTCTACGACTACCAGCGGACCTTCTGATCCCTTTCTCACATGCCGGAATTCAGTTCCAGCGTCGCACGGCTTCGATTTTGAGACGCTCGTGCCCGTCTGATTGATGACGCTAACTATATTATACGGTTCAGCAAGAGCTTTACTAGTATATGCTACTAGCAGTCTTGAAAACGGGGGAAACCAAGTGGCAGTGTCCATAATTCACGAATCATGTGTGTACGATAACCGTGTTGGAGATGGCTCGCTTGTATTTTATTTCATGGAGGAAAAGGCGAAACGTTCTCGCGGGAGATCGCATGATTAATCGGGGCTCTTGGTTGTTTCTGTTACAAAATGTTTTGGGTTGTTGTCACGATGATTCCCGTCTTCGTCCAACAAATCCCGAAGACCCGAACTATACTCTACCTATATATGGCGCAACTTGCAGCCTGCAAAGCCCCGTGCAGATAAGGTCGTGGAATGCAGATAAGGCCGTGGAGTATCAGACAATGCATTCCATTTTCGTTCTGTTTGTAACTGGATCGAGAAATAATGACAGTGACTAGTCCAGTGAAGAGAGAAGAGGGCGTCCTTTTGTTGTCAGCTAGTGCAACAGATATTGGAAGGCAGCCAGATATAGGTCACAAGTATCACGCGAGTGAGACTCCCGTTGGCTGCTTTTCTTCTAGCTCTGTTTCTTCTGCTTTTCTTTAGACTCTCTAGTAGAGGAAATTGTAGAGGAAACGCCAAAAAAGTGTGGATTGGGCTGGTTTTCGGCGTAACGGATAGGCCCGACAAGCAGAGTGAAAGAGATCGGGAGAATCAACCGCAGGTGTTTCATTCCTCATTCACGTGTATTTATACATGTACAGAGATGCCGTTGCGCTGTGCAACGGAGATCCTACATCTACGGATTGTGAGCGTAACTGAAGGGAGCGTGCGAGCGATCCGCGGACGAAGCGTGCGTGACGCGCACGACGCGCACGGGAGTTGCCGCACGGCGTGCGAGACTTGGTCATGCCAACGGCATAACGCGTTCCGCTAACACCCCTGCAGTATCAACGTCGTCTTCTCCGACGCAGATGCTGGACCTGAACTCTTGAAACGTTGATGTGGGCAGCCCTTTCGTCATCACATCGGCGTATTGTTGTGTCGTGGGAATGTGAAGAACACGCAGCTCGCCGATGGCTACCTTCTCTCTTACGAAATGGATGTCCAGTTCGATGTGCTTGGTTCGCTTGTGGTGGACAGGGTTGCTTGTCATGTACACTGCTGAAATGTTGTCGCAGTAAGCCACCGTCGCCTTGGGAACGTCACAGCCGAGCTCGCCGAGGAGTTGCCGCAACCAGCAGCATTCCGCGACAGCGTGCGCCACCGCGCGGTACTCCGCCTCCGCACTGGACCGTGACACAGTCGCTTGGCGTTTGGAGGACCACGACACCAGTGAGTCGCCGAGGAAGATGCAATAGCCACTCGTCGATCTTCTTGTGTCCGGGCACCCTGCCCAGTCGGCGTCCGAGTACGCCGTCAGTGTTGTTGATGGCGAGGCATGTAGGTGGAGGCCGTAATTTGTAGTCCCTCGAATGTACCGTAAGATACGCTTCACTAGTGCAAGATGGCTCGACCTTGGATCGTGCATGTGCAGGCACGCTTGCTGAACTGCATGGGCGATGTCAGGGCGGGTGATCGTCAGGTACTGCAATGCTCCGGCCATGCTGCGATACTCCGTTGGGTTTGCTAGCTTCTCACCATCATTCGCGGACAGCTTGGCAGTGGTGCCGATGGGAGTTGCTATGGGCTTGCAGTTTGTCATGTCGGCGCGCTCCAAGAGCTCTTCTGCATATTGACCTTGAGACAAGAAGAAGCCGGACTGGGATCGCTGAACATCGACACCGAGAAAGAAACTCAGTGGCCCCATATCCTTCACCTTGAACTCAGACTGCAGCTTGGCTATAACATTCCGCAGGGCTCTATCGCTGGACGCGCTCAAGATCATGTCGTCGACATAAAGTAATAAGAATGCTGTGTCGGCGCCATGTCGTAGCACGAACAGAGAGGAGTCAGACCTCGTAGCCTTGAAGCCAATGGAGCGTATGAACTAGGCAAACCGTGTGAACCATGCGCGCGGCGCTTGCTTGAGGCCGTACAATGACTTGGAGAGGAGGCACACTGCATCTGGCATGTCTTGATCAACGAAACCAACTGGCTGCTGGCAGAACACTCGTTCTTGCAAGTGCCCGTGCAAGAACGCATTGGAGACATCAAGTTGATGTGCAGGCCACTTCTTGGAGCATATGAGGGTGAGCACTGTCCGGATCGTCGCCGGCTTGACAACAGGAGTGAATGTTTCCCCAAAGTCGACACCGGCGCGTTGAGTGAAGCCGCGGACTACCCATCTCGCCTTCTAACGCTCGAGTGAGCCATCTGGCCGGAATTTGTGTTTGAATATCCATTTTCCGGACACAACGTGAGTGCCTTTTGGACGTGGAACCAGGGACCATGTCTTGTTCTCCTTGAGTGCACTGAATTCAGCCTCCATTGCAGCAAGCCAATTGGGATCCCGAAGGGCCGCACGAACAGAGGACGGGATAGGCGACAGAGCGTTAGTGGTGCTCGCCATGGCGTACTTCGGATTCGGCCTGTGAATTCCAGCTTTGGCACGCGTCACCATGTGGTGTGGCACTCTGGCAGGTTGTTGATGTTGTCGTACACGGCGCTGCGGAGGTGCATGGGGCGGTGGAGTCGGAGTCGATGCTGCGGGTGAAGAGTGCGGCGAAGAGACCGCCACCGTGTGCTCGGGCACGGCGTCAAAGCGCGGCGTGGCGTCGAAGCGCGGCGTAGCGAGTGTTGGTGGAGTAGTTGTGTTGCTCGACGAGGGATCAGGAGCTGGTACAGGTGCACTTGATAGCGAGGCTGATGGCGTGGTCGGCGTAGCTGCTGGGGAGGCGGCAGGCACAGTTGGCGGTGTAGGTTGTGCAGCCGCCGCCACCGGTGTCGGAGCAGTGGCGTGTCGAGGAAGACGTGGTCGGCGTACAGTCGGGATGGTGTAGATGTAGTCCATGGCTGCATCAACTGGAGTAGGTGATGTCGTCGTTGATGAGGTAGTCGTAGCCGCGAACGGGAAGGTGTGCTCGTCGAAGACGACATGCCGGGACGTGATGACACGCCGACTTGCCAGGTCGAAGCAGCGGTAGCCCCGATGATCTGCCGGGTACCCAAGGAACACGCATGCTGTTGAACGGGCGCTCAGCTTGTTGGGCGCCGTCGCAGCGAGGTTGGGGTAGCAGAGACACCCGAACACGCGCAGCTCGTTGTAGGTGGGCGCGACGCCGAACAGCATCTGGTACGGGGTCACCGTGCCGGTTGCGCGGCACGGCCGCGGTTGATGAGGTAGGTCGCCGTGTTGAGGGACTCAGCCCAGAATGAGCTTGGAACCTGCGCATGTAGCAGCATTGTACGCATGCAGTCGTTAAGAGTGCGTAAAATTCTCTCGGCTTTCCCGTTCTGTGGAGACGTATACGGGCATGATAAGCGAAGCTGAATGCCATGGCTAGCAAAGAAGGAACGCAGTGCGAGGTTGTCAAACTCTCTCCCGTTATCAGTCTGTAGGGCAAGGATGGGAAGGTGGAATTGTGTACGCACGTAAGCATGAAAGGAGAGAAGGGTGGGCAGAACGTCGGATTTTTGGCGCAAAGGAAACGTCCAGACGTAATGCGTGAAATCATCAATGATTACAAGATAGTATTGATAGCCTGAATGACTAGATGTTGGTGAAGTCCAAACATCAGAATGCAACAACTGAAAAGGGAAATAGGTTTGTGATTCTGAACTGGAAAAAGGCAGCCGTACATGCTTTCCTAGCCGGCAAGCATGGCAAGTGTGTACGGCTGTTTTATTACAGCGAAATTCAAAGCAACGAAGAGTCTTGAGCAGCGAGTCCCGGCCAAGATGTCCCAGGCGTTGATGCCAAAGGTCGACAGAGACGTTGGTGGCGTGGAAGGCTTGATGTGGAGGAAGACGAATCGGGTACAAGTCGCCGGAGCTGTTACATCGGAGCATCTCCAGACGGGTCGCCAGATCCTTTATTGAAAAGCCCCATGGATCAAATTCGACCGAAACAAGATTATCACGGGTTAGAGCACGAACAGAAATCAAATTCTTTACAAGCTCGGGAGAGAAAAGAATATTGGACAGGCTAAGAACAGAGGAAATGGTGGGTATGGAGGCCGCTGCAGTGTGAGTGACCGGCAGGGTCGCACCATTGCCCACGACAATGGGAGAGCATATGGGAGTGGGGCGAAAAGAGGTGAGATTACCAGAGGAGCCAGCCATGTGTGACGAAGCACCGGTGTCGAGGATCCACTCGGAGTTGCCCTGTTGCGTCGGCACGCCGGCAGACTGGAGCGCTGCGAGAAGGGCCTGCTGGTTCCAGGGATCGGTGGCGGGAGCAGTGCCGCTTGAAGGAGTCATGGGCGCGGATGGAGCGACGTACATGGCCTGCTGGTTGTTGGACCCAGGGCGTGGGCCGAGCACGCTCGATCCTGGCGCACGGAAGGGCATGGGCCAGGCTTGCACCATCCCCTGCCATGGGTTGTAGGCGAGGCCCGGAGTGGGTGCGCGTGCTTGGCCGCCAGGGTTGGAGCCGGGCGACGAGCCGCCATGGTTGCCGCCGGAGCCGTTGCCGCGACCGACGCGACCGGTTGTTGCGGCCACGGTTGTTGTTGTTGTTCTTGTTCCGAGAGCCGGAGCCGCCGTCGCCGGTAGTGGCAGGGGTTGAAGAAGAGCCACTCGACCGGCGTATAGGGCGTGGTTGGCGACTTGCTTGCCCTGCTGCTTGTCGTAGAGTTCCTCCATGATGAGGTGGGAGCGCGCACTCATGAAGTCGTGCGGCGGGAACTTGCCGGTGATGATGGGAACAACATAGCGATACTTGGGATTTAGACCGCGCAGCATGTTGAGTACCTGGCTGGGCTCGGAGACGGGTTGGCCGACGTCACGGAGGTTGTCGGCGAGAGACTTGAGGCGAGCGCAGTAGTCGGAGATCGTCATGTCGCCCTGGTAGATGGAGCGAAACTCCGCCTCGAGGTAGATGGCACGAGTCAGCTGGTTGTCGCGGTGCAGGGACTCGATCTTGTGCCAGACGGAGTAGGCAGTGGAGTCGGGCTGGCGCACGATGTTGAACACCTCCTTCGTCACGGTCGTCCACATCCAGTTGCGGATGCTGTGGTCGATCATCTTCCAGTTGGGGTCGAGCGTGTCGAGGATGGTCGGGGCGGTGGAGACGTGCGCATTGAGGCCGAACTTGCCGAAGACGGACTCGAACAGAAGACGCCACTGGGGGTAGTTCATCTCGTTGAGGTCGAGGGTGATCGGCACATGGGAACGGATGTTCACCATCTGGATCACGGACGCCGGGGTTGGAGGAGGAGGCGGCGCGGCAAAGGGCGAGCTGCTGTGGGGGCACCGCTAGAGATGGAGGAGGAGTCAGGAGAGAAAACTGGATTGTCATCCATAGCAGCGGAAGTGTGCTGGACGAACGGGTTCATCGACGAGGATCGTTCGCCGTCTGATGCCATGAAAGAGATTGGGAGAATCAACCGCAGGTGTTTCATTCCTCATTCACGTGTATTTATACATGTACAGAGATGCCGTTACGCTGTGCAACGGAGATCCTACATCTACGGATTGTGAGCGTAACTGAAGGGAGCGTGCGAGCGATCCGCGGACGAAGCGTGCGTGACGCGCACGACGCGCACGGGAGTTGCCGCACGGCGTGCGAGACTTGGTCATGCCAACGGCATAAGCGCGTTCCGCTAACACAGAGAAACGAAATTTAGGCCGTTAGGTCCTCTCTCAACTACGAGGTTACAAGGTTACCCCCATTCTCCTGGGCCGCACTATGTCCTACCTTGGGCCGTCCGTAATATCTCCCAAACTAAACCAAGGCCGTCATATCTCCTGAATAAAACTCGGGCCATAACATCACTTCTACATAACTTGGGCCACGGTAACAATACCGAACAATGCTGTTGCAACCCATTTGCTCCGTCTCTACGGTAGGAGCTCCATGGCGGCGCGCAGCGCGCCCTGAACCTTGGCACGTCAACGGTGACGTTCTGCCCCACAAGGTACGCCTCCCGCAGCGCCATCCACCCGCCTTCCCTCCGCACCGCCGCGGGATCCCGCAACACGCGGTGGTCGCGCGGGTACCGCGCCGCCAGCGAGCTCTCCTCCACGCGGACACCGTAGTGCACGTACCCGAGCCCCATGTCGCGGGCCGGCGCCCCGAAATCCTCCGCGGCCATGGCGTCCAGCCCGCCCAGCGGGACCACCTGGACCACCACGCCGCCGGCGGGGAGGAACACCAGGTTCGCCAGCCCCGCGCCGTGCACGCCCACCATCACGTCGCACGAGTTCACCACCCGCGCGAACGCGGCCAGCGACGGGTAACGCTCGGGCTCCGCGATCACGGGGTCGAAGCCCAGATCTGTGGCTGTTTGTGTGATGGCTTCAATGTTGGTGAATGTGCGGGTTGATTTCCGGGAGATGATCAGCAGCCTGGGCTTGGGGCGGTCGCCGCCGTTGTTGCTGCTGTGGAGGCGTGTGGCCGTGTCTCGCGGCAGGCCGTAGGATCTCCTGATGATGCCGGCGAAGTCGGCCATGGTGTATCCGCCGGCGATCCTCTCCGCGTCCACGCTCATCTCCTTGTGGAACTCGAGCCCGACGACCACGCGAGAGAAGCAGAGCACACCATTTCCGCTGCTTGCTCTGTCCACGTCGACGACGACGGCGTGGCGGGAGAGCCCGCGGAGCAGCGGGCCGTACCGGTCCAGCCACCACGGCTCGGCGTCGCGGACGAGGAGGTGCACGTCGCCGCCGGCGAACCGGCGGGTGGTGGCGAACAGCGGGACGAGCACGTCGGTCAGGACGTGGAACATGTTGCCCGCGTAGCCGCCCGCGGAGAAGACCACCGCGGGGGCGGCGTGCCTCGCCGTGCATCGTGGGGGAGCGGAGTGGTTGCTGGGGCGCGACGAGGTGATTGCCACCTCGGTGACGCGGGCCAGCGCGTGGCGGTCGTGCTTCCTCGCCAGCGGCTTCATCCTCCATGACCGATGATTAGCTGAGGGGTGGAGGTGGATGATGGTGGAGTTGGGGAGGACGCGGACGTCGCCCTTCACCTCGCAGATGTCTGATCTTGGGCTGGAGAAGTTGCACAGCACCGGACCGTCGCTCCTGCCTGCACCATGGAAAGCTGCTGTCTGACTGAACTTGTGCGAATTTCATCTATTTCATCTCAAGCGATTCAGTTTCGTGGTGACGAATCATGAATTATTAGTTTATGACCGTAGAAAAGTTTGTGTACAAATTCATAGCCTGTCAACTTGCTAACAAGAAGATTTCTCTGAATGACTGAATCTGAAGATGCTCGACATACCTTCCAACGTTAGTACTGAAGGAGCCGAACCTACTGAAAACAGCAAGCTCACTGCAAACACGAAAATAAGGGAACACGATAATAAGCTCACTGCATCACATTAGTGGAAGTAAGATTAAGAGGTCGGGGCTAGTGCAACAACTTACAAGTTTGCATAGGCACGGTGTAATGCCTGAACATCGTCACAAGTGACATCGGCACAAGGATGCATCCTGCAAGCAGGATCAATGCAACTTTGACAGTAAAACTGCTGATAGTTTTCTTCTCAGACGCCATCTTGCAGTGCCAAGATCTTCATCTAAATTTAGTACACAAAATAGAAAGGACACTCCTTGTGATGTTGCTATGGTTATATTGCTCTCTCCAAGACCTATGACTTGTAGAACCTTCTCACTGCTCCTCTGTTAGTTCAAACATCAAAACTAAACAAATGGTGTTTGTTGAAGAGATTCATCACGAGTCAACAACTGAATAAGCAGCACAGAGCCTTACTGGGATATAGTGCAAGTTAGATGAGCAAACTCGACGAGGAAAAGAAACAAACTAAGCAATCTATGTGTCTCCCTCACCTTTTGGTTTGGTAGGAATGTGGTTATTGTGCATTGTTGTTGGAAGTCCTCATGTTAGTTACAGAAGGGTGGCAGGATAGTCACTCAAAGAAGTATAAAAGGTTCTGGTCACAATCAATGTGTGCCCCCAGATAAAAGTAGCATGCCCAGTTTCAAATTAAACGACGCAACATTGGAGAACATGCTATTTTCAGAACTCAAAACACCACACGGTAATGGTGGGTTTGTTAAACAACAGTCAGCACGTAATGGTGCAATGGTAGGTTTGTGATGGGCGCTAGAGTTGCTGGCTGTGGAATAGTTTACCCAAAATTTTGGTGGATTTATGAAAGTTACTCTTTAATCTACAACTGGAAACTGAGCATGATGCATAGACAAATCAAAATGCAATACAGCTACACCTGTAATGAATTAGCCGTAGACAATATGCATAAAGAATAACCAGATCATGATAAAAAAAAGGCCAACATCAGTGGTGGTTACGTGTTGCACTAGCAGAGTACTGTTCCAGTTAGGTGGTCCAACTCCTTTGACAAAAGAATTGCCTGGGGATCCCATTCACAGTCAAATCCTTCTCGCCAACATCTGAAGCAACTATGAACAACTGAATATATTATATAAAAGAAGTGGTAAATATATAGTGTAAAAGACTGTTAAGTCAAACAGTACTTTTAGGCCCCAACAACGTTAATCTTGAATTTCACGTCCAAAAAACACATCTACCTATCTGCAATGTGCATTGTGTTTCAAGAGAGCAATTTTTTTTCGTATATCAACTATAATTACACAGAAAATGCATGAAAGTAGCTACATATGCTATAAAAGAACTGAAGTTACATAGTTATCATGTCTCGAAAAATTTATATCTACTACCTTGCCACGACTCTTAGAAACTCAAGGATCAAAGGCTGGGAAAGCATTAGCAATAATCAGGCCCGTGCCTTCTGTTGATCAACGATAACATTCATGATCCTTCCAGGCACATAAATTCTCTTCTTGATGCCCTTTCCAGCAATATATTTGGATATTTTCTCATCCGAGGCTGCTATTTGAAATGCCTCCTCCACTGAGCATGCTTTGTCAACAAGGATTGTACCCCTGGTCTTTCCATTGATCTGGACCGGGAGTACAAGTTTTGATTCCTCTAAGTACTCACTTTTGGCCTAGTCATGAACAAGAAATTCACTCAAATTTACTGATATGACATAACAACAAGATTTCATAACTACAGATCACTGATTTATTGAATGTAGCATAAAGGGAAGTATACCAGAGCTTATATACAATAGCGGGCATTAAAAACAGCTCAATTTTTTAATGAATTTTCATTTTCAAATGAATCAGTGACCGGTGGCTGATACTTTTTCCTCTCGAATACACAGGAGATATCATTCCTCTCGAACATACATGTGGATGATGCTGGAGAGGGATAGGTTTAAGCTTACCTCTGGAAACTGTTCATAGGCTAATGACTGAGAGTGTCCAAGACGAAACCAAAGCTCCTCAGCCAAGTGTGGTGCAAAGGGTGAAAGTAGCAGAACGAAGGGTTCAATAACTGATTTTGGCTGGTTCTCCCACTGAAAAAGTAATTAAGTGTCACAATGGGTTCTTATAAATCATAGAACTATACAATTTTATGTTCCCTCTATACATAATAAATGCATATCGTTTTGCACATGGAGTGGTATAATATAGGCAAATTCGATTATCATTTTTGCAGTATGCTGGTAATGAATTTTTTAAAAAGTACAATGGAATGCCTTGACTTTTGACTTCACCTTGTATGCAGCATTCACAAATTCCATCATTGCAGAAATTGCAGTGTTAAATCTTGTTTCTTGAATTTCCTCCGAAACCTACAAACCAAAATAATATATAATTCTCAGAATTGACATCAGCAAAATCAGTCAAATCAACCTCATTAACTGTAGAAAAAGTCATTAACTGTCCAATCATATCGTACAGTACATACACATTGGAGAAAAATAATTAAAATAAAATTAGTACATAACCCTATCCCCACTAAAACAAACTGAATCTTATAGATGAGACTGACTTTCTCTGACTGTATGTAGCAAATTTGAAGTTGCCTTAAATAACAGCTAGTATGCCTAACATTATGTATAATTTACATTTCAGAGTGCATGAGTGAAAGGGAATGACTTGAAAATTGTGGCCTACCCTTGCAATGCATTTGTGAAGAACCCGAAGCTGATCCATGGTTGGTTCATCCTTGGTAGTTGTGGTTCCATCTTTATACGATCCATCAGACAATGGAGGGCCAACTATTAGCCTCCAAGTCCTTCCGAGAAACCGATGAACACCTTCAATTCCCCCAGTGCTCCATGTTTTCGAATCCCTGTACATATCAGATGCTCTGTCAGTTTCCTTTCCAGAAATGATTGCAACATCTTCAAAAACTTGATGCAAACCTCAATGGTCCCATGAACATTTCATACAAGCGAAGAGAATCAGCTCCATATTCTGAAACCACATCATCAGGGTTGATGACATTCCCTCGACTTTTACTCATTTTGTAGGCACGAGCATCTACACGTATGTTCGGATAATCCTTCAGCACATAATGATCCCCAGCTTTTGTAACCTTGAAAAAGAAATAACAAATGAAACTTAAACCCCAAGCTTTAACCATAGTAGAATGCAGAATACAAGTGCTAGAACAGACCTTATCAGCAGGTATTTTTTCTTGGCAGCAATCAATCAAACTTGAACCTGATTCTGCAGAAACCCATCTTCCTTCATTGTCTCTATATGCAGTATACTCAACCTGTTACTGAATTTATTAGGACCAATAAAACATATTGATAACCATGTTGAAATTCAGGTTCTGGAGAATTTAGTTTCACCTACTTCTCCTAGTATTAATCCTTGATTTATCAGGCACTTGAAGGGCTCTTTAGTGGAAACCACTCCAATATCATACAGAACCTAAGAGAAATCAATTAGTTAGAATAAAGGAAAACAAGACTAACAACACAATACAACAATAACTAATAGTTTTCAAATAGTAAAATAAAAGATAGAAGAACTGGTTGATAACAATTCTCCCAGGTGTCCTAAGAACAGCAGAATTTATCTAACACAAGCCAATTTAATAAACTCAATTGTATTACATAAGGAGCTGATAAGTGATAAGTCAGTCTTCACTGATTGTTTTCAAGATTTCGTATTCGTACACCAAATCCCCTACTCACCTTCAATAAGAAAAATTAGATAGTATGATACAGATGGCAGGACTTATAACAATCAACACCCTAACCTACAAGGTTTGCATAGACTGGCACATGATAGATAATGAATTTTACAGCTTTCAATGATATTACAGAAAGATTAAATGTTTGCAACTGGGCAAATATAAGAACCTTGTGCCAAAATCTTGCATAAAGCAAATGCAGAACAGAATGTTCAGCACCACCAACATAGATGTCGACTGGACCCCAATACCTGCATGATACAAGTTGAATGCATCATAAAAGGCATCCCGTACTGGATCATACATGAAAGTAGAATGCACCTTTCTTTATTCTTGTCAACCAACATATTTGAATTCTTCGGATCCATGAATCTCAAATAGTACCTGAAATGACCATTTGAGAACATAAATAAATGTACTGGTGTACAAACTACTCACAAACAAGAATGGAGATCTGAACATGGTGACAATTTTTCAGAGAGCATGTATATACAGATACAAAAAAGAGGACTCTGTTTTAAAATGGAATTCTTCAACTGATCACATTTTCATCATGGATTACAGACATTAAGTCATGCAAAAAATGTACCAGCATGATCCAGCCCATTGTGGCATGGTGCTTGTTTCTCTTCTCGCAGGCCTCCCAGAAAAAAAATCAGTAGCTCTAACCTGAAAGCAGATGGTAAACAGTTTAAAAGGTGTGCTCCGAATAGCAAAAGTAAAGAAACACAAATGCAAATTTTGCCAAAAGTAGAAGAAGTGGAGCTTTTAGTGACAAGTACCAAGCAAGAGTTAAATTAATTTGGGAAAAGTCCATTTTACTCCATCGAACAATCCACTTTGTCCAAATTATGCCCCAAACAAAATCTTGGCTCACTTTACTCCCTCAAACAATTTAAGTTGGTACAAACTACTCCCTCAATACAATTTCCTTTTTTATTTCTCTTTGTACGATCTGAGTTTTGTGCTTAAATTTTGCACAACAGTAGTTTTCACTGAACCTTACGTTAAAAAATAATATACATTTTAAATATATTTTTACAGTATAATAGCATCAAACATCATATTAATTATATTGTTCTAAAATTGCATACAAAATATGTAAGAAAAAATATATAATATTTTATTTATATAGAGAATGGCACCATCGATCATCATACAAAATTTGACCTTCAAATTCAAATCGTACAAAGAGAAACAAAAAAAGATAAATTACATAAGGGAGTAGTTTGAGCCAACTTAAATTGTTTGAGGGGGTAAAGTGAGCCAAGATTTTGTTCAGGGTGTAATTTAGACAAAATGAATTGTTCGGGGGGGGTAAATTTTTGTGGTCCCAAAACAAGCAATGATAATATCAACAGATTTATTCTAGCCTGCTAAGGGAAATATGTAGTGCAAACCACTAGCTAGGTGGAAACATGCAAACTCAATTCAAAAGTTGATTTTGGAGTTTCGAAAAAATCTGAAAACTTGCATGTGCATAGATGAGATGAGGATAAATATGCATACCAAATTGCAAGTCCAAATGCAACATGATTTAATAGAAACAAAAATGACAAAATCATGATGCATGAGAGGAAAATGACAAAATAGTGAATAGTATTATAGTTTTGTCCTCTTGCACATGTTTTGTTATTTTTGTATCTACTAAACCAATACGTATTTGGACTTGCAATTTGGTATGCATATTTATCCTCATCTCATCTATGCACATGCAAGTTTTCATATTTTTTGAAACTCCAAAATCAACTTTCGAATTGAGTTTGCATGTTTCCACCTAGCTAGTGGTTTGCACTACATATTTCCCCTGCTAAGTAAATGGCAGTCACAGATTATTTCAAATCTCTCCCAATTTGTCAAGCATTCATGAAGAAACAGTATTCCTTCCAGTTTGTAATAATGACACTAGAAACAATCTTGCTCAGCTCAGCTCATAGAGGGTGTAATTTATCGATATCAAACAGCTAATACACGTACCCAATTTGTTGCTTTTGTCAAAGGTGGCTCCCCAGTACCAGTGGGAGTGAAGTCGTCCAATTCAGGAAGCATTAGAGGCAACTCGTTTTCTGAGAGAGGCACCATTTCATCTGTATCCTCAAGGTAAATCACAGGGAAAGGCTCACCCCAATAACGCTGTCTAGCAAAAAGCCAATCTCGAAGCTTGTAGTTAACCTGGTAGTTGGTTCCCCAATTAAAGCCAGAGAAAGGAAGCAACATGAAAAATACAAATTTTATACGATGAAGTAGGATAAAGAAAGCACCTTTTTCTTTCCAAATCCATTATTCTCTACCCACTCAATAACTTTCAAAGCAGCATCTTGGGATAGCATACCATTAATGTTTAATCCAGATGAAGAACTGGATGAGTTTATCATGATACCCTCGTCTGCATATGCCTCCCCAGGATCACAATTGCCGTTGGGTGGACTTACAACTCTAATGACTGGAAGTTCAAACTTCATGGCAAATTCATGGTCACGGGAGTCGTGTGCAGGCACTGCCATAATAGCCCCAGTGCCATAGCTGCAAAGTGGCAGTTAAAGTTTAGAGAGTGCACAACGTCAAAGACTAATATAAAACCAGCAAAAAGATTTGATTTCCCCTGATTGTTTTTCAAATCTACATAGATGACAGATAATATCCAATACATCTTTATTAAATGTTTGAGCAAATATGATATTTGGCCAACTAACCAGGTTTCTTGAAGTGCCCGAACACAAAACGAGTTTCAAACAGCAAAATAGAAAGACTGACATCTCAAAAAGGTAATAGTCATGAACTAGTCAAACACTTGCTTTTGATAACACATAAGAAGCATAAAATTGTTACTACTTAAGATGTAAAGACACAAGGCTCTACTGACCTAGCCTTGGCTTCCTGGCACTAGAGCCTATTGTATCTTTAGAAGATGAAGAAACAATGATATTGCTTAACAATCAGAGTACAAGAGATTTATACTAACTTACCCTCCTAAAACATAATCTGCCACCCATATTGGAATGATCTCCCCAGTTGCTGGATTCTTAGCATAAGAACCACTGAAAACACCAGTTTTTTCCTTCTGAAGATCAGTTCTTTCTAGTTCACTCTTTCTTGACGCAAGTTCTTTGTATTCATCTACCTGTTTATCCAATTAGCTCATAGTTTACCTCAAAGTCTCAAACTTGATGATATAGTTGACAAGGACAAAGAGACTCACATGCACACGTTGTTCCTCAGATGTTAGAGATGATAACAAAACATGCTCAGGTGCCACAACAAGATACCTGCAGCAGAGAAAAAGTCATATATAAGCCCCACAAAAATTGTAGCATGTACAATTCAAGTAAGAAGAAGCCAGAGTACACACGTTGCACCAAAAATAGTGTCAGGCCTTGTTGTATAAACTAACAAAGTGGCGCCTAGGTCATGCCCATCCTTGTCAACTGCAAAAAATTCAAGCTCAGCACCTTCTGATCTCCCAATCCAATTTCTTTGCATTTCTTTTATGCTTTCAGGCCAATCAAGCTCATCCAAATCTTCAAGTAGTCTATCAGCATAAGATGTTATCCTTAGCATCCACTGGCGCATTGGCTACACAATAGAAGAAAAAGCAGATAAATATGCTCAGTCCTTTCTGAAGATAGATAATTTAAAAAAATGGTATATTGACATGTTTGAACACAGCTGAAAAGACAAAGCAGTATTTGTAGTTGTAGAAGAACCAGTACCTTTCGTATGACAGGATAACCACCCCGTTCACTGACACCATCTACTACTTCTTCATTCGCCAGGACAGTTCCAAGAGCTGGGCACCAATTGACCGGTACCTCGGCCTGATTGTAAGATATGAATGCCAGCCTAAAAATCATTGAAAACCAATGAACAGTACAAAGCTGTTTATCTCTTGAAATAAAGAATGTCAAGTGATTTGACAAGCACACAGAAGTTAGTAGTTCTGACCTGATAAGCCAATCCTCTTTTCAACAGTTGAAGGAATATCCATTGTGTCCATTTATAGTAATCTGGCTCAGTTGTAGAGATTTCACGATCCCAGTCATACGAAAAACCCAGTGATTTAAGCTGCAGCAGAAAAAACATGTTTCTAATGAACCACGGGTGGACAACATACAACA
The DNA here is from genome assembly GCA_031894775.1 of Chloris gayana. NCBI lineage: Eukaryota > Viridiplantae > Streptophyta > Magnoliopsida > Poales > Poaceae > Chloris > Chloris gayana. Next base: position 132,625 of record JAUNZO010003561.1, on the reverse strand, counting down.
TAACATAGAATATTTTCTTTTATTAAGTACAGAAATGATGGCAATGTGAGAACCCCTGGACTAATCCAGGTTCATTTTTTAGTTCAAACAGATTAGTGCACACATTCTCGTGTTTTGTAAATTAAAGAAAATGGAGTAGCTAGCTATTTCTCAAATGAATAATAGAAAAACTGGTTGATACCAATATCATGTTTCAGTTTCACTTTGGCGCATGATGGGATTATATAAAGAAAGAACCATCCTACAAGAATAAAAAGGTACAATTTCGCATGAGGGGATTATACAAACAAGCACCTCGTACAAACTTGTGTTACAAAATAGTGATATTGATAAGATGCCTCAAGCATCCGGGCACCGCTTTAGCATATTTGGCACATGAGTTGTCATGGGCTAGGATCATGAGCCATTGTAGTCTGGCCCAATACTGTAGCACGCCTAGGGTTAAGAGTCTATTTAAGAAAGGATTAGAGAGTCATTAGGAGGAGGCTTGAAGAGATTAGATCTAGTAGTCCCCTATCGTTCTGCCCTTGGAGTGTGGCCGCCGCCGTTGCGAGGCCGCGCTCCTTGAGTTCAGGACCAGTCCAATGTTCATGACATGAGTAGTGCACAGTTATTTTTGTGCAACCTTCTGATGTGCAAATCAATCCAATTTGGAGTCTTAATTAGTAGGGTGTTAACTTATTAGTTACTATAATCATGTCTATTGAACACTATAAGCAAAATATACAATAAAGATACATATTGCAGAGTATATTACCTGCGAGCGGAAGCGATCAATGTTCCGTTCAGTGGTAATCTTAGGGTGGGTTCCCGTCTGAGCATAGAGCACAACGGATCAGATAACAGTTTCCAGTGAAGAATAAGTTAAACAAGGGCATCCAATGAAGGTCTGAACAACCTGAATAGCATACTGCTCCGCAGGAAGTCCAAATGCGTCCCATCCCATTGGATGTAAAACATTGAAGCCTTTCATACGCTTAAATCTTGATAAAATGTCAGTTGCCGTGTATCCAAGGGGATGCCCAACATGCAACCCAGCCCCACTGCACGAAAAGAAAGGGGTTCCAAAATTACATGAGCAACAAACACTACATACATATCCAACAATATGATTTTCCATGATGTGGCACTCCTAGCTAAACCCGAATACCAATTGCATTCTACTGCACTATCTTGCTCCATGAATTCAGACCAAGGGTAGCACAATTGCACAGTTACCACAAATCTATGGTAAACTGGAATGGCTGTTGAATAAGACGGGTAGTACCTGGGGTAGGGGAACATGTCAAGGATGTAGCACTTTGGCTTGGAGGTATCGAGACCCTCCCCGTAGTCCGGTGTGCGGAACGTGCGCTGCTCCTCCCAGTGTCGTTGCCACCTAGGCTCGATCTCTTCGTACGGGTACGCCCTCCTTGCCGCCGCCTGCGCCTTCCCAGGGTCGGCGTCGGCGCCGGCTCCGACGCAGCTGCGAGCTCGGAGCAGTGGGGCGCGACGGACGGGGAACAGGACGAGGCGGCGCCGGTGGGCCGTCGCGAGGGCGGGAGGCCGCGGCTGGAGTTGGAGTGGGAGTTGGAGCGGCCATTGCAGCGTCAGGGCCATCGGGGTTGGACAGGAGTGGCCGCGGGAGCCAACTGTGGTGGCCGAAATATAAGCGGGAGGACAAGGAGTTTGGGATAAGGTTTCGGAACTCGTCGCAATGAAACGGAAAAGAAAATCGAGAGAAAAGCGGGGGTCAAATTAGCAAACTAACACAAGTTTGGGAGGTCAAAAACACTACTATCAGTACCCTTTTATTCGTCTTTTTGAGCACGATAGCATTTCTGATAGGATGGGAGAACAAAATCACTAAATCAGTACCCCAGTTTCGGAAACTAGGAGTAAAAAAGGGGGCATGTGATAAGTCTATTGTAATTTATGGATGAAGTTGGCAGCTCTACTTGATACATATTAGATGATACCGTGCGTTGCCGCGGCACATTATATAATATGAAGAAAAAACAAACACTTGACAAACATCCAAAAAAGAAAGCAAATAGAAACGAAAAAGACATAGAAACAAAAGTGGAGTAGTAATGCATATATATTTAAGTTTCTCTACCTTAATTTGTGGTGACTGAATAACATGAAGGAACATGAGGATATTGATGCATGGATGGATAGATGGGAGTCGGAGGTGATAATCGGGAATGCTAACTTTCTAGATGACATGGCAAAGATTTGAAAAGTTCAAAATAGCTGCTAATCGCCACCATTCAATTTTTATCTAATTGTTAAATTATTTAAGATGATGTGGCACAATATGGAGTTAGAGAAATAGCACTGAATGTCTCTTAGTGGGTTGGAGATGATGTGGCGCAACGTAAAACTAGAGAAATAGCATTAAAGGGCTCTTAGTGGGTTGTATCTTTTATATATAAGTAGATACAATACAAGAAGAAATATTTCCAGAATTAGAACTAAACATGATATTAGAAATTCCAAATATAATAGACTACAGGACATAATAACAATCTATTGTCATTCTACAATGCAGTGCCATCACAATTTAATTTTGTGAAACCGTTGATATCAGGCTTCTCATTCATAGATTTTTTTCCCCCTTCTCTGAGATATCATGGGCTGATGCTGTACGAGACTTTGGTGAGGCCTTTCTTGACTCGTATATTTGTAACCTGATGCATAGGAAATGAGGTTAACCTCCAAGTCCAAAACATAAAATAGGACACATTGCAAATTGTAAAAGTAACATCTGACCAAAAAAAAATCGAGGTTAACCTGTGTTATCTAATTTCCATTAAACGTGTGCACAGAAATAAGATACTATTTGTTTTCTGGCATTAAAACCTACAACAAAAACTAACTTCATAGTTTGGCACTACCGAAGTATCAGTTGCATGATTCAGCTGATCAGAATAAGAAAGCAGTCATTTTAAAAAAGTAAAAAACTAGACCTGTCGGGGTAAGACCGCCCCAACGGCATTGTATTAAGAAGAAGGACCTTCTCACACAGGTCTAGAAAATTCCCGAACCCCCTCCCCCTGACATGGTGACCCCTTTTTAGCCTATGTGAGAGCTTTCATAGTGCACCGGCCTTTAAATCGGGAGCAACGCCCGCACCGATTGGCTCCAGGCAGGGTCTTACACATGCTTTGGCTTAGGGAGAGATGAGGGAATTTTTTTAACCTAGTCCAGAAATTCGCTCCCACTGGGAATCGCACCCGGGACCTAGGAGGTGCTACTGAGGCACCTTACCACTACGGTAAAGGCCTGTTCGCGAAAGCAGTCATTTGAATTTGGCATATGTGTTTAGCTACACTACACAAGAGACACTGTGGAGTGTGGACCTTCAGTTCATGCACGTTTGACTTGTAGGTAGATCTGTAGGTAATTTGGATAACTACCAGAAATCCTCCTTTATGGGACAGTGAGATTCCCATAAAAGTGATAATTACCTTTAGATTATTGATGACTGAAAAATCTGCAACATGAGTACCACCACAAGGACAGCCATGATAATCACCAAATTTCACAACCCGAGGAGTGCTATCCTGTTGAAAACATAAGGCCATAAAAAAACATTAATGAAAACAGAAATAGTAGGGCAACATAGATAACCTGAAACTTGAAGTAAACAATAAACTCGGATGGATGCAATAAAACAACATAAAACTTCAAATAATATTATAACAAATACAATTATACAACTCAGGTAATATTTAAGATATTAACACGTTAATTCTTTGATTATTCATGAAGATATTACAAACTGGATTGTTTGTATTTTACATAGGTTAGACGATATCACACATGCTTTCCCATACTTATACGAGACACTGATGAATGTAAAAGGAAATCCGTAGATACAATACATTCTTGCAACTGTTGAGAGGAGAGTACTGAAGTATTCATTGGTGAGAAACAAATATCCAAAAACTATCAATTTTATTGAGAAAACGTATGTTTGGAATAGACGGACGATTCATCTAAACCTGTACACAACTAACCTTGGAAATGTAGCCAGGCAGAGAACCTCCACATAGTTTAGCTGCCTCCTCGTAAGGGAAAACTGAAACTAAGGCCTGCATCAAGGGTAAGTAGTTGAAGACATCAACCTTTGTAATACGTTTTTCAGTACAACTTCTACTACCTTGGCTCCTTCCGAAATTAGCTTGTTTGCTTCTCTTTCTAGTTCATTTTGCTTATCTTGTATCTGATCTGGCGGAATAACTCCTTTATATTCAACAAAAGCTCTACATTGAACAGAGACACATAAAAATTATGTACTCCATGGGAGCCTGGTTCAACTATATAATAATAAATAATAAAAGCTAACATGAGCTCAAAGTGCTAGCGGTGAGCAAAAGACAATATAATTGAATGATGTCTGGGTTGACAGTTGTAAAGAACATCCAAGAAAACTAAACCATACCCATCAGGGAAATGATAGCATTTCCCAGGCTCCAGATGAGACAGGCCTACATTATTCGTACAGATGTCCAACAGATGCCCTGCCGAATGAAGCCTGCATAATGACGAATAAAGATGAATATATTCAGAAATAATTTTTTAGATAATGATCATTCGTGAAATATGGATAGATTGGTTATACAACATCATTCCTACACATAGGGATAAACATGTACTGATTGCAATGACCTTTTGGGAGTTGATTATAGTGACCTGTTGGAAAACATACTGAAGTAACTACAGGTATCGATCATTTATAAATCAGGATGTTTAGCCAACAAGTGTTATTTTTCTTTGACGAAACACAATAAATAAATGTCATATTTTTGTATCATAACTAGGCAAACTGTGATTGTGAATATGGCAAATTAGCAGGCAAAATCTTATCGAATCACTAAGCCATATAAGTCTTTTTTCTACAATATAACATAAAGACAAGCAAAGCTTTCATCTGCATCATTTCAATTGGTATCGTGCACGCTCCAAACCTGGAATTCAAGCTGCGTCGTTCTGCGTCGACCTCCAAGCTAGCCTTTTCCCCTTGGTTAAACTCGTGCTTGCATCCTTCTCCAGAACCCTCAAATCTACCATAGTGGAACACCTGTATACGACAACAATCACAAGATGAGATTCACACGACAAGCGAAATTTCATCCCTCTTCCTGAACAAGTTTGCAGATTTCAAGCGGATAGCAAAAATCCCGGGTCCTTACCACTCCGTCCTTCATTCGCACATCCTCGACGAGGAACCTGGCGCCGCTGGCCGAGATAATGCCCTTGTCCGCCGGCTGGCCGCCGCCTTGCGGGTGGAAGACCGTGGCGTCCAACACCACCGCTTGCCGCCCGCTTTCCTCCTGCGAACAACGGAACTTAGCTTAGCCAGGGCCCGGGTTAGGGTTTGGAGCCTACGGCGGCTTGTCCATGATCCTGCACTCTGCTGGGGGGAAGGGAAGGCAAACCTGGTGGACGGCGAGGACGGTGGCCTGAGAGCGGAGGGCCCACATGTCATCGAAGTAGGAAAGTCTTGTGGGGCCGATGGCCGTGGCCGGCGCAGCCTGCCGTCGCCATCTTTTCCGGAGGCGGGGTGGAACTGGAACTGATCGCTGCCGGTGGCAAGGAAATGGAAGGTCGTGGGGCGCCAAGTGGTTCAAACGCGCTGATGGGAACGAAAGGAACGAGCAAAATATATAGCCGGTGAAAAGAGAAATTACTGCGAAGTCTCGATTCAATCACGAGGATGCATTGTTTTATCAGTCAATGTTCCAAAACATGATTTTGAGGTGCCGATTTCTGATGTGCAGCCGGCAGATTATTTTCAATATATTTCCACACTTTTCTGAAGACTAAAGACAATGAGATAGCCGTCAGGTAGTGGAGCAGAGCAGGTTGGTTTTGGTTTTGGTTTGGTTTTTTTTTTTGACCGAGTTTTGGTTTGGTGTTCGTTGCCCCAAGGCTAAAGAACTGGCAAACATCGAATGTGTCGCTTCTTTACTTGCTAATTGCTACAGGTCGATTCTGGGGAGGTTTTGAACTTTCTGATTTCTGACAAACCATAGGCTGGACCTTCCAGGTTCCAACAACAGCTCCAGCCTCCAGTCACCTTCGACCGTGCTTCCATGTTTTTTATGAGGGAGATATCTTTCATGCATTACAGCTGCAGGCTTCCGTGCATACCCTGGTCTGTTTTTTACGAGGGTGCATACCCTGGTCTCGTTTTGACTGAAGACGCGCGCATGAGGTCACGACTCACAACTCGTGATTCGTGAACAAACATGATCTGTCAAGAAAGCATAGAAAAGCAAAAAAGCACAAAGACCATCAGGTCTTTGCTGGTTTACACAAATACAACGTTGGATTTATAATGTTTCCACAGAAGAGACATGATGATATGATGTTTCCACAGAATTGAAACAATGCAGAATTTAATATTATAATGGTATAGATCCTTCCCTCTGCATTCGATTCGCTTGGGGTAAAACACCTGCATAATTGCAAGAGCAGTAGTCAATTACATACATCCTGGACTAAAAGGATACACAGGTGCATCAAATATCCCATTTATTTTCCTTTTCTATTGAAAACAAAGCCCGGATGTAAAGATGGGCATCAGCTATACAAACTACAGAGAAAAATTTGATCTTATACAATGATGGCCGAAGCTAACTGATTTTTCAGGGGACTCGCTTACACCTGCACCAGTAAGCCACACCACCACCTCTGCCTTGTGCAACAGCGATTTCCTCATCAACATAGAACCAAACAAAGAACGGGTCTTTTGTGCTAGGTTCCCTGCCATCATTATTGCCAAAACCAATTTCCAGGGGACCAAGCGGTCCAACCTTTATGCGAACTCGCTCAAAGATAAATGCAAGTATTTTCTTTTTCCATGAGAGCCTCCCTTCAAAGGTTAAGCAGCCAATGGGGCCTAAATACACACCATTCTCGATCCTTTTGCCCTGCAGAAAACGAGGATTGCAAAATTAGACATCGACTCAATACAGGTTCAGAAAGGCAAACAAAATAAAATTTTAACGCAACACACCACAAATTCAGGTGCATTTATTCAAGTTTAAACATGTTTTTCGGTGATTCTGGTTGATTTGAATAGCATAATATCTGACAAATTTTCCAGCCACTTGTCAAGCATTATTGTTCATCTAAACTACATGATATTGCAATGCATCAACATCAGGAGCTAGCATAAGAAGCTTACAGCAGCATCAAAGCGCTGAACTGCAGTCACTGGGAAATACTGCCCTTTCTCCAGCCGGCCCTGAATGGACATCACACTCAATTAATCAACAGGCAAACTTAACTAACCCATGAAGTCAATTAGACCTGTCTGTCACTCAGTCCGTCACCTTTGCAGTGAAGATGAGCATCCATGTCCTGCCCGGAGACTCTGTCCCACCGAGTGTCTCAAAGAACGTCGATGTATCAAGCTTAGCCTTCTTGATCTTGGACAATGCTGAAAGCACCTCTGGTGCAGGCACTTTCCTTGTCTTGGCTGCCTCCTTGAGAACCTTCACACTGTCTGCGACAGCCTACGCTAAACTCACATCAAGAAACAGTTCATACTGGTTGCACAGAAAGGCACACTAGACTGAAAAAATGGGAGACTGTATAGCACCATGAAACTAGAGTTCTGTATTCCTAGTTAACTTCAGAATTTAAGTGGCACTCCCAGAATGTATGTAAGTAGCAGATTTTTAATTTTGAATCTTTCCTTGAATTCATCAAAACATTATGAATGGAAAACTATATTGCTATATATGGGCAATTTCATTATTCAAGCAAATTGCAGAATTTTAATTTTCTGTCTGACAAAAGTAACGTCACATGGAATGCTATTTTGTTATTTTTCTTTCATCAAAGCAACTCCAACCATCCTTGTGGGTACTCACCGATAGATCGGACGCCTGCGAAGAAGACGATGGCGAGGGCTCCTCCTGTACCTCCGGCGACGCGGCGGAGGAAGCAGCGAGCGAGATGCCGCGGCGACCGCGGATGGAGCAGCGGAGGTTGAGCTGTGGCGCGGGCTGGCGCCGGGATTGGAACGGAGAGAATACTGCGGCAGAAGCGGTGGCGGCCTGGAGCAAGGAGGTGGACGACGCCATCGTCTTCTCCCTCGCCGTTAGATTCCGGAAGCCAAACGGCGAGAGCTGCAGCGCAGGTGGCTGTGTGGCTGTCGAGGAAGCGGGTGAAAGAACAGGCACAGACGTGGCCGAAGCTTGGCTCTTTGGCCAGTGGACACTATCCGCCACTAGTCACTGTCATTGTGAGGTTTAATGGGGCAGGGGAAACATCTCAAATTATTTCGAAGAGAAAAATTAGTTTTCGAGGACTAATCAGTAAAGTTACTTCAGCATATTAAACCCCGCAGAGCAGTACCTCCTCGGCTCGGTGCGCCACCCTTCTCTTCTCCCTCGATCCCCATCGTCTCGGCCAAATGCTACGCCACTCCTCCTTCTAGAACCATCTGTAGATTCGAAACCCTAGGCGGCGACCCAATGGCGTCCCGCCGCCTCCTCTCCTCCCTCCTCCGGTCCTCCTCCTCCGCCCTCCGTCGCGCCGGCGCGCCATCTCCGGCCACCAGCCGCGCGTCCCCGGCTGGCCTCCTCCTCGCGCGCTTCGCCTCCACCTCCGCCGCGCAGCCGTCGGCGCCAACCCCACCGTCCGCATCTCCGGCATCGGCAGCGGCCAAGGGCAAGGGCGGGAAGATCACGGATGAGTTCACGGGTGCCGGCGCCGTGGGCCAGGTGTGCCAGGTCATTGGCGCCGTCGTCGACGTGCGCTTTGACGAGGGGCTCCCGCCCATCCTCACGGCGCTCGAGGTGCTCGACAACAACATTCGCCTCGTGCTCGAGGTGGCGCAGCACCTTGGTGAGAACATGGTCCGCACCATCGCCATGGACGGCACGGAGGGCCTCGTCCGCGGCCAGCGCGTCCTCAACACTGGATCGCCGATCACCGTTCGTTCCATTCCTAACTCCATTTCCGCCAGCCTCTCCTTGTTTGGCTGAATGCATTTAAAATAATATAATTGACTGGATTACTAGGGAAGCAGTGTCAATGCGTGATTGTGTGAGTATATTGATCAGTCCAAGGCATATTCAACTTGTTGTGCAGAATCGCCTTAAATATTTTTTAACAATTGTAGATTAGTGTTCTGCATGAGAACGGCGGTGCATATGAAAAATTGAGTACAAACCATTGTGGCAATTGCTTAGTGTAGATTAGAATGGCATCTATCTATATCTGTTGCAACATCGTAATTGACCTTCTGTATGATTGCTCTCATTAAACATGTCGGAATGTTGGATTGCTGTAAATAGAATGAGATTGTTTGTATCCAATGTTCGCTTATTTTCTTATTTCAACATTTGCAGGTTCCTGTCGGTAGGGCTACACTTGGACGGATCATGAATGTCATTGGCGAGCCCATTGATGAGAGAGGCGACATAAGTAAGTTCTAAGTGTATTGCTGCATTGGTGAGTCTGGTGATAATTCCTTTAATCACTTTCTTTCAACAGAGACAAATCATTTCCTCCCAATCCATCGTGAGGCACCTGCTTTTGTTGAGCAGGCTACAGAACAGCAGATTCTTGTCACTGGAATTAAGGTATAGCATTTTGGTTTGGTATGGGGGTTGGTATATGTGTTTCTGATATATATGCAATGTAGGTTGTTGATCTCTTGGCACCCTACCAAAGAGGTGGAAAGATCGGGCTGTTTGGTGGTGCTGGTGTCGGTAAAACTGTGCTCATCATGGAGCTGATCAACAATGTGGCCAAGGCACATGGTCTGCTCATCTGGAGTTTCACCTTTTTTATTTTAATTTCACGGTTTGTTAGGTTCACGATGTAACTTAAACTTTTGTATAGGTGGTTTCTCTGTATTTGCTGGAGTTGGTGAAAGGACTCGTGAAGGCAATGATTTGTACAGGGAAATGATTGAGAGTGGTGTCATTAAGCTTGGGGATAAGCAGGTCAGTATTCATTTAGTTATCTCTTTACTCTTTTCATTTAGTATATATCTATGCACTGTACTGTCTGCAATGCGTTATTTTTCCTCAGTTAAGATAAAGTGTTAACCTGTAGTGATCCACCTTTTGCAGAGTGAGAGCAAGTGTGCTTTGGTGTATGGACAAATGAATGAGCCTCCTGGTGCTCGTGCCCGTGTTGGACTCACTGGTTTGACAGTTGCTGAGCATTTCCGAGACGCTGAAGGGCAGGATGTGCTCCTTTTCATTGATAACATCTTCCGTTTCACCCAGGTAAACCTTTGACCCTCCACATTCTATCATCTACAAATGTATAGTGAGCCCTATGAGCTTGTCCTTCAACATGTGTTTTAAATATTTTGTAGGCAAATTCTGAGGTGTCTGCATTGCTTGGTCGTATCCCATCTGCTGTGGGTTACCAACCTACACTTGCTACTGATCTTGGAGGTCTTCAAGAACGTATCACTACGACCAAAAAGGGATCTATTACATCTGTACAAGCTATTTATGTGCCTGCTGATGATCTGACTGATCCTGCTCCTGCAACTACATTTGCCCATCTTGATGCCACAACTGTTTTGTCCCGCCAGGTTTGTTTCTGGTGCTGGGTAATTAAGGATAGAATGTTTGATTTCAACACTGTTGTTCATTATGCAATGTTTTATGGTTGTTATCTTGTCTAGATTTCTGAGCTTGGAATCTATCCTGCTGTGGATCCCCTTGATTCAACATCTAGAATGCTTTCACCCCATGTGTTGGGTGAAGATCACTACAACACTGCCCGTGGTGTTCAGAAGGTTCTGCAGAACTACAAGAACCTGCAGGATATTATTGCCATTCTGGGTATGGATGAGCTCAGTGAAGATGACAAGCTCACTGTTGCACGTGCCCGCAAGATTCAGCGTTTTCTGAGCCAGCCCTTCCATGTGGCTGAAGTTTTCACGGGTGCACCTGGCAAGTACGTGGAGCTGAAGGAGAGTGTTAAAAGTTTCCAGGTGAGTTTAGACAGAATAATGATTTTCTAGTACTGTGTAGAGCATATTTTATTGTTGTCTATTTTCTGCATTTGCATTTTTTTCAGGTTTGCATGAAATCAAAATGGCAACCTTTGTTCATAGTATCATTGCTATATAAGTTTTTTCTTTCTGAGTGTGCTCTGAGTTTCTGAATTATGTTGTTTCTTGTAAGAATCTCCAAACATGTAGCTTTTCCTTTACCTGCAAATTAATGGTCACAAGTGGTATATTTCAATGGTTATAACAAAATAGGTAAAAAATGGTTCATTGGTTACTTGAAATATCAATAAGCTTAGTCTATGTGCTTTATGTGATTTTTATGTCTTTCTCAAGTTATGTTTAGAAGCAACAGGTTTAGATGAAACACAAAGATCATAAAAATATTGGCAAAGAGCTTGCAGTTTGCTGTTTACAGTTCGACTCAGTATGGCCTAAATTACTTTCTACTTGTGCCTGCAGGGAGTTTTGGATGGCAAGTACGATGACCTACCTGAGCAATCATTCTACATGGTTGGAGGAATTGAGGAGGTTATTGCCAAGGCAGAGAAGATTGCGAAGGAGTCTTCTTCTTAATAGCTATACTTCTTTTTGCCCAAAGAACTGAATGAAGGTGATGAAGACAGAGTGTCAGCTCATATTTTTGTTAGTGCTGTGGGTCCGTAGATAACGACGAAATCTTCGCATTGGCTATGCGGTTTTTAATAATAAGATATAAGAGAAATATGTATGGAATAAGTATTCCGAACGATTCTTTTCTTCATACCGAGTGTAATGTTCTCTGTTTTCATCTGTCCTCTTTTATTCTTTTCATTTGAACTACTGTGAATGCAATTCTCTGGTAGCCTCGGGAGCCTTTGGGTAGAGGATTAGCAGTTAGTACGTGGCCATCTGGTGAAAATTAAACGCATCGCTGTCCTTATTTTATTTTTCTATTTTTGGCAGTACTAGTTCCCAATCCCATCTTCTTTGACAACGAGGTGGAGAAATCAAACATGCACCCTACAGACCTCCACAACTTTCCAACCTCGCGGGAGGCCGTCGAGATCCGGCAGCTTCCCTCCCTCTCGTTGCGCCGCCCCTGCACGCGCGGCCTCGATGCTCCTGCGCTGCTCCCCTCCGCGCCGCCTCCACCTCCTCCGCCCGCACCACCTCCGTCTCCTCTCCGCCGCTGCGCTTGCCTCCGCCGCGCCCGCCCAGTCTCCCACCGACTGGGCCGAGGCGCCCATCGCCTCTGTCTGCCCGGCCACCGCTGACTCCTCGCTTTTCCACGTCTCCCTCGACCTCTCCGCCCACCAGGGTCTGCTCGCCTCCCACGCTGCCGCCGGCCAGTTCCTCCCCTTCCGCCTCCCTGCCACGCCTTACCCAATCTTCCTCGCCATCGCGTCCCCTCCACCCGCGACCTCTGCCGAATCCTCGTTCGACTTCCTCGTCAAGCGCCTCCCGGGCACCCCTCCGCTCGGCTCTGCGACCTCCGCCCCGGCGACCTTGTTCACGTCGGGGCCAGCGTCGTCGGCAGTGGGTTCGAGGTTGCCAAGATAGCAGAGGCCCGGAAAGTGCTCGTCTTCGCCACCGGATCCGGGATCAGGTACCTTACCAATCCCGCGTTTCTCTGCCATCGTTCCATTAGCTTCTTCTCATAAAAAAATTAATTCACATGGGTGCATGCCATACTCGAATTTTCAACCTTGCACCGACAGACTAGTGAATGGCAACTTGTAATCGCAGAGAGTTCCATGTGCATTGTAATTTATCAAATTTTTGTTTGGGTTATTTTAGGTGTCATTTATGCTTCCTTAATACTGATAGAAGAATGTTCTTTGGATATGCATGGCAAACATTAAACATTATATGATATTCAATTTGGTTCTTTGCATCTTTGAATCAGTAAGATGATATTAAATTATTGCAAAATGTCTGTTTTACAACATGCCAAGCAACGATTGCACAAGTTTTTCCTACCATGAATAACCTTTCCTAATTAACTCATTTGAAATATAAGGGATATACATGGAATCGGGCTCCCTTCATGAGATGCATCTTTGGGTATATGGATTCTTAAGGGATGTTATTTACTGTATCAGTTTGTGGAATGTACATCTGTACAAGACATCTCGAATGTAGCAACATAAGGATGTTTGGTGCTACTAATAATTAGTTCTTAACTTTTTTTCCTCTGCAGTCCGATTCGATCCCTTATTGAGTCAGGTTTTGGGGAAAAAGGTAAAATTGGTGTTGACCTCTTTTATGGGGTTAGGAACCTTCAGAGAATGGCATACCAGGTAGGCTTATTCGGTCTTAGTCTTAGCTATGCAATTACTAGTATTCTCTGTATTTAGTGGCTGTTGACTGTGTGCTCTTAACAGGAGAGATTTGGTGATTGGGAATCCAGAGGAGTCAAGATTATACCTATCCTCTCAAGACCAGACGCTCAATGGACTGGCGAGCGAGGCTATGTCCAGGTGATATTATTGTTTACTCTTTGCTTATTTCTACCTTGCTGGGTTTGCTTAGTGTTTGCTTGTGTTTACAGAATGTTTTCTCAAGGATGAAGAAGCTTATAGACCCTTCATCCCTGGGAGCAATTTTGTGTGGACATAAACAGATGACTGAGGTATGGTATTATTTCTACCTTTGCTCCCTTTTTCATTCTTAGCGTTGAAGCTAATTATTGGATACAAGTTGCCAGCACCATTCACGTCCAGTGTGTTTTTCATTTCTCGCTGTGTGTCTCATTATTTTCTTCTGATGCTATGGCATTCTCTTGCTTTGGACTTATCGCCTTGGGTCAGTTTGGTTTACACCCTGAGTATCACGCCTGACTTAGGCAGCGTGCTCAGGCATCCTATTTCGGACACCTGTAGCCAGTTTTGCTGCCTAAATGACGGTGACTGGGTCAGGATGGCATCCAAACATGCCCTTTAAGCTTGTTCACCACATAGGTACATGATATTTAAATACACACAAGTTGCACATCAAGTTTCTAAATTAAGGCCAACCATTTTTTCTACATGTGGAAGTTACTGTGGACACCATTTAATAAAATTTTATGTTACCTAGTAAAAAATTGAGTCTACATTTGTTCCACATCGATTAATTGTGTACCTAGGATTACTAGGATCGGTAGTTTCCACTACCCCTGCTATACTACTATTTTCAGTATCCTTATGAATTTGGTATCTTCTGTACTTCTATATTGATGCACTATATTTTATTTTGCAGGAAATTACTAGAGTTCTTGTTGCTGACGGTTTGTCAAAGGACAAAATCTTAACTAACTTCTGACATCTATTAGGGTACAGTTATCGATAATGTACCATTTCAAATTATACAATATGGCAGCTATTCTTTCATCCCCATAGCAGTGGGTCGAATGATCGCAACAGAGATACACACGTGCTAACAAATAAGGGCTGTTATTATTTTTCCCTTTGCCTTTGTATCCAAGATTACAATTTTGATATGATGTATTAATCTCAACACACATGGGGAACAATCCATTGTTGAGATGTTTTATACCGTAGTATGGGAGACGATGTGTCACCTTGAAGGTGCTAATGTATTCAAACTTTCAAAGGCCTCCTCCCTTCATAGGAATGAAAGGGATGAGTTGATAGAATCATTTAGTACATTCTCAGACCTGAATGCCTGCATGCCTGTGTGTGCTTGCTGAGATTTTGCAGAAGTTTTGTTGTACCTGAATGCTATTGAAATTTTGAATTACTGTGGAATGTGTATGTACTGTTTCATGGTCACAGGAGTTAGTGCTTTGTCCTGCAATGTGCAGACTCATTTTTCCTGTTCTCTGGCATATTCATAATTCATGGACCCAGAACCAGCATTATACTCACCCAGAAGACAGCATGGATATGCAGTTCACGAATCACAAGACAATATATTTTAGCAAGACCTTTAATCAAAGGTCAATTAAAGGTGTGACCAACGGTGTAAAATGGGCGAGGTTGAAAACATGATAGCAGATCCTTATGAAAAAGGCAGATCTACATTTTCGTATAGGCCTGAACCAAAATCCGCATGATAACGTAGCAAAGCTTGTAATCGGAATCAACTTCTGTTAATAAAAAGATCGCTCATAAAAACACGGATGAAAAACTCATCCAATGTTTAATCATCGAATCAGTACAGCAAGACGAGGACACACAGTTAAACGAAAGAAAATTCAATTGTCTGCATGCTGAAAGACCACAGCATTCAGCTGGTTCCATCAGAGGAACTTCTATCTCACTCCATGTCACCGTTCAGGACTTGCTTCTTCTCGTTAAGTTCCGCAGAGTTAATACGTCCATCATGATGCCCGTGGGTGCGATGGTGATGGTCGTTCCTGTGAGACCTTTTGCCATTCCTTGATTTCTCTGATTCATCAGCAGCCCTGTCATCTGATGACTCCATGGATCGGTTCCTGTGATGCTTATGGTTGCTGGAATCTGATGCTGCTTCCTCATCGCTTGATCGGTGACGCTTCCTATGCCTGGACCTGACCTTGTCTTCAGAGTCAGAGTCATCATGAGATGATGATCGATGACGACGTTTGCGGCTCCTAGAATGGTCTTTCTTCATTGATCTGTGCTCTTCTTCGTCACTGCTGTAGTTGTCAGAGTCTGACCTTGATAAATGGCGATGATGCCTTCGCTTATGGGAGTGCTTCTTCCTACGACGGTCTTCTTCAGACTCACTCTCGTAGTCATCACTGTCACTTTCATCACTTGAGTAGGAGCTTTGCCTTTTAGACCTATGCTTGTGCCTTCTGGCATCATCCGAGTCAGAATGACCATGCTTCTTGTGCCTTCTTCGATCCTTTCTCTTCCTGTGTTTCCGTTCCACACCACTGTCGGAGTCACTATCAGAGTCAGAAGAGGAATATCCTCTCCTCTTGTGCTTCCTTGACTTGAGCTTTTTCTCCTTTTCTTCTGCATCAGCCTTTGCCTTGGCTGCTGCTTCCAGTTTCTGCTCCCATTTTAGTGGAGCTTCTTTCTTCTCGAGGATTCTCTTTTTCTTCTCTTCGACCAACTGCAGGAACTTCTTGGCATCCATCCCGAAAAATCAGACAACTCTAAACCTGTAGGGCCATGAAATGATGCAAGGAAGTGCATCTCATAGAAGAGAGACAAAATCACTGTTAGTTTTTTGAACGAATTATATAGCAATGTGAAGTAATCATAAATAGACCAGAAGTTTTGAACATCTCAAAAGGCAGAAGCAATAAATTTACATATCAGGTATGCTGACTCTAATTCCTCAAAATAATATGCAAGTGACTTGGAGAGACTCTTCATTTGGGTATAAATTAAAACAATTATAAATTAGACTCTGCAATTTAGTTAATTTTCAAATCAACTTTGCATGGCGATCAGCTGAAGCAAACAATATGTTCACCACTCCAAGACTAATACCTAACGACAGTGCTCACAACTCTCACAACAATACATAATGTTGCCAAGTATTAACTGAAGTAAGAAAGCTACAGCAGGACAATGACAGCCCTAGATCCAAAGCACCATATGGCGACGGTTTAAACAAGATTATGGTTCTTAATACTGTTTGCCATGCGAAAGACAACTATTCTAGAATCAGAACATAATGGTCCTGCAAGCTTTAAAGCAAGTTCTAACCAGAAGTTAAACTACACAGCATAAGCACAGACTATGAGTTAAGAACAGCTAGGTACAAATTGCGGTTGCCACTGAAAAGGAACTGAACATCATGTACGATTATACACTTTCTTACCTTGTGTCGTCCTGAAGTCCCAAGTGTCCCAGAACGATCCTTCCTTTTTCTACAGCTGATATCACAATTCACCTGTGAGAACAAGAAAGGACGGTAAATTTACGACATTGAGATGAGATGCACCTTTAATGAAACATGCTTGAAGATGCATTGGTTATGACAGGAACATCTAGCCCACAAAAGCACCGGAGGGCGGAGGCACCTCCGCAGCTTTGAATTATCCAATTCTGATTCCTAGCACGCTGAGCGGTGGCACGCGAGGTCAGTAAATTCCGCACAGAAAGCCCCAGAAGATTCCAGGAGCGCTACAGATCTGGACCGCGACGAAACCCTAGAACCGCTCAGAACCACCGCGCTCAATCCACGCCAAAATCTAACCCACCACCCCTTGAAGCTCCTAGATCCGACTCCATGGACCCAATCTGGAGCCCACGCGCCCGCAACTCGCGACCGCTACTACGCGCCTAACTAGAACACCACGGGTTTTGAAAAATCATGGCAAATGGAAGTAGAAGGGAGAATTCCGGGAGAAAAAGGCGAGTAGGCGTGCCTCTCGACGGCAGCGGAGCAGAACTCACCGAACCGGGGAAGCGCAGGCCGCCCTCGGAGGTGCAGCAGTCGCCAATGCTTGCGGCAAAGTTCCGCCGCCTTGAGTCGGCGAGCAGGAGAGGGAGAATTGCCGGCTGCGGATGCCGTGGACGAAGCATCCTTCTTTTTATAAGCCCTTCCAACGGTTGCTTACTGTTATGGGTCATGGGTTAGGTTCCGACAGGTGGGCCGACGCGCCGTTTTGTTTTGTTGCGCGACGCGGCATCGCGTGGAATTCTCCTGGAAGGTTCCGTATACTGACGTCGGCGTCCCGCGGAGGCAACAGTAGGCTCGCCGGCAGCGAGTTACGTTACTGCTCGCTGCCGGCGAGCCTGTTCAATTGTGTAGCTGAACTAATACTATATTAATGTATCTGTGATGAATACTAGTGTGTTGATATTATGAATAATATCATGTTTACTGCTTCTTTGATTGTTCGAATAATTAATAGATAAAGATTAATTGAGGCACAAATCACAATATTGGCAGCATCTCAAATATAACTAAACCTGGTATATTTACATTACATCATATAACGTGCTAATAACACAAAATCAGGGTGCTGCCTTGAACAAAATAAATCTAGAAACATCACTGTCATTGCATTCCACAAACTAAAGCTTATGAGCTCAAGAACTGCATGACATCATGGTACAAGCTGTGGGTCACAGCTTAGCCTTCTAGGGAGAATGTCCAATGCCTCCAGTCTTGCCTTATTCATGTGAGGGATCTTATACATGTTCCCTCCTCTAATTTTCATGACCTCAATCATACAGACCTTGTAAAGTTAGGAAGACTCTCCTCGGTAGATATGATTCATATTCATTGAATTTCAACAAAATATTTTCAATTAGCTCATCCATGTTTCTAGAATCGGTATCAAATGTAAGAGGCGTAGAGAAGCAAAGAACCCAAGGTCAAGGCAGTTCATATCCGGGGAATTTAGAGGCTGGTTCATGAGCCTTATATCAAGCCCGGTTTCTAAAACTGCTGCAGCAAACACTTCATCATTAACTAGCACATGGGTTCTTGCATTGTCTTGTTGTATCCAGATTGTTTTGTTTGCATGCTCTCTAGGCCACTTTGCTTTAATAGCTGGCAACACTTTAGTGATCAAATACGATCGCATAGTATCTCTAACCACATTGATACTTTTAGTGACTAGTGTCCCTCTGTCCCTATTGCAGCTCCTCCTCTTCGCAGGTTCCTATAGACACATATGAGTACATTAGTTTAAAATTTGCAAATAAATGACTTATTGCACATGTACAAATTCTTGGTAAGAAGGATGTGATACCTTTCTCACAAAAGGCCACACGCCTATCTTTCCACTAAAAGTTTCATTACCTTCTTCATCATACTTGGGTAAAGCAACTGCGATAACACCATGACTTTCTCAATTGAGTTTTTGTTTTGCACAGTTCTATGTGGATCCATCTCTCCTGGTAACATGTAAAAGTTTTTATTCTTTTTTGTGGCATTGAACCATTTTTCATCTATATGTACGATGTTGTCCATTTCAATGAACTTAGGTTCCGTAGGCAAGGTATTTGGGTCTAACATAGAAATGCACCATCTCAACCTTTCTTTCATGTTTCCTTCCTTCAAGTAAGGTTTCGGTGAATTGGAATGACGGTGTAGAAGTCCCTGTTTGAACCATCTATGCGGTGAACTTTTGGATACTCTTATCCCTGTTTCAACCTCTAGTGCTTTTGCTAATTTCCTTATACTTGTCCTCTTGTTCAAGGCAATATCACCAATCCCGGACAGATCAATTGGCAACCTTTTTCGACCACAATTTTTTGCCTTCTTTGAGGAAACATCAACCGGTTCACCACGTGTATGACATTTCTTTGCAGCATCCCATATGCGCTGAATTGTGCGTTGGTTGTATGAAAATTGAGCTGCTATCTCCCTTGTGCTAGTTTTTCTTAATTTCCCGCGGTTACTTGTTGCAAGCAAAGCTTCATATATTTCTTGCCTTTCTCTATTTGTTGAATTCTTACGTGTGTTTGCCTCATTTGCAATCTCATCTTCGCTTGCACTTTGATCTTCATCTGCATCTTCAACTACATCATCATCCGAGTCGGACAACTCCTCAATGTCAAAGTCAATGTTGATTTGTTCAGCATAAACAGACATAATCTTCCATGCCCTCAACTATGCCACTTAAATCTACTGGCAGCTCGGTGTCCAAGCCAATCTCAACTTCTACAAGAACAGATAAGTATCCTTACACGAATTACTTTGCCATGTTATAATTATATGATTTGCATGACCAATAAGTTAATGATATCTGCAAATAAATCTATGACGAGTAAAAAGGACTAAGGAGAGAAGTAAACTATTTTTTCCATAATTCTATGTCTAAATGCTTACATGCATGAGTTTATTCACAATGGTACTTTTATGATAACTAAAACTCCTAAGTTGAACAATTGCAACTATAAGTACTTTTACCTTGATTGTAAACTGCAGCTAGCTGATCCAATGCATCTTCTTGATTTGGTTGCTCACAGTTTAGATCAAAAGGAAGCTCGAGCATGCACTCGGACACGTTGCAGATTATGAGCTTCATCAGCCTGCACATCACCGGGATCATGAGGTGGACCCTGCTGGTTTGTTTCTTCTTCACCACTCTCTGCTTCTTCAAGCGGCAAGTGGTTCGGATCAAGAAGCATGATTGGTTATAAAGAGATGGAGGATGAGCAGCGATGGAAGTTGGTGTCCGGTTTGTACGAGACTTTTCTTTATATAGGCAAGGAGGATTTAGCTGGTCCTGGTTCTATATGTGTGGTCCTAGTTCAAATTTGAGTGGCCCTGGCGGTTCTTTTCCCTCTTGTAAAATTTTTGGTATGTGGTCCTGCATGGCGGTAAACATTCCTAATGCAATGTAATTTTTGGCGGGCATTGGGCTTTTGTCCTTTTGCTTGTGCCACATGATATTGGTGGTGCATGTCTTGAGTGTAATGGTCCCCTTCATTCACTTTTTTGCATTAAATAGGGGTGTACATGTCTTTTACTCTCTCTCTTATTTTGCCTCTCTCAATCCTAGAACCACTTACTAGGGGACGGAGGGAGTAGTTTTTTTGGATTTTTTATGATAAACTGCAATAATTAACTTTCAAATCTAAATTTTATAATGATTTGCAATGTATGCACGACGTAGTACTTTGGAGTGGTATAAGTAATACTCCATGGAACAACTTAAAGAGGATTTGATTAAAAAAAGTACTTCATCTGTTTTTTTTCCTTGATGTTAGGATAAGAAAGCTAGTTTATTTTTTGACTAAATTTCTTACTTTAGGACAAGAAGATTAGTTTATTTTTAAATTAATTCTTATCCTAGCGTCATAAAAAGGAATAGAGGGAATACAACTTAACTAGATGTGCGAAATTGGAACAGAAAAACTGGAGCGCTGTGCACTGCCTGTTCGGGTGACATGGTTCTTGGCTTCTTGCTTGAATCGTTGGGCACGGACATGAATTCCGTGGTCGAATTTGACATGAACTCCACGTCTCCACGTCTCCGCGTGCACTATTTTGAGGCCGGATCAGTGTGACACATATCAAATTTTGTTGAGATATATAGCAGTAGATGTAACAGTTTGCAGGAAGCCCGTCGGATCCTCATCAAATTGTATTAGGCCCTGTTCGTTTCCTGTCCTCTAAAATTTAGCATTGTCACATCGAAGAGAATCTTATTATTTATAAATATTTTTATTAATTTAATGATAAAATCCTATTGACAGACCGATGCTAATTTTTGAGATAAATCTAATAAGCTTAATTAATTTATGTTTTACTAAAATGATGCTACATTAATCATCTTCTAATCATGACTTAGTTAACCTCATTAGATTCGTCTTATAAATTAGTATAGGAGCCTGTAATTTATTTTATAATTAAAAATTATTTAATATTCTAAATAATAAAATTCTTTTGATGTGACAGTTATAAAGCTTAGACCCAGAAAACCAACACACCGGTAGCATGAGCACTAGAAAGTAGTACTAGTTGGGATTGCTCACGGAGTGGATCGAGACGCCTCCCGCCTCCGCTCCACCCACGGACCCACCCACCCACCGGCAATGGCAAGGCCGCCGGAGCGCGAGGACGACTGCCTGGCCGACGACATCCTGACATGCGTGTTCCAGCTCCTGGACACCCCCAGCCGCAGATGCTCTCAGGCTGTATGCCGCTCGTGGCGCGCCGTCGCTGCCGTCCACTACGATCCGCGGTGCGCGGCGCGGATGCCGCCGCCGAGGGTGGTGATCCCGGAGGACATCGGCTGCAGCTGCTCCTTCACCCTCATCTCCATCCCCAGCTAGCAGGGCTTCCGCTGGACCCCACCTGTCAGCTCAGGCCTCCGGCCCTCCGCTACGTCAGGTCCAACGGCGGCTGGCTCGTCGGCGCGCACATCAACGGTATCACACGGTGCGTGTCTCGTTGGTGAACCCCCTCACGAACGCGCGCGTTGACCTGCCGCCCTCGGGACGCGTCAGCTTGGCGCCCCGCCTCGAGCGCCACAAGCAGCCTGAGGTCGAGCGCACGCTGGCCGCCGCCGTGCAGAAGGTGGCCTTCGCCCCCGACCCCACCGCGCAGAGCCTCGCCGCGGGCCGTCGTGTTCGGCAGGGAGGAGGGTTGGTGCGCGTACGCCCACATCCACGACCTCGACGAACGCCGTGACCACAGGAATTACCCGGCTCCTCAGAGGTGGACGTGGCGTACCACGCCGGCAAGTTCTACTACATGACCACGACGTGCGGCCGCGTGTGGGTCGTCGACATGGCTCGTGAAGTTCAAGCCCACGCTGCACGGCCGCGTCTCCGGCCGCCACGGCAGCTTCCACCTCGCCTTCTCCGGCGACGGCGCGCTCCACGCCCTGTCCAGCAAGACCAACGCCCACAGCGCCTGCAATATTGACATGTTCGCGCAGCGCTACGGCCCGAGCCCCTCGCCGGAGTGGGCGTCGGCGAGTGTTTCCTCGTCGCGCGACTTGAACCAGACGCTGTGCGTGCCCGCGGACGGCGATGGCGACGCCTGGCTGCGGCCTGACTTGGTGTACTTCGAGTTTAGGCCGGCACTGGAGTTCTGGCAGCCGGCGTGGAGCAGGCACAAGGACGACCTCCTGGAAGAGGAGGCGTGGGAGCGCCTCAAGTCGGGATTGGACTGGTCCAAGGCCACTTGGTTGATGCCTAACCAAACCAGCAGTCGGTGTCGTATGTATTTCAATTCCGTTATAATTACACGTCAAAAAAAATTCCGTTATAATTAAGTTGAATCGAAATCTTGGTTGAATTGGCATGGGCTATGAACTCTGCCTGCATTAATTTGAATCCAAATCTATCGTCGGTCCCTTTAGCCATGTCAATTTGTAGTTGTAGGATATATATACCCTGTTACCTTAATTTCCTCACGGCGGATTAGATCGAGGAGAGTTTGGGGTCTCCACACGCGTACGACAGCACCAGCAATGACGACTACGACGAGGACCGACGGTCCGCTGGGCTGCCCAACCATCTCCTGAGATGCGTGTTCCAGCTCCTCAGCGGCGTCCCCAGCCGCATCTGCTTCCGCGCCGTGTGCCGCTCGTGGCGGGCCGCCGCCAGCGAAGAAGACCAGCGCGCGGAACGGATGCCGGCGCCGTGGGTGGTGATCGCCAGCGGCGGCGGATGCAGCAGGTCCTTCACCCTCATCTCGATCCCGACAATGCAGTCGTTCCGCTGGACCCCACCTGGCGGCGCGGGCCTACGCTGCGTGGGCTGCAGCGGCGGCTGGCTCGGCGGCGCGTACCTCGACACGGCCGACCGCACGAAGCGAGTCGTGCTGGTGAACCCGCTCACCGACGAGCGCGTCGAGGTTCCGTTCCCCGTGGGCCGGGCCCTCGGCCCCGTTACCGCGCCCGGAAGAGACGTGAAGGAGGAGCTCGAGCTGTCCGGCTCCGTCCAGAGGGTGGCCTTCGCCCCCAACACGACTTCGCCGTCGCCGTGGTGACTCTCCTCCACCCCTACCGCCGCGACGGCAAAGCCGTGGCGTTGGCGAGGGCCGGCTGCAGAGACGGCTGGAGCGCGTTCATCGAGCTCCCGGACGAACGGTCCCAGCTCGAGGTCGCGTACCACGACGGCAAGTTCTACTATACATGACCTCGTGCGGCCAGGTGTGGGTGGTCGGCGTGGCGGACGCCGCGCCCACGCCGATCGCCAGGGTGAAGCGCGCTCGCTTCCCAAGTTACTACCACCTCGCCTTCTCCGGCGACGGCGCGCTCCACGTGGTGTGCAGCTTTCCCGAGGTGTGCGCACAGCGGTACAGTCTGATGAGCCGGCCTCCTACGCCATTGCAAGCAGGCTCATCATCGCCGCCCACACGCCTGCCCGACCAAGCATTACTCATCGGCAACTTTAACCAGACGCTGTGCGTGCCCGTGGATGATGTCGCGTGGCTGAGGCCGGACTCCCTCTACTTCACCACCATCTATCCCCACGGCAGCTATCTTGGAAAGCTTAGCGACCCTGATTGTCGCCGAGACGGTGTGTGGCTGTTTGATTTGGCCACTGGAGACATTGGGCAGCCGTCATATTTCAAGGACAAACACGACGACAGGAAATACTCTGGGTTGGGATTGGAATGGTACAAAGCCATTTGGTTTATGCCTTCCATGCGGAAGATGCAGTGATTCATGCCTTTTTTTTCCTAACCAATTTTAGTAACCGTGTACAACAAAGCTACTACTATGACAACCACTCATCATAATACAAACTAATCCTAGTATATCATATCAACAAAAGCTACCAATTTTAGTAGCATAATATACTCTTTCAGATGCTACCAGAATAGTAGCAAGAACAGAACTAGCCTGATGAGATTGATACATAAATAGAAGCGCGCACACACGTAACACAAACAGGTCATGCTATTAGGCCATTAGCTAAGTCATCCAGCTAGTGTTAACTAAACAATGAACAGTTCACTTCAGTAATACAAAAAATTAACGCTCAGATAATAGTCACATCAATGACTATATGCTTGTATACACAGCCTGCAACATTCAAGAGTATATGCTTGTATATTCGGAGTCACTCATCCCGAGGTTTGAGTTCACACAATCAACAGAGCAATAGGCGATCAGCATTTGTATATGGAGTTACAAAGCTTGGCTTTATTACAAGCAACAAGATTCGTGAAAGCAGCCAAGAAGGAGACCCAACTGGGGGAGCGCTGTGATCTTCTCAGACCAACTTCAGACAGCATGATCCTATCGGCATGCAGCGAATGATATCAAGGCACCAGCACATAATAGCTGTCAATCGGAGATGAACATTCTCATCAGCTTCACAGAACCTAGAAACCCAAAGCACAGGCATTAGGATCGCAGTTCATTTATTCATATCAGTACATTTTGGCTTCAAAGAGTGAACTTACCTAGTATGGATACTCTCAATGCCACTGCATTTTTCATCCTTCGCAAGTGTCACCTGGAGATCCACATCTAACATGTCAGTGTCAGCTAATCTGTGAAGTGCAGCAGGGGTAGCAGTAGCAACGAAGAACATGCTAGCCAGTTCTTCATTCCAATCAGGGAAGATCTTATCGTGGCAGACGGCCTGCATGCCATTGAAGTGTAAATCATTGTGCAACCAGAAAACATACAAATAACCTTAGAACATCATTAACAGTTAGCACTTCAAAGAAACCAAAATGCAATATCTGTATTCAAGCAAGATTATTGGCACGAGAATGGAACCATCACAAAACCATTGCACCAGTGAACAAAACATTGAAGTACAAAAACAAGCAATCACACGAAGATACTTGAGAATCAACCAAAAACAGATAATGGAGTACGACTCAATAAGTCCAAAACCTTGTTTGTAGGATATATTGGCAAAATGAATTTTACAAAACACGGAACCACGAAAACTTTTTGTTCAATATGTTCTTGCCGTGATTGATGCAATATAGTAACCTCTGATTAACCAATCCACCTACAAATTTGGGTCGAAGCAATCAGTCTATAGAGACACAAGAACCATTGTGCCCTCCTTATTAAATTACCAAGTATTGGTACTCAAAAGTCAAGCAAGAGTGCAAGACTAAGAATTCTAGTAATTCTAATGCAAGTTTATTCATAAATGGCAAGATTCCTGCATTTAGTTGATACTCATGCCTACTCTATCCAATGCAAGTACCTTGTATAGGACCATGCTAACGTCATCGCTTTGTGCTACTCCTGTACTCGTACTACTTTTGCAACATGTATGAATTAGAAACAATGTAGGAGATGAAATAAAGATGATTTTCAAACCTTTTCTGCAGCTGAGCTACATGTATCAATATCGAATCTGGCAGCCCTTCTCACAGACTTCTGGCCTGAAAAAAGGTGAAGAGAGAAATATGTAAGCATAAAATTCTGAAAAGAAACTTCAGTAAATCGTTTGCTAGTCGTTATACTGCACCTTTGTGGAATTTAGCCCTTATGAATCCCTTACCATACAGTCCATATATTCCGAATGCATCAAGAGCCTAAATGTTGACAGTTTATCAGGAAACAAGAGGGGGATACTGAACATGAACCGATGACTGATGGACCCCTATGAGAAATACCTGAGGAAACCGTCTAAGACAATTCTCCAAACCCTCGGTTTCTTGAATAACATGAACCTGATGTAGAAATAAATATTAATTCTGATAACCAAACAAAACAACCAGGGATCAACTAAACATATGCAATGGTGAAAGTGCCTACCTGAGATTGATCGTTTGGTTTAGCATCCTTGTCATTATTTAAGAAAATACTGGAGTCCACAACAAAGTCAACATTTGCCTTTTCCCAAGGGATCTGATCTGATACCCTAGAATGCAAAACCAATATAGTTCAGCAGAGCAGTTATATCAAGATCATCACATTTTAATGTAATGATGGTTACACAGACAACATTGCATACCTAAGAACTGTCACTTCCATGTGTTCTAACAGAACAGAAACAGAAACATCATTATCCTCCTTCTTCCTAGGATCTCTTCCATAATATCGAATTGTAAATAGCAAAGTTTCAGAATCCTTCACTGCTACGCTTACATTTGGGCTCTTCCAGACCTGAGCCTGCAAAACATTGCATTTGTTTATTGAGCCAAAACCCTGTATGTCAATAATAGCAGACTAGAAACAAGTATGTTCCTGGACAACTTACCATGACTTCAGGAGACATAGGGGCGCAAATTGCAACTATTTTGACATCTATGCTTTGCAATCCCAGTTCAACCAAAAATCTTTCAATCCTGTCAAAACCTTTTATACCAACTCTGACCACCCCTTCTTTTAACTCTAATTTAGCCACTGGTTTCACGGTAACAACAATGTTCTCCATTGATTCAAGAGCCTCTGCATACATAGAATGTGTAAATGCAGGGAATAAACAGAGATCGCAAAAATTAAATTCTCTACAAGATTTAAGAGAGGTCGCAAAGAGATGATACAACAAGCTGAAATTTAGGCACAGGGAAATGTTCTGAATCAAGAAAAGGGGAGATGGAAAACGACCAATAGGTTACGATTTTGCATGGATTAGCCACAACATTCACAACACAATTGTTCAAACCCTCGGTTTTGTATATAACCTGAACCTGATGCAGAAATACATATTGATTCTGATAATCAAACTATGCTGCTACTAGGATCAACTAAACTACGCTGTGATGAAAATGAAAAATCGACCAAGAATGTAGAAAAATCAAGAACAGGAAGGCCTTGCGCAGGGTATACTAAAGCAGCTCAGAGAATAGACAACGATCCCCAGAATTCAAGAAACGGTCCAGGACAATGAGCGTTCACAAGACTAGGATTCCAGATTCAGTAATAACATCAAAAGGTGAAACAATGTACCTCCTGCTGGGGGTACATGAATCCGTAACGTGGTGTCCAGAGAAGACTGCCCCTCCTTGTCTTCATCGCGGTCGATGAAGATGACTTCGCCCGTCCACCGGCGCCCAAACTGCCCATGCTTCCTCTGCAGCGTGGCCAGTTGGCCCCTCCTTTCCTTCGTCACCGTCGATGAGGACTGCCCCTCCTTGTCTACCTCAGCAGGGTGCGACGGCTTGGGCAGCCGCAGCCTGAAATGGAGCAAACTCTTGAATTCATCCACGAGGTCCACTCGACCCGTGCCGTCGAAGCCTTGACATAGAGGGCCCTGGCCCGACGCGTGCGGTGCGACGGTGAGGCGCATCTCCTGCTGCGACATGCGCGACGGGAACCAGCAGGTGTCCTCGCAAATCCTCAGGATGGTGTAGAGAGAAGGCTGTCCCTTGTTTTCATCCTGGTTGACAGAGAGGATTTCGCCCAACCACCGGGCTCCTTGAAACTTCAGCGTCGCCAGGTCGCCGTTGTAGAAGCATGGGCGTCGCCCTGGCGGCCTGGGCATCTTGAAGTCGAGCAAACTATTCAACTCATCGACGAAATTCACTTGACCCGTGAATTCCTTGTTGCGGACGGTGAGCCGTATCGGCTTGTTCATCATGTCGGAGGGAAACCAGGGGGTGGGCGGGTCAGGAGTGCGGGCGGGGGCACGCTGGGCGGGGGAGGAGTCGGTGGAGGACGATGACGCCGACGACGAGCTCGCGGAGGAGGCGGGCGCCGAGGAAGAGGACGGGGCGTTGGGTCCGGGCTCAGCAGCGGCCGAGGCGGAGGACGAGTTTGCGGACGACGAGGACGCGCGCTCCTCCATTGCTGTGCTTCTGCTTGCCGCCGGCGCCCGCAGAGGTCTCGAGGGCGACACCTCCTCCTTCGTGGCCTCGAACAAGCCGGCGGTAGGGAACGGAGCGCAGCGGCGGAGGACGATCACGCAGAGGAGGAGGCCGCGCAACACCTCCCCGCTGCTCTGCTTTTGGTTGCTCGAGGACGCCGACGCGAACTGGGTTCAAGCCGGCACGCGTTATTTATATCCGTTCGATGAGCACAGCTGATCAGAATGGACGGATGGGATGCCTCTTACCGTTTAATCCAACGGCGAAGATGGAGCTAGCAACTGACGGAACCGCCGCGCGTAGCTGCAAAGACGCCGCGGCGCACGAGCGCCCCGACGCCGTGGACACCGGGTGCTCCGCTCGACGCCGAGGCGTCCGCTGGCACGGCATCGCTGTAGCCCGCCCGGCCTCCAGCTTCCAGGCCGCGCGGAGCCACGTCGATAACCGCCGGGCCCGCTGGTGGGACCACCTCATACGCCAAGCAATCACCGGTGCGCCCGCCTCCTTCAGCAGCGGCCTCGAACCCGCCGGCTCCAGCATCTCGTTCACCAATCGCGATCACCCTGCTCCCGCCGGATTCGGCAGCAGTGCGGGCGCCGGGATGATCCTCGTCGATTAGGGCGCGCCAGGGACGGGGCACATCTCATGTTGCCGCACGGGCAGGCGGACGGGCGGGCGAGCAGGTGGCGAGGATCGGAGGCTGCGGAAGCAGCAGCAGCGCAAGAAACAGCTGGGGACTGGCGCTGAGCTTCTCGGAGCGGCCGCCGGAGACGAGAAGGCGAGAAGCAGGCACGCTGCGACGGGGGAGAGGAAAGCAGAAGCTTGCGTGTGCGGGTTGTGGATTGGCGCGTTTTGAATTTCAGAGAGGAAAGGGGGAAAGGGCGGTGCGCTGTTTGCTCTCCCTGACGAGTCAACCGTTTGGCTGGGATGGTAAACTGAGTGTGCGTTTGGTTTGACGTCAAGGTTACATTGGATCATCCCATCTATATTTTCTGGTATAGAACCATCTAACTCATTATTTATTTGACTGGATATGGTTGTTCATTCTTTTGTAACAATTAAAGTGATGAAAAAATATTGAACAAAAGTAAGTAACATAATTATATATCTTATTTACAAATAATATCAATTAATTATACACTAATTAATCTATTTTAATTTTAATTAATGGTAATCTTGTTACATTAATTCATAACTAATACTAAACGGTGTTAATTGCTACCTTTTGCACATGAATTAATGCGTTATTGTTTATTTATCTTAATTTTATAATAAAATACACAAACTAATATCATACCATGCTAATTATCTCTAATTATTTAGTACTAATGATCATGTTTAGATAGGTTGGATAGCCAATTTTTCTAGACATGCTCATCCAGCATCTGTGAAAAATATTCTCTACCCTGTCCATCCTATCCAGATTGACGGTGAAACAAACACTAGATTTGATAGCTCTGTCCAATCCAATCCAAGCCAGTTCACGGAAACAAGACGACGGGAAGCGACTTTCATGTTGTATCCATTCGTTCGCAAACAACTTCAGATATTTATCCGTGCACCAGCAACATTCCTGTTCACCATTGAGGCACAGCTTGTTACATTTATTTCCCATGTAAGAAGAAAAGCATGAGTTACTCACAAATTGAAAAGAAATAGAATTTTCACCCCGCGGTTATGTTTTTTTTCCTTTTAATGAAATTTCTCGTTCTGTTTTGATTCCAAGAATTCATGTTCTTAACTGATTTATCTTCTACTTGAAATCGAAATTTCATCTATTTCTAAACCCCATAATATGTACACCCAACAAAGTTTGGCCACAATCAGCAAAGAATGCTCGTCATGGTTAATCCAATGAGGCGACCACAGCAATTTCCACCAGGGATGTAGTCTAAATGGTATGTTCCAAATTTGGTTCATATTCAGAGAACGCGAAAGCTCGTCTTTTAGGATGAGAACCACGAAACTTCAAAAATCTCCACGCACATAACAGCGATACTACTAGGACGAAGAAGCATACAACCGTAAAAGGAAACTTCAAAAATATCAACGCACATATCAGCGATCCTACTAGAACGAAGAACCATACAACCGTAAAAGGAGATCAGAAAACAGTGACCGCACGATAATATCATCTCAAATCCCAGTAACAAATAGCAACACATGATGTATTTAGTACTACGATGAGGAACATCAAACATAAAGGTGCCATTGCCCTATGAGAAGTCCTAGCTTCAAAATTTTAGGAGCATCCAGTGCGCTAAACAAATTCAAGTACGAACGCTTCCCAGGATCATAGGTTGACTGTAGGTCTCAACTTAGATGGAAGCCAAAAATCTCATCCCACAGCTTCAGTTACGAGACCTTCCCCAGGTTGATGAAGATGATGAAGAGCTGGAGGGCAGTCTTGATCCTGGGCGCCAACGGTCAGAAGCTGGAGCATCCTGGCGGGCTGGGGGTGCATCCTGCCGTGTTGGAGGGCCATCCTGGCGGAGCGGACGCATATCAGCTCGAGGGCGATCTTCGCGTGGACCCCATCTGTCATGCTCTGGTGGACCTGATGGCCTCATGCTGCCTCCACCAGCGCTGCCACTGCCACTGTCACCACCCCTTTTCCATTTGGGAACATATTTACCAGCGGTCGGTGCAGAAGCAGCAGCAGCAGCAGCAGCAGCAGGGCTGCTGCTGGCTCCCGAGCAGGCGGTGTTGGAGCAGCACTAGTTGCGTGTGCAGGCTCAGGTCCTCTTAAGGCAGCCTCCCTCATCTGCCTTGCCTTCTCCTCTAACTCCCTCTCTCTTTCTTGCTGCCTGAGTGCAATGGCATCAAGTTTTGCTTTCTTCTCAGCCTCTTCTCTCTTCCTTCTCTCTTCCTCTGCAAGAGCAAAAAACATTCATGGATGACATAGATTCATTTGGCAAAAAAATATGGAATCTTGTATAAGACTTAGTTGAAACACTTAAGATTACATAAAACAACAGTTAGTTGAACTCGTTCAGATACTAAATTGCTAAATGATATCTGTTGAAAATAATGCAACCAGAATACACAATTAGGTGGACGATAGTCCCAAGAAAACACTGAATTATTAGGTTTGCAGAACATTAAAACAATAGGTGGCCAATTTTGTAGTTTTTTTATTTGCCTAGGCAAGTTTTTGGTGACTACAATTTGATCGTGCACTTCTGTAGAGTTCTCCCAACAAAAAGGTCAAGCACAAATAAAATGAGATTAAATAAGAATTCACTTGCCTTCACGTTTTCTTGCTTCCTCTTCCTCACGACGCTTTTCAATCCGCTGCTCCTCCATGTTGAGATAATACATCAATTTCCTTACTGTCTCCCTTTCACGCTTTCTTGATGATATCAACTGGTTGATCCGTTCATCTCTCTCTTTCTTCATACTGCCAAACTCAGCCTCGCGGCGTTGGATGATTCTATCCTGGAAAGCATTCTGCAACAAATAAAAGAAAATCAGGAACAGATAGGGATGTGAGAAACAGCGTCTACGGTCTGGGGAAGAAGCGGGAATAAATCTGATCCAGCCCATAGCACCAACAAGAACAGAGCTCTGGAGAGTGCAACAAACAGGATCTGCAGGCATGTTTTATCCTGAGCGCGTTCTTATTAGAATCACAAATAACAAAATAACCAAACCTCTATTGACCACAAATAATAAAATAACTAAACTTCTTCAGTACTAGATGGTGAATACAATTCGAAGACAATACCCCAGTTGGCTATTAGACTAGATTACTCCAGTTATTAGAATAACATGATTCCCATTATCAGCATTTAAAAAAATATATACCATTGTGATGTTCGGTTTAACAAGTTGAATAGTATGCATACCTTATGTTCCAACATTCGAGAAAGTCTATTTTTCTCTTGCAAGTCACCGGCATGATGTTGCTTGCTAAGTTCAATCTCTCGCTACAAGCAGGAATTAAAACAAAAATCAGTATTTCTGACTATTTGCATTTTCATATCATGAACAACAAAAGGGTGGTAAAAAACACACAAGCTGCTCTTGCTCGTGAAGTATCTTCTCTTCCTCCTGACGCTTTTGGAAAGCTTGCTCAATCAGTGGTGCCTCTTCCTGCCTTTTTGCCCTCTCAAGGTGATCCATTGTTTTCGCAAGCTTCAGCAGCTTTTTCCGACTCCATGCGCTCTTTCAACTGTTCATTCAGTGCCAATTCCATGATAGCCTGCTTAGAAAGGTCCTGCATCTAATCATTAAAGATAGTTAAGATTATGCCACAGACACGCTTTTAAATAACAAGAAACTAAAGATTTTGAAAGCAGCTTACAAATGTCATTACTAATTGGAATGTAATTTTATTTTAATACTCAATGATACGCAACAATGTTATACAAATTTACCCAAACATTTTTGTGCATGGGACAGAGAAGCATATTTGTAAATAACCATGGCAAAAGGAAATGATCAAAAGCAGAGATGATCCCTCTTAGGGATGATCCAACTGTTCATTTAAGATTAAACATATAGAAATGATATCCTGTTAAAAGGCAGTTGTAGTTAGTGGAAAGCCAGTAGTATTTCTTACCCCATCAACGACAAACTTTTTCCCTCCCTTTCTTTTATTTGTTAATTCAATTAGCTTCTCGCGTGCATCACGTTTTTCTTTCTCCTCCTCTTCCTTCCGAATCCTTTCCATCTCCCTCGCCTTTTGGTCATGGATAAGCCTCATCTTTTCCTCATCCACAGTTTTCCTAAGTTTTGACAATCTCTTCATCTCCTCTTCCTTTTCCTGAAAAGAACAATATAAACCATAAACAAAATAGTCCATGACAAAGACTTGGAAGTATTTAAACAGTACCTTTTCTAATATCTGGCGCTCAAGCTCTTCTTTCCGTTTTTCTATGATGGATTTTCTTGCTAGAAGCCTTTTATGTTCATTTTCCACTACAGCAGCCAAATTAATAAAATCATCACCATGTTTGGATGGTTTTTTCACTCGTGGGTGAATAAGATTCCTGGCTTTATTTAAAGAATCAGCCAGAACACTAAGATGATCACTTAACCCATCAGCCTCAATGTCCTGCAACAAGAAATCAGTAAAAATTAAGTTAGTGTTCCTGATCAAGCATTAATATTCATAGCACATAAAATGTATAGATACTCCCTCCCAAGTACTGACTGATTTGAGGTTTGGAACTGGTTACTGGTGTGGTAAAAATGGCTTATGTTTTGAAGTTTGTTATAGTGGACTTGTCTGCCATAGATGTGCGTATCCCATAAAAACTCAAGTGAAAAATGGTTTGTTCCGAGGAATGGGGCTCACTGGAGTCAAACTCAGGTGACAAGCTTTGGGAACTTGTGGCCATGACCAAAGGAAGATGTGTCTGGGTATAAATAAGAAATGGTCACCCTAACCACAAAAAGTTGAAAGAAGGAGCCACATACCACAGTACCAAAATGAACAGCTCCCGATAGGTGGTTAACTTTCATAGCAATAAAGTTGCGCTTCACAGCATCAACAGAAATCTTCTCAACCACAGCGAAGTCAAAGAATGGTATCATTCTTGAGAGCATACTGATTTTCATGGACTGGAAAATACGGGAAGCCTGAAAAAAGAGGGATGAAAATTATTATGATAGTCAAAGAAAGGAAGACCTCTAAATTGACACCAAATATCACCTGTTGCAGCACCCTCAGGGTTGTTAGCTTTTCCAGAGCAGAAATGTACTGTGATAACTTAATTTCTGGAACAGAAGAAGCTGATGAAAGCTTCCCTCCAATCTTTGAAATCTTCGAAAGGATTGGCTGCACTTTCGATGCAAGGTCTAGAGGAAGAAAATCATGTTCCAAAAGGTTGTACAAATCTTTCACTTCTTGGGAAGCACAGGAAATCACTCCTTTGGAAGCCTACAAGTATATAGAGATGGATCATTTTTTTCTGCTAGAGAGAACGCTGTTTGTAGTATTTTGTGCCATATAAGAAAAGACGGCTCCGCTTTTAGATCGCAGCTATGACTGAACTAAATAGGGCATTGTTAATCACTGATAATGAGAAGCTTCAAACATTACGGAGAAACAAAGAATGCCATGCAGCAAGATGTATGCAATATGCACATGCTAAGTCATTACATATTAATTATAAAAGCCAATATATAGATCAGAGAATATAGTTACAAGGTAGTATATGCAAAAACATGCATGCTGTTTAGTGTGTTAGCATAACAAAATAATTAGGCAAGACAATTCCAGAAGTAATTGTCATAAAAGAAGATCAGCACCCACCAATTCAGTGAAGAGAGATGCTCTTGAAGGCTGCAAAAGAATAAAGGAGATTAAACAGGGGCAGAAAAAAGTGCTACTGGACATTCAATTCACAAGTAGTTGAGGGCAAACCAATTCTTTATTTTCACGTTTGGAGTCGAGAGAAAAATTGACAAGGCTTGCCATTCGCATGTTACGTTCTTTCTCATTTTCTGTCTCAAGATGAGATGCACCATACTTCTGGTCATATGGTGTCACAGAAAGTGCAGCAAGCAAGACAGAGGATGCTATTAGCTGTAGATCCTTCTGAGACAAGTTCTTATTGTAGCTCTTTTGCAAGTTGAAAAGCTTGAGCCATGCATATGCATGGTAAAGGTGGCTGTCAGATATCCAGAAAATTTCAGTCAACTTGGCATAGTACACAACCATAATGGATGGCTTGGGCATTTTCTTCACCATACTCATCAAACCATATACATCCTCAACCGACCGGAAGGCTTCCTGGAAAAAGTAGATTCAGTGACAATAGAGTGAAAGGTATTTATCAAAACACAAGAGGGAAGATACAAACCTGCCACAGGGAAAGCTCCGTAGCAGTTTTAAGCTGCTCAACCCTGGTATCAAGATACAGTTGTAAGCTTTCAGGGGCAGTCAGATCAGGACGATCTCTTTGATCACGGTATTTGTTCAAATTAGCAAGATGGTTCCTGATAATCTCACATAACCTACGGAATTCAGTTGTTCTCTTGTATTGCTTACAAAACTGAAAAGCCTTATGAGCAGTCATCTGCAAAATGTGAAGACAAGTCAGTCATAGAAGCTATTCAATAAATATTTAACAGGGCAATAGGATTATATCGGTGCAGCTAAAATCTAGGAAAAGCACAAGAAAAAGGTGGCATAGTGGTATGTGACGCTAATTTATGAGATCAATCTAAGCCAATTTTTTCAGAGACAAGTTAGAAACCAATTGATTATCAGATAGAAACTATTATTAATTTGTAGAGCAGCACAAATATAACGAGGTTTGTGAATTTTGTAGGAAGAATAGATAAAGCAGAGAGGAGTAATGAAGCAAAACAAACATAAAAACTCAAGCACCGTCCAAAATATCTTAATCATTTCACGAGAAAAAATGTAGAATTATCAGAATGATGACTTAAAACTATAGGGGAATAGGGGAAACCATGTCTACTTACAGCATATAGTGCTTCAAGCTTTGAATTGTTCCTAAGTATTTCAAGAACTGTCCGATATGTCTCCCAGAGGAACTTGAACCACGGAGTAACAACCTCTCTGTCCGATCTGTCCTTCCCTTTCTCACCACTAACATAACTGAGCATTAGATCTTCCGGTCGCTTATCTGCTTCAAGATCCTCAACATCTAGAGCATCTTCCAAGGCCTGGGCTTGGCCCCTAGCTTGTTCTGCTTTCTCATTGGAAAGCTGCATGAAGTGTTTTATCACATCCTCTAAAGATGACACGTTAACTTGCTGACAGACAATTCTGTACTGAATCAGGCCATCTTTCGCAAATCTGCCTTTCCTGAGGTCAACACAGAGCTCGACATACTTCATCATAATCCTCTCGAGAGGCTTTTGCCAGGACCTGTACCTTTTGGAGGTAATGACATCATGCAAAGCCTGCAATGCTGCTTGCTTTTGCCCAACATGAATCAATTCTGAAATAAGACAGAGATAATGATCAGTATATCCTGTGCACAAATACCAAAAGCATGCATTAAATACCTACTATCAATATTGTAGTTTTAATGGAGTAACAAATAACGAGCTTCAATAATGTTATGTAATCTAAACTAGTTTCTCTTGGGTCTTTTTGGGCTTAATATATTATAAAAAAAACTAGATAGGGGGCTCCCCTGCTGACTGCAGGTAAGAAAAAAATCAGCGTAGTGAAATGAAACCAAAGCCAGGATTTCTTGCGTCTTGGGGTTTCTAACTGCTTTCCTTTTTCTTATTTCTTATTCGTCCTAAGGAGGAGGAAACCATAACAAGTTCAAAGATGAAAAAGAGGACAAGAATAACAGTGAGTTAGCTCTAACATCAACAGCATTTCCAAAACAAACATGGCATGGATTGGCATTATTTTCATTATCAAAAGCCACATCAAGGTACAATGAGACAAGCAACACCATCCAACAGACCACAAAAGCAAAGTTAACCAAGTCCTATATAGCTAATAAAGCATGTAACTGACAATCCAAATAAACTTAGTGTTCCTAACACTGCACTTAACAACCTCACCTGTTAAAACACTCCCGGATGAACTAATGCAATGCAGCAAATAAACATAACGCCGCATCTTATCGCTACGACGCTACCCCTAGGTGCCTACCAAACCATGCTTGCCGACAGGCATCAGCTTAACATTACCGCCATAACGACAATCATAATTGTAGATTGGACATGAGCCAAATCCCAGAGACTCACCTTCAGCTCTCTTAAGCGCGTTCTCAGGCTTCGCAAAGGTCGCCATGGTTGCAACAAGGTCTCTGTGGCGGCGATCTACTCCTGTGTTGCACCCCAAAATAGACAACAAAATCTAGATTAGCTCACGAGTTCAAGAAACAACAACGGATAAAACCTAAACCAGCATCTCGCTACTGAACAGATCGATTCGACCGGTAATTCCACATAAAATTCTTCAAAACGAATGCCCAGGTAAGGCCCGGAGGTGGAAATCTATGGTACCTGTAGATCGCCGACGACGAGCGCGGTGGACGGCTACGAGCGGCCGTCGGGGTGGGGGCGGGGATCTGGAGGTGGAAGTGGAGGCGGCGGCGGCGCGAGGGAGGGGTTTATTAGGGTTGCGTGGATGCGCGAGGGCGGTGAGAGAATAAGATGCGATGTGAGGCGGTGTTAGAGTTTTTTCTATGACGACGTGGATGGATCTGTGGGCGTCGATTTCAGCAGTGGGCCTGTCTGTAAGCCATCTGATCTTTGAACTGGCGGTTAGGATCGAGTATCGAGAGGCCATGACGAGAAACAAGGCTATTGCGAAACGGAATGGGCCCAAATTGAGGTAAGCCATGAAGCATAACTCGAAGCCCACACGGAAAATAGTCGGGAAAAAAGTGGTCTTCGTAGAAAAATGTTCTTCTCTTGATTAAAAAAACTATTATCAATTTTTTTAGAACATTTAATGTTCAGTTTTATAAAATATAAAAAAATATAAGTTCTGAAATGGCTCCAGCTTCCCGTATAAAAATACTGAAGTAATATTGCATTTATTTATTTACTATCATCGTGACATTAAACTTGATATGAAATTTTAACTTGTTTGATCATTGCCTTCTCTGCTCTCTTTTTTAGGTGAAAAGAAAAGAAATGTTAGGAACCGGTCGACCATTGGACAGTTATTGTGCGTTCTTAGGCTTCCTCTTGGATTTCTGGCATGACATGGTGTGGCCTAGGATGGATGTCGTGTCGTCGCACACTATGGGTGTGTTCGTTTCCTCCTCTAAAATTTAGCATCTGTCACATCAAAGAGAATCTTATTATTTATTAATATTTTGATTAATTTAATGACAAAACCCTATTGACAGATTGGTGCTACTTTTTGAGATGAATCTAATGAGCTTAATTAATTTAGATTTTATTAAAGTGATGCTACAATGAATCGTCTTCTAATCATGACTTAATTAACCTCATTAGATTCGTCTCGTAAATTAGTCTAGGGGCATGTAATTTATTTTATAATTAAACTTTATTTACTACTTCCAAATAGTAAGATTCTTTTTGATGTGACAACTCTAAAGTTTAGACCCGAGAAACGAACACACCCTATGTTTACTGATTTTCCCAAGTCACAAAAATGATTACAAAATGGAACAATGATGTTTTAGCCACAATTATGAAGTCTAGTTGCGAAATCACCATTAATTTTGAGATTTTGCAAAGTCGCCATCACTTTTTGAACTGGAATGTGACGTTTGCCATCACTTTCGACCTCCATCCACCAAAGCCGAATAAACGAAATAAAAAACCGAAAAACACCGTGGGAAAAAATGAGTCCTGACGTCCCTACCCTTCTCTCTCCTTCCGGACTCGAACCCGAGTGGGTGGAGCGCGGCGGCGCGAGGCCGGAAGGAGCGCGCGAGGAGCATAGGTGACGGCGCGGTGGAGGCGGGGCCGGCAGCATGACGGCGGGCCGCGCACGAGGAGCATAAGCGACGTTGCACGGCGACGGAGTTGACAGGGATGGGTAGAGCTAGCCGGTGAGCGCACTAGCGTGTACCTCACGATGTTGCGGACCACTTGAGGTAGTCACCAAGGTCGGAAGCTCACCGGAGTGGGTTTGTTGACAGCAATGGCGGAAAGAAGATCCTCGTCGACATGGGGAGCTCGCCTTGGTGGGGTAGATGGCCCTGTTTATTCTTCTAGGAGCTTCACAGGAGCTTGTAGATGGTCTTTAATGTCGCCATGTTTGAGGAGAAGGGTCGGAAGATGGTTATCATCGTCGAGGTCAAGCGGTCGGCGATCGGAGTTGGGGAAGAACAGGATTTCCGACGGCCTCGTCGAAGAAATTAAAGGAAGAGGATATCGGGGAGACAACTAAAGAGCTTACGCATGCGTTGAAACAAGAATGGGATGTCAAGGCTCAACAGCTACAGCGAATTTGACCACGACATTTACGGCGGTTGTCGGGTGTCCGCTAGACAGATTCGAGTTCGATTGTTCTAGAAGCAAGAGCAAAACATGGCGCATCCATGGCTAGTTTAGCTCGGCCTGGGCTATGGTGTGTTGGCCAGGCGATTGTTTTGGTCCCTCTAACAGCCTCCTAGCGCTTGGACACGGGGCCAATGGCGCTGGCGGCCATGCAAGTCGTCGTCGTCATCATCGGTGGGAGAGAGGAAACAGAGAGAAGGAAAGGGTATTTTCATATTTGTCCAAACAAGTTAACACCGTTACAACACTTTAGTGGACTATGGTACATTGCTTGTTCAGGTTCAAAAAGTTATGATAAATTTGCAAAATCTAAAAAACGGTGAAAATATAATTGGAGTGTAAAACGATGGTTGTTATGTAAATTGAGCTTTCTAAAACTGATGCTTGGCCCATCTAGTTGGGGGGGGTCACAAGCATGACGAAGATATTGAACACAAGATTTCTTCGTGAACAGATATGGTTGTCTCTCGAGTGACTTCATCTCAGTAGATCCATCGGAAAGTTTCTCTAAGATTCCAAGTCCTTGATTGGCATCGCCAGCACCGATCAGAGTCACAAGCAGGCACAGATTTGGGGAATATATGGGGCTAAAGATACTCTGATTTTCAGTAGGTCGGGTGCTAGCTGGATGTTGGCCCCTGGAAAATGCCACGCCGGGTCTTCACAGCTCCCCGCATTCCAGATACTCGCTTTGTTTAATCGTGTAACTAGAGCCAGAATATTAACAATGTTTAATGAAGGAAAAAATCCACGCCCCGTCGAACTGGAATTAGTTAGGTATTCAGCTCGAACGACCGCTACTATCGTGCTGATTATTATATGCAGGCACCTTTGTCTAGTGCAAAAGTCAGAGAGAGAGAGCGCGAGGGAGCGAGGAATATGGAGTCTTTTGTAATCCTGATTATTCAGCTGTTTTATTGCGCAGAGGCAAAAAACGAAAACGAAATTGTGAACAGTTGAACTGCGGTGGTCGATCGAGATTGCGATATGCAGTTCCTTCAAGAGCATACTACACCAGTAGCAAAATCAGCAGCTCTGGATTGGTCGATCGATTCAGCATTAATCTCTGCTTAGTCTGAAACTGTCTCCTTGTTCTGCTCTGCGATAAACCAAATATTCTGCTTATTCTGCAACTAACGAGTTTCTCCGTTGAGTTCGTGGCCTCCAACCCAACAATAGCTAGCTCGCACTGCGTCCCCAAAGGCGGTCGTTGCTGCCGGACGCCCATTTTCTAATCCGCAGAGCCTGCCGGAAAGCCATTTGTTCCTTTAGCAGCTAACATAATCCAGCCGAGCTGACCCCCAGGGATTAACAAATGTCAGTGCTAGAGCAGCGGATACAGTGACGTCCCACCGAGACGCACTGGTCCAAGTGCATGCATGCCTCGCTTGACGCCCCGCTGAATCAGTTCGCTTTTGTCCGAGAGCGTCGCTGTCTC
Organism: Chloris gayana; assembly: GCA_031894775.1. Lineage (NCBI taxonomy): Eukaryota > Viridiplantae > Streptophyta > Magnoliopsida > Poales > Poaceae > Chloris > Chloris gayana. The sequence goes on along the minus strand of JAUNZO010003561.1, from coordinate 92,201 downwards.
GCGCGCTCTCGCTGCCACGTACCAACGCCGGAGCCGTTGATTAGTTTTCGCTAGGCCGTAAATGACCCGTGGCCATTCCTGCTCATTGTTAATTAGCTCGGCCAGCAGGCTTGCTGCTCCTACCCCCTGCTGCAAGCTAATCATTTGCTTGTCCGCTTGCATGCATGCCCCGCACCAACTCCTCCTCGGCCACCCTGTCGCCGCGGCGGCTGCATCGTATACATACGCCGCTCCTGCCGCCTCCCCCTCGCTCTAACCATCGTTCCCCTTCGCTCCTCCCCTCCTCTGCCTCCCTCTGGTCCCTTGCCGAGTGCCCGGGTCATGGGGAACACGGGGCTGATGTGCCTGTCGCTGGCGCCCGTGAGCGGCGGCGAGTCCACGTCGGCGGCGACCAAGGTGATCCACGCGGACGGCACGGTCACGCGGCTCGCGCGGCCGGTGCGCGCGGCGGAGCTGATGCGCGACCACCCGGGCCAGTTCGTCTGCGACTCGGCCCGCCTCGCCGTGGGCTGCCGCGTGCCGGGCGTCGCCGCCGACGAGCTCCTCCGCCCGCGCCACGCATACTTCCTCCTGCCCATGGACATGCTCTACTCGGTCCTCACCGACGACGAGATGGCCGCGCTCTCCGAGTCCCACGCCGCCACGGCCGCCGCCTCGGCGTGGAAGAGGATCGTCACCTCCGCCGCCCGGGGCCGCGACCACCACGACCGGGCGCACAAGGACGGCAGCGTCAGCGCCAATGATGGCAGTGCCAGGGTGTATCCGATGCTCGGCCTGCTCGAGGCGGGCGATCTCGGCGTCGATAAACCCGATCAACGGGCCGCCGCCGTCAGCAAAACACGAGCCGCCGCTGCCGGGATCAGGCGGCACCGGCACTGGCAGCCGGCGCTGGACACGATCGAGGAGGTTCCGTGACGACGCGGCGGACACGGTTGACCGGGGCGCCGCAGAAGAGAGCAGCTCTGGTTTCGCTGGCGGCTGGCGTTAGGCGGGCGGCAGCTAGACTGAGCTGGCTCTCGAGTGTACAGTAGCTAGGTTCCAGCTATTCTTTTCTCCTTGCCTTTTCCGTTTTTGTAAAGCCATTTTTTTTGGTCTACACATGCACTGCTGGCAAATTGATTGTCGATTTTGTGCTAGGAAGAAAATAAGAATCTGGGTGCACATCTTTTATGGCGCCTGTTCCGTGATAATTCAGCTATTCCAGGGGTACGATTTTTTCGTCGCATGTCAAAGGAGGATTTTACTTCTCTTTACAAGCTACAACTTTTGCTATGACCTGTAACTCTTTTATCGCGGGCTAGCATGGTGACAAAGTTTTAGGTGTAATCAATTGTTTCTTGAGAAAAGGTCAACATCTTGCCAGACCATCAACAAAATTTTGGAAATAGAAGTGGAAAGAAAATGCAAATGTGAATATACATCATATTTATCTTCTTTACCACTGGTATTCCAGGATTTTCATTTCCAAATACCATAAGCTTTATGGTTCGATATATAAGTCAAGAGTTCCAAATTTGAAGATAGGCGTATTTTCTCTCAACATCATCGACGAGATGAATCAGTATCACGATAGCAGTCAAAGAAAAAAGGGCGGGAAGATTATCCCGTCTACATTTTATATAGCAATAGCTTGATTGATTGTAAGGTTGTTTATATGTATGACCTTGTGGGGCACTAGCCAGACGGAACACAACCTATGGGTGCTGTATGCTAACTTTGCAAAGATATTGTTGCCGTATGCCGCTTGGACCTCAGCTGTACATGCAACTTGTTAGAGGAAAAAAATGGGAGCTTATCTGAAAATGGCCCTTATTTTAAGTCACGTTGCTTGAAGGCAAAACAAGGAGATATCATAAAATACGTGACAGCATATCATCTACCTGTAACGATAGAAATCACACCGGCTCTCAGTTGCTCCAACTGCAACTTGTGAGAACATATATTAGGAATCCAAATAGATCAGATTACATAATCAGTGATAACTTGCTCGTGATTTACTTGTAATTTTTGTTCCAGGGAATATGTAGCCATACATTAGGAAATTAGAAGCTTTCAGCCCATCATTGCAAAATCAAGTATCTCTGTGAATGAAGAAATGTCAGAAGTGTTAACACAATGTAATTATTTATTAAATAAAATATAATTTTTAGAACCAGAAAATATAATTTATCTTTTTTGGCAAAAGAGAATATAATTTATCTTCCATCGCAAAAAAATAATTTATCTTTTTTTAAGGTATAATTTATCTGAGAGACCAAGTATGGCCGTTATGATTTGGCCCAGTCCGAAGAAAATTGGCTGACGGGCTGAGTCTAATTTTTTATCCAAACAAAAAGAGGAAAGTCAGCCCAGTCCCGAGGACTAACACCCTTCAGCAGTTCAGCCACATCTGATGCTCACTGCATTCTCTCTGTAACATGGTCCCGCTTTTCTTCGGTCCTACAATTCAGTTGGCTATTCTGGCTTCAGATAGCGTCTCTCTTCACGTATCCTCGTCAGCCAGCACACCGACACGTAGGCCGATCTCTCACGGCCCCACCTGTCATTCTCGAGCACCTCCATTCTGTCGTCCCCGTCCTCCCGACACCACCAGGCACCAACACGCGCGCAAGCAAACGGCGAAGTCACGTGGCTAGGGTTCAGGCGAGGCGAGCGCCATGGCGGGGATTCGGTGGCCACCGGAGGACCCGGAGATCTTCCCGACGCGGATGGTCGCCGCTGGCGTCTGGGTAACTGTCGGCGCCGGGGTCCCCCTGGTCCCCCGGGCGAGATGGCGTCCGACGACGATCGGTCGGTAGCCGCGGACTCGTGGTCAATCAAGAGCGATTACGGCAGCACCCTCGACGACGAGCAGCGCTACGCCGACACCGCCGAGGTCCTCCTCTCCGCCGCCTCCGCCTCATCCGTGGCCGCGCCCTCCGCATCCGTCGCCATCAACCCCTCCCCCGACTTCAGGTGAACTGATTTTGTCCCATCTTTCGCCGTTCGTTTGTTCTAATGCTGCGAAATGTTCGAGACACTGTGATCTGGTTCCCCGTGATGGGAAAAGGGGCTAATTCTCTCGCCTTAAAGCGTGATTTGGGCCCATGATCTCTCATTTATTATATTTTAATCCTTGAAAGGATCTTAACTGTCGGTGCTCAAATTCTGATCAGCTTCGACAAGGATGTACCCGACTCCAGCGATGTTGAGCCTCCGATGCTGGGATTGCAGAATTTTCAGGATGGCGCTTACGCTGAGGATGTCGGTAACTTCCATGAACGCAGCCACGCTGATGACTGGTAAGATTGTTGGAACTAACCTAAAATTCTCAAATGCGCACTTATCCTTTGTTTTCACAGTGATTAATGCTTTATTCCTTGGGCATTCGTAGCATAATTTGGTTTGGGCTTTGCTCAGAACATGATATTAGCATGCATGAGCATAAATTGAAGAATGTAAAGCTTGCTAACATTACACTAGTATGATATTGTAGGGATGTACAAGCTTTCTACAATTGTGTGCCAATTATATTCCATTTGAGTATTAGACATCTTGAATGCTCATTTTTTAGATACAACTATCATAGATAGCTAGAGACATCTTTACAATCCACAGCAACAAAAATCCTTATTGGAAGTGAATATTTCCACATCAGGCTTCACATCACAGCTTCGCAAATTCTCAAACCCAAGCTAGCCTGTATTACCCATTTCAAGAGAGTTGAGGATGGGAACTAGAAACCTCCATTTCAAACTGTATCAGTTTTACTTTCAACTCTTTATATCAGGCAGTGTGGGCTATTATTGTCTCGTAGCAGAGCCTTGTCTCGTATAAGCTATGTTCACTACTCATTGTCAAAATTAAGAAGAATAATCAGAACCTACATAATAGTCTTTTCCCTTAGTCAGGCTATAGATCTGGAGCTTGGACACAAATACTTTGCGTCCATTTCTCCAGTCAAGAAGTGACAACGATATAAAATAATACAAATTCTTTATTTTCTTTGTTTTACGGATTCGATACTTACATTACTATTTATCAAATAATGTCTGAGTTTGCAGGTTTGGTACTGAGGTTATGGATGTCCGTGTAGGCTGGACCAAAAATTTGTGTTCAAGCAAGGATTTGCCCAGCTGCAGCGTACTTGACATCGGAACTGGGAGTGGTAGACTCTTGCAGCAGCTTGCGAAGCAAGGGTACGCTGAGTACTGTCAAAGTGTGGCCTTGCATTGTTAAACCAGTACTCATGTATCAATACACAATATGCAGGTTTTCTGATCTGACTGGGATCGACTACAGTGAAGGCACAATTGAGCTTGCTCGAAATCTCGCAATTCGTGATGGATTTGAGCACATTAATTTTTTGGTGAGTCAAAAACGTCTCATCAACGGATGTGTTCATATAATCATATGGCATGCCCTTGCTGTTCTTATTTTTCTTCAGGATGTAATATTTCCTCTATGATCAGATAATATGTTAGGTACAAAACTAGCCTAAGATTGGAAGATTAGAAATACCATTTGAGCATGGTTCTTTTTTCAGGTGGATGATGTGTTAGAGTCCAAGTTGGAGAGAAGGTTTGAACTCATCATGGATGAAGGGACTCTTGATGCAATTGGGCACCATCCCGATGGACCTGTGAAGAGGTAAACTCATTTTCCATTTTAGATGTTGATATGCCCTTGGTCGTTGAGTAGTATCATGAACATTAGGTTTTACACCAATTATTATATATTTTGATTGCTGCTTTGAAGAAATCGGAAAGAATCAATTGTTGCCTATGCTCTGACAATCTAATCTATTTTCCTCTGCTGCATTTCAGAATGATGTATTGGCAGTCAGTTGCTAGGCTGGTTTCCCCTGGCGGCATATTGGTCAGTCCTATTATCCAAATTGAACCCACCCCTCTGTTGTTAGCACTTGGTACATTTGTTGCTGAATTGCGAACCTTCAGGTTTTCATTGCTGATAAACAATTGTACCTTATGTTGCTGTCCACTTAAAATTGTTATCCACGTATGATATTGATTGTGAGAATCCTTCTGATATAGTCCCATTCTTGTTTTATTAGCGTTATGACAGAGATCATGGTTCAAAAATGAACTACCACCCTTGTGTGAACAAGAAAACGAAAACAGAGAGACTATTTTGACACTGTTGAAACTTTTGTGACGAAGCAGTCGCACATTCCTTGTATTATCCAGAACCTAAGCTTGAGCATTAGTCTGATTATGTGTCAACATAATTTTTTTAGGTCATCACATCATGCAGCCGAACCAAGGATGAGTTGGTGCAGGAGGTAGAGAACTTCAACCAGAGAAAGCTCGGTGCTATGGGCTCAGAAGGATTGCCTGCCAGTGATGCTGCAGTGTTCAGCTATCTCGACCACGTTCGAAGTTACCCGAGTGTTGATAGTTCTTGCATCACGACTGTTGCTTTCCTGCATAAGTGAAATGTACATGTATGTCTGGTTTATTTCCCTGGACCCTTACTATACCTGGTATTAACTATGTACCCACACCACTGATGTTTCTGGATGGTATTGTAGAGTCTCTTACCTTGTTGGCTGTTATGTTATTTTCATATGACTGGATTGGATTTCTTTCTGCAAGCTTGTCTGTTCGAATGCAAGTATTGTTTGAGCAATATGATGTTAGGACAACTACAAAAAATTACAATTTAACTGCGGTTGATTGACGTAAAGATAGGAGAGATAAAATAGATGTCGACAATAAAGAATTCCTTGCCTCTAATCCGTCGAGACCACATAGGGGTACGATGCACTTACTAGTTAGTTACAGCATTCAGGTCAGCAACTAGTTTGCTATTTTCTCTATGTACAGAACCACCACATTCTTCTCTATGCACATAGAAGCGAGTGGCTTCAGGCTATCTTACTACGTCATCGTATACTCATTTTTCTTTTCTGGAGTTTTGTGTTCATCCTTGTTTCTGTCAGACACAGAAGTCACTGAAGTTTCTTGTCAGATGGGGGCTGTGAGATTCTTGATAAATGATGATGTCAGTAGACTGGTATGGAGCGTGATTGCGAGTAACTTGATTGTGCAGAACTGGTATCCTCCTGCTCTTCCTCCTCGCTTTCTGATGAAGATACATACGTGTCCTGGTTTTCCTGCAGAATTAAGTGATCTAGACACGAGAGTTATGCCTGAGAGAATTGTAGGATGATACTACAAACGGAGAAAGCTGCACAGGCGTGACATGCTGTTATGCCATGATTGTTAATGCTAAACTGGTCAGGAATACATTGGCAAACAGCAATTGAGGCATGTCTACACCTCTGCAGATTCCGACAATGTTTAAACATTCAGTGATGATTAAATTACCTGCTGCCGCCGTCGACGATGGAAGCTTGCCAAAGCTCTCACCAGCACCAGGATAGGGAACAAAATTCCCGCAGTCCGCAGCACAAGAAGCTTGTATAGGGGAAGAAGAATAAGAAATAAGATACATGGGCTTGAGAACAATAACCAAAGTCATAAAATATACCGACAAATCATGATCATCAATCTTACCGCGAATAAGGCCAGTGAATACTCCCCATTTCCACCAATCATGAGAGGGAGAGTGTGACGGAGGATCAGGAGCGACAAGAACTGTTCAAATATTCAATTTAAACGAGAGATCTTCGTAAGAATGGAAATAAATGGAACCACCCCAATCAGAGTTGTATTCGATATTAGCCAATCAGTAGAAACTCACTATTACAACAATTGTACGGCAGCAGAGGGTGCTGCTTCTTGTCCTGATAGGCAAGTAGTCATCATAACTGTCAAAAAAATCACGCTCTGTCGGCACCATTGTTATTATCCGGGCGTCATCAAGATCTTGCCGGGCAATCTCCCAGTTCCCTCTGTGCATGATGTTAAAGCATTCATAGATTGAACAACCCAAGAATTAGATTGCTTATAAGAATGCTTAAAAAGACAACTACCTGAAGTTCATTGGTATACTTCCATAGTGAAACAGCTGCTGTGGGGCAGTATAACCGGGCCTGAATTGCTGAAGAATTGTAGCAAAGTTAAGAACATATAAGGATGTTTCAACAGTTACATATTTAGGAAGACTGCATCGCAGTTGCACATAATTTCGACCTACGACCAACATGCATAGTCCACCTAAGTATTTTACCTGCAGGCATATTTCACAGATGGTGTCGCCCTTCTCATTGCACCAGCGTTGAATGCATTTCCGGTGCGCATACTGCAAGACAGAAGCTAATGATTTAATTTGGTATAAATCACTGTATAGCTAGCTGAAATAATTTATCTTCTTAGTCTAAAATATGAATAATTTATCATCTAGTAGGTGTGCCATAGTGGATAGAAGATGTCTATTCAAATGCTGCCAGAACGATATTTGCAACCTTTTTATTACAGCCATATTTGCAAGCTGGTAACTCCAGAAAAATGTTTTACTTTCAATATAGAGCAGGGCCAAAGAGCCTTTGGTCTAAGAATAAGAAAAACATGACCATTATCAGAAGAAGAGCTTGTAATCAGTTTAAAGCTGCTGTGTTTCCCTGAAGCTTCAATATAGGTAGTTGTCCCACACAGTGCGTTCAGGTCACACTCACAGATAGCTACCCATAGCTCCCATCATTTCCCCTATCTTTGAGAAAACAGCAAGCACATCCCCCTTCCATATATTTTTCAACACACAATTATGTCACTGTCCAATGAAGTACCAGACAATGCCTTCGAAGCTACATTGAGACAAATCTATAGCTGGCCCTATAGTTAACATGGAACTCCAGTGTTCTAATTGAATAACCTACTGCATATAAATCTAACCTGGCTCCAATAATAATAATAATAATAATGATAATAATAATAATAAACCATTATGTCAACAACTGTCGTACCAAGTCAACTGCATGAACTAGTGTTGAATTAGAAATCTAAGATCCTAAAATAGTATTATTTATTATAATAATAAACAGGAATATCAAACCACTTTCCTATCTCCTGGAAAAAAAGAGAGCAGCTTTTCTTGTGGCAAGAGACGTGACAGTTTTTTTTCCTATGAATTCAGAAAACCAGTTACATAAACATCACAAACTAAGGCCATAAACCATAATTTTTCTGCATGTTCAGGAGCCATTTTGACTGAAAATAAAAGGTAGAATGGTGAAGAGCATAACTACCTTGAGGCTACCACAACATGCGCAAGGGGCCTCCATGCTGGTATCCCAGTCTTCCTCCTGGCAAATCCTGCACTCCACCACCTTACTCGCCGAGTTACCACCGTCGACTCCACCTCGGCAGTGCTCGATTGGCACTGTCTCCGGCTGCAGATCGACCATCTGCTTCCCTATCGCCGCCTCCAGCGTCGACTCCGTCAATAGCCGGTCCACGAGCAACGCGAGGTGATCGCCCATCAGTCCTGCTTGCACGAAATCAAAGGTTCAGGAAGCCACAATGTAGCCACTTCCCAAATTGCAGACAGTCGAAAACCAATAAACGCAATTGCAATTGCAATTGAAATTGCTGACTTCTGTTCGAAACATTGGTAAGAGTGCCAAGAAGCACATTGCGAATAAGAAATTAAGAATACAATGGGGAGCGTACAGTTGCAGGCTCAGCAGGGGATCCTATGCGAGAATGCAACTGCTCCTATATGTTGGCAAATGGCAACTGACAGAAACCAACAACCTAGCGATAATACTAAGTTAATAACCGCAAGAAATGGGTGTTGGTTTACTTGAATTACAGCGGCAGTAACGCAAGAGGTCAAGATTATCAACGCTGGATCGATTGGTCAGCAGTTTGTACCAAGAACAGGTAAAACCTCCACATTTCCAACTTGATGGAGAGAAAGAGAAGAGAAGTAATTCATGGAGAGCTGGCAGAAGAGGGCGGTTGATAGCATTACAGCGCACAAAGCCGCGCCACGAACGCGCATTTATTGATGCTGGATCGAAAAAAGAAACCTATGAAAGGGAATACACAAGAAAATCGAACTCCAAGAAACTAAAAACTCACCAAGGGAAAAGAGAATGAAGAGGCGCAAGGAACACGACTAGCGATGATGACAATAGCACTCTCAAATCTCAACGCTTGGCATAGATTAAATCAAACTGAATAAACGAGAGAAGAACCGAAGAACCAGAGCAGCAAAAGACGAAGAGAAAACAAATCTTCACCTGTCCTATGTAAGTACCACGAACAGAACTCCAGGTCTCCAGGAGAAAGGGGAAGCTTTGAAGGTTGGATTTGGGGCGGGGTTAAGGCAAGGCGGGGATTGGATTGGGGGAGGGGTTAAGGGAAGCAAGAGATGGAGTGGAGGAGGATGTAATGCAGCGATGGAGGCGAAGCCAAACAAACTCTCGCCTCCTTCGCTTCGCACAGATTTAAATTAGAAGAGAGGCAAGGTTAAAGGTGGGAATAAGTACTGTTAACAACTTCACTGATACTACAGCCCCTTTGTAGGTTTCCCTGGAATGGCCTCTGATTCCTTGTCACTTTCCGAAAGCTTTCTATTTTCTGGAGGTTTGCAGGATGTGAAAGGCTCACCTTTTCTTTGTAAGTGTTTTACCATATGCAGCACTCTCTTTTTTATTGGAGTTTGTCAGTTCGAGAATTCGTAACCCCTTTTATAGCAAGAATAAGTAAGATTAACGAACAAGAACAAATGCATCTCCGCTCAGGTCAACGAGGCCACCATTTTGTACCGCAACTCATGTTATGACATGTCCTGGTGACTGTACACAGTAATACCAGTCTCTGGTCGTTTGCAGTGGACAGAATTTGTCTTGAAGTCAATTGCTACCAGCCTCTGGTCGTTTGCAGTCAGGCCTGTTCGTTTCCCCTATCTAATTTTTAGAGGTCAAATCAAAGTGAATTTTATCATTTTGGGATACTTAAATGAAGTCTAATCTCGAAACTAATTGCAGACTCCCTATCTAATTCACGAGACGAATCCAACGAGGATAATTATAGTGTTATTAGAAGATGTTTACTGTAGCATCACTGTAGCAAAACATAGATTAATTAGGATCATTAGATTCGTCTCGCAATTTAGAGGGGGTCGCGACATAGGTTTTGTTATTAAATTAATAAAATTACTACTAAATAGTAAGATTCTCTTTGATGTGACGAGTATCTAAATTTTAGAGGGTGGAAACGAACGGGGCCTGAATTTTCACTTTGCATTCGAACATGAGCATACTTTTTCAGGCCCAATATTTTGTAGAAGTAGAATATTAAGCGACTGAACAAAATGCGCACGACCTGAATTTTAATGGCAATGGGAGAAAAAAAGAACAATGCAGTTTGTGCGTTTTCCTTCACCAGGAATGTGCTATACGCATGCCAATCCATCCAAATTCGCGTGACCGTAATTTTTTTTTGTAAAAGATTAGAAGGAATTCGCTTGGTTAACCGCATCATTTTAGCACGAAAGATTCTCACTGTAGTACTTGGAAGAACGCGAAGCTCGAGGGAAATACGGGATTCCCTGCAGATGGCCCACCATTACTGCAACCTCAGGTGGTGACGTTACGAAACTACCCCTGGGGAGGCTTCGTTAGTTCCACGGCCCGAGGGAGGAGGAGTAGGAAGAAGTAGGCCACCCGCTTTGCACACGTTTGCCGCGATTACTACGGCCACTTCTTTCTTGTTGCCTCGCGCCTCTAACCACGATGCGCACTCTTCTCCGGAATTCTTTCTTCTTATATCATTGTTCTTTTCCAAATAGTAATGGACTAATGGAGCTCTTGCTTTCGTGAATCGTGATTCAATGTTTGATCATGACTTAAAGCTGGTGCTAATAAACTACGTGCTGATAAGCTATATTTTAGTTTTCTTTTTTTACTATAAACTGAGTACTCACCTTAAGATCGCAACTGACTGATCTTGAAATTCACAAAGCTACTACGCACACCTACATTACTTCTTATCAAAGAAATTATTAATCATAATACAGCACACATATGCAAAGATGTGGAACTGAAAAATGTATCAGTTGATTGCATCATGAAAAACATAATCAACTGAGCTATCAATTTACAAGACACACACTCACATGTTTAAATCGGTGATGCGAACAACAAAATACCCTCAATCAATAAATGTCCTTTTGTGCTATGCAGAAATCACAATTAAACCATATTGGAGTATTGTCTTTGTGCTCGACGATTTGATGTTCGTATTTGATATTCCTTTTTTTCCTCCTTGCTTAAATCAGCTGGCTACTATGCTGAGAGAACCGATGGCTGCATGACAACCAGGCCATCCTTCGAAATGAAAATCCAGTTCAATCAGGCATGCGCTAGCTCCGCTACGAGGATGTATAATTTGGCAATGCCGGCCTGCATTTGGATTTTAAATATTAGTAGCTACTGTTACTCAACTGATGCATAGCACCAAGTTCTTCAAACAAGAAACTGAGGCTGACCTGTGTCTACCCCATCAACTACTCATCTGAAATGCGCCAAACCATGATCACATAGCAGATTTGTCAAACGGAGATGACCCAAAAGCTGGCCAAAGAGGGGCTCATTTCCAAACTGTTGTTGCAAACAGCAGGTCTGTTTGGTACTTTGGTTAGAGTTGGGTTGGTGAACCCAAAAACCAAGCTTGTCGAACGACATGCTACCATATGGAGTCGTGTAGATTAAACCTTGTTGTTTAGGTGTGCGTGACCTGTTTTAGTTGGCCTATATTCTGGTTCTATGACCTTATTCTCATAGGAGCATTATATTATGATGAGCAACGGTACCTTGCATCTACCCCAAGAAATTAAATGGAACTTGTTGTGCCTTGTGGTCCTGATTAAAATATATGTGGAAGATTATTATTCCTGATCAAAAATAGTTTATTGCACCTGTTTCCTTTACTTTTTTGACCGAATGCACGTAATAAAGATTACATAATGCAAATGGAACGAAATATAAAGTTAATTATGCATTATCCAAAGTAATTTCAAGCTCTAGGTCACTTCTAGTGAGTTTGGTTTCAGATCACTAACTTGTGTTACGTGTATTTTATAAAAATCAGGGAAATTAATATCATGAAAGCAAGAATGGGGAAACCACAGCCCAACATTAAAATTTAAAGGGGTAGCAATAGATAAAAAGAAAGAAAGAAAAAGGTTGACTGTACAATCATTTCTAACAATACAACGCAACAAACTCCTCTCTAATTGGAGAAGCTACATACTTTTTATGGTATATTTTTGTTTTTAATTATGTATAAAGTTACTCGCATGTTGTTGATAAAATAATCTCAAGTAAAATGTTTAATTGGATCATAATTCTCCACACATGCGGAAGCACTAAAAGTATTGCTCTACATGGTAATTTATTGCTCTACATGTGTGTGTTATTCATCAAATCTCTTGAATATCATAGGACGTAGCTATTAGATAAAGTTCAAATGCACAACTTACATAAAAGAGCGCTACCATCAATATCTCTCTCTCTCTCTCTCTCTCTCTCTCTTTGCAAAAGCATCAATATATCTCGTTGTCACATGACCGTGCAGTTATCTAGCAGTCATACTGTTTTGGCGTGAGCACAATCATGTGATATGTTAGAAGGCAGAAATGCTAAGCTTACGTTCAAAAAACTTACGTGATTGCTGACGTGGACGGAAATAAAGTGTAACCGAACCAATGTGTAACTAAATCGTCATGTTTACACGTTCAATTAACGTGAAGATTATCATCCACGTCAGCAAGTACGTAGAGTTTTTTGTTAAGCTATGTGCGTAAGTGTAGCACTGCTCGGTAGAAGGTGCCATCAATTCTGGGCCTGCGTACTGCATCACAAGTCCATAACCTTTTATTTTCTTGAGCTACCGCTCTTTCATTTGCATTGACGGCGGTCCAATTTGTAGATTTTAATTTTTGACGGGAATTTGTTATATAGGCCGCAGCTTCCTCTGGAAATGCAGATGTTAGATTTTCCCTTTCGGTCAATCATTGTGTTGCTTCGTTCCTTGGAAACGTGCAATTATTCTTACCAGTACCGCGAACTCCCCAGTAACTGAACCGGTTGCATATGTCATCGATCAGTCTTGGAAAATCTGCATGCATCAATCATGTGTGTACTGTATATGGACGGGGAAAAGAATAGAGTCGTTTTCTTAAAAAAAATGAAGCTTCTCAAGTGGTGTGTACAAAACATGGTCTGGTCTATGAAGTGGAGAAGAGAGGACACATATCATGGGCTCCCGTGCTCCCGTCATATAATACACTTCCTACCATGCGTAAAAAATCATGCAAAAATATAGATGGAAAGATAATGCAATCTTCTAGCACCATACAAAAAATTTAGATGCAACGGATATTTGTGTAAGGAGAAAAAAGAGAGAAATAATGCACTAAATAGTTGCGGGTTGTATTGTTCATGTTAAACCGGTAACCCTTTACTATTGATGCGTTGATTTCACTTTTTGGTTGCATCAAGAAACTTTTGTTGCACATCTAACGTTGCATGATGATAGAGGATGACATGATCTATCTTTTCTATTTTTGTTACAATTTTTATATGTATTTTTTTATGCTATAATGAATGGGAGCACAGGAGCACATGACCCCGCTGGGAGTACTAGAGATGTTCTCGAAGAGGAGAGTGTGGTTTTGATCAGTACTGCAGGGTGCAAGATTCATTTTGTGTTCAAGTGTAGTATCAAGTATACCGACTACCAATATATATGGAAATCGGCAGATGGAATGATCCTTAAAAGGATGGGAATCCTTTCATCCACACATTCAATGGTTCAGGTTAGCATACATGTCATGATTAATTTGTGAACGGAACAAAATGGTTCTTATGTAGTACTTTGTTCTGGTGTGCATTTCCAGACCACTTTTGGGACCCATACATTTAATTAATTACTTCAAAGTTTTGAATTCCAAACATAGATATAATTTTTTTCAAAAACAAGTGGCATATTGTATGAGGTATGTGCATAACTCCTGGAGGATCTTAAGGGAAGTTGAAATTCAGCAAATGGGAAAACATGAAGGTGCTGTAGTAGGCCTGCACGTAGACCCGTTGCTGAGTTAAGCAGCAATCAAAATGCAGTTGCATTTTGCCCCGAGTAAAACTGAAAATGGAAAAACCTACTCCATTCCCCATATCCTACGCAGTCTGTGCTCAGGACCTCAAGATTATCAACTCCATCATAGTATTAGCTGAATTTTACACTTGAGATTTATACAAGAACTACAGCATAGATATTGGATGATTCTTGTTGATGCATCTTCATATTCAATGCACAAAAAGGGAAGTTCTAAATCCATTTTGTGGTCCGTGTCTATAACTATAGTTCTTCATCTTGACATGAATTACGTGCAGGTTGGTCATTGTAATTTGTAAGAAATGGTTGTGCTGCTCTCCCTGCAAGTGAGCTGAAAGCAGCACCAAACCATAAGCTGTTGGAGACACAGTTGTTACCTAGTGGTAGCAAGCCCACAAGTAGAACTGTGATTACCGAATTACATTGCGTAATGTTTTTTCACACCGGGCAACTGGGCAGTGCTAACCAAAACTGAGAGGAACGAGGAGTGCGTACGCACTCGGCACCCAAGACACTGGAAGAAAGAGAAACTTGCAATGCACGGGAGTAAACTTTGTGACCGCCACAAGCCTACAAGTGCGGTAAAAAAGAGCGAAGTGTTTTACTTCAAGTCTAAGCCAAAATAAAAGGCAATAAAATATCTCTCTTTCCTTTTGCTGCCCCCTCTTTTTCTGAAGACGCATGCTTTCTGAATATCACCTTTCTTCATTTGCTGTTTGCGTCCTAAACACAGGGTAGTAACAGAAGCAGTTGTGTGTGAAGCGAGAGTAATGATCTCGCAGACAACTTCCAATAATATTGCAAGTTATTCCGAAAAATGAGCTCAGACTGTTTGTTGACGGCAAATTCGAATTTGTCACACGCGGGTCCATAAGCAGAACCATGAAAGTTCTAGCCAAGGCACTGATAGTCTGATACAGGCTGTGTCTATATGTACAACCCAGAAGACCAGGAGATGTCTTGTTCTGATGAACATCCTTCTTGAGCTCATGAATTGAACTAGCATGTTTAGCTTCTTGCGGATCAGTTCCCAGCTCCCAGCAGTGGTTAACAGTGTTTCTCTAATCAAGAAATGGCACAGCATTACATACGAATAAGGCTCCTTACACGAGATACTTCATGATATATTGTGCATCCAGAATTACAGAACATAACTCTTCTTTCTCATTATCCATTTGACGGGGGCATTCTCCCAATCGATCGATTCCTTACAACAGTTTCATGCGCCATAGCATAGACATACAACAGAACGAAGCAATCGTTCACCTAACTCTCCACTGCAAAATGGGGCTTTGCCCCAGTGCTTCAGCCTTACATTTCCAGTTTTGCTAACTAATGCACCGGACTTGCTATACTGATACTATTTTACATAACGACCAAACTATACTAAATTTTGGTTAACCATGAAAGTAAGCAGTCTCATCCACTTCCTGTCATGGAGAGTTGTTTACTGGTGTGATCCTTGACCCTGAAGCCAGATCGGACACCTCCTCCCTTTGGGGGCGGTCCGCAAAGAGCATCCAGAGGAGGTAGAGTACAAAACCGGAGGCGATCAGAGCCAGGCCTGTGGAAACTAACCTGAGGTCACGCTCCAGAGGAGGGCAGTACTGTGAGGCAATAGAGCTGAATGTGGCGCGGACAAACTTGCAGTCCTGGAGATTGAGCAGGACAGGGGCATAGTGGTACAGAGCATAGCTTACATTTGAAGCTAGGACAAGTTGGCCGTAGATGTCATAAGTCAGGCTTCTGTTGCCTGAACATAAGTCACTGTCCGGAGCCATGCACGTATAATTTTGCCATGCCTGGAAAGTAAGTTTTTTCAGACTATGTAAATGGTAGATAGTGAAGAAATGCAAATGGACCCAAGAAAAAATAACCATACATCTTTTGGAGGAAAGCTTTGGTGAAAAAGTGTTTAATGAACTGCAAATAGGTGTGAAAAATATTGATACTTACTGTTGTTGCATTGTCAAAAGTGACCTCCCTAGACTTGCAGTGCCGATCATTGAAGTTTGAATCATATGGAGAACACAAGTAAGGCATCATTTGCCCAGGATGCTTATGATGTGGTTTTCGATTTGAAAGTGCAGATATAGCTCTATTAACAATCCTCACAAGAACCACTACTACTTGTTTGCTCTCGTACAAGGTTCTATTGGTAGTACTTTCATCCACACATGGAAGGATGTTGCTGAGAGCTGTCTCAGCTTGAGGATGTAGTGCCCATTGGTCCATTGCTTCACAGGTATCCTTTGCAGCACTGTTGCAAAAACATCATAATACTATTTAATACTACGTCCATGTCTCCCAAAAAGAAAACAGATTGCGAATTGTTTAGCAGGGGAATCAGCTGGTGCTGGTTACTTAATTACATTAGGAGTATAGAGCATATATCGATTGAAGCAAATTTACATAGCACATTGGTACTATAAAGACATTATTGTGCTTTGTGGTTGCATAACGGAAAACTGCAAACAGAACTTGAAGGTCACAGAGAAAAGCACCACAAGAAAGGCACTAAGTCAGGCAAGTAATACCTGTTCAGTATTAGGAATATTCCGAGAAGAATGAAGAGAGCTGCCACAATTATCCAGCATAAGGTAACATATCTGTAAAAGAAAAAGAAAGAAAGGTTTCAAAATTAATGTCACCGGTCCAACACAAATACTTTGTACATGAACAGGTAACTTACATGTAAACCGTATATTTTGGTCCATACTGTTTTAACCCTGTGGAAGTGAGGGAAATTGTGTTCAGTAGAGAGTAGCTTTGCACCAAAGTTAAAAAAAGGTAAATAAAAAACTTAGCATATGGATTAACACGACCGCATACCATATCCAAGGAATGCAAGAACAGGCAATAACACAGCTATGCAAATCAATGCAGTAGACCTGCAACAAAACAGGAGTCAATCAGTCAAATATTGAATTGTTACAATTGTATCAAAACAATAATAATATGTTGCAAAAGAAGTGATGAAATTATTAGATATTTTGTAATGTGATTCTTTCTTGTCAGTACATTGATGTCATTTTTCTTTTCAAAAAGGATGGCCTCTACTGACAATATATAGCACAGATGTAATTCTAATAATGCTGATTCTAGGGGTCAATGAAAAAGACAATCTAGTGAAATGGCAATTTCACACATACACATTATGGAGAATTTTTCTTATCATTTTGTAGTTTTCTGCAGTCTTCAGGGATATGGTATCAGCTGCTTTATCCAAGTCCCCCTTCAGATTGTCAATTTGATCTTGAATATCTGATGGAATATAGATTGCTGCCACAGTGATTGTCTTCGCCAGTGACAAGTATTCTGTAACATTCCTTAGCGTTTGAATAGTGAAATCAGATTGATTTACAATAAAATCCACAGTATGTGTGGCTTCTTCACGGAATTCATTCTGCCCATACAAAAGGACAATGCATCCAGATCTGGTACCAAATTAATAAGATATTAGAACAAGTGATGGTACAAACTACAAATAAGAAATTAATTATAGAAATGAACCAACTACAGAAAAGAGAGTAAAATAAATATTTATTCACACAAGGAAACACCAGAAAATGACAAAACGATCAAAAGAAGATATCGTTAATGAAGGATTTAGTGAATTACATTAAAGTAAGCCCGAATACCAACAACAACACAGGGTGTACTGCATCCACAAGTGAAACCTTTCCTTTGCCTATTCTTGATCTACAAAGAAAACGTCCAGCTGCAGCTAACCCAAATAAAATAAACCACAAGCCAGCAAGTAGAAATCCAGAAGCACCTGTGAATGAAACAGACTGAAAATAAATGATTCAGTTAGTATATAGCAGCAAAAAGTGAGTATTCAGCAAAATAGAAAAGTATGGATTAACAAATATCAATCCTGTTTTAAATATATAATAAAAAAGAATGCTAGCAAGTTCAATTATACACTGGGTGTATATATAAAAAAAGTTGAGGCTTAGTCTGATTCAACTTTGATGTATGCTATGCCATTCCATGCTGAAGTTAATGTCATTTTGTTTCCTTCCAACTTCCAACTTTCCAAAAAATTGCACCTAATTTGTTTTGTAAGAGAATTTTCAAGAGAACAATACAGCACTACAATATGTTAATATCTACAGCAAATATCAGGAAAATCAGCTTCTTCAGGTGATTTTGGAATTATACACAACTAGACCTGCCATTGAGTATTGTTTTCGATATGTCATAATTTTGTATGGGTGGCATTTAAAATTTGCCAACCAGCAATATCCAAGAATATTTTGACCCATGCGTGTTTCCTCTCACAGGAAGAAAAGAATCTAGCTATCAGTTTCTTTTCTTTACCCCTGATATTTTATATTCCGCAAAGTGTCAGTAAAGCAGTATTACAATATGCAGCTGACTGAACCTGTGGTGCATATAAATAATACCCGTACCAATCCAACCTAACCTTCCAACAACTAAAAAACCGTATTGACATACTACAAACAACGACAGCTCTAACAAAGTGAAGCTTTATAAGCATGAGACTTGTTAAAAGTATACAAACAACGACACATACCGCCCAATAGTGTTTGTTGGTGACATTCCACCCTCCTTCATACATTTTAAGATGGTGTAGAATATCTGGACGCCGCGTCCTCTCCTCTGCCAGAACCAGCGGATACTTTGCAATAGGGGCCATAGCTACAGGTCCCGCCGCTGCCGCCGGCATCCCTTTCAGGAGCCCCTTTGCCCATGGTCCCAAGTTCTTCACATCTATAATAAGAGAACGATTTTCATAAAACACAGACCTTTACTACCAGCATGGCTGATATATATGTTATAGAACTAAAGTCAAAATTCCCGCTTGCTTATATAACAAGGAAGGCATGAAAGAACACAGCACTCTACTTAACTAAGGGATAATAAACAACTAAGGTTTAGATTCTTTTGCCATCAGAAGCAATGCAAACGTCGGCTACGTTAACAGAGAAAAAGTTCAGCTGCAGTCCATGGGAAGAAACGTTTTCGCGTGACGCTGGTCCGCGTGCACCGACGTGTGAACGAGACGCGAGAGGGGACAGGCAGATCAGAGCACCGACATGGCTATTAACTACAGCAATCAAAGAGCCAGAATTTGACTCGTTGTAACCGAGGTACTAAAAAAATTAAAAACGATCACAGTCAGACGATCTACCTGCAAGATCAGTAAAAGTGAAACGATCTGATCCTGCACCACGATCACCACACACAGCAAATTCTCCAGAACAAGTATACTACCGACTTGTACGCCGAAATCGAGCAGAAAAAGACACGCAGCAGAATAAATTCGTAGTCGATATTCCAATCCAGATATACGCCTACCTGATTAGATTACAGCACGATAAAATTCGCAGAAATGAGCGTTTCTACAGACACCGACCGAAACAACAGAATCGAAACAGTGCACGCATCGAATCACCGAGACGGCTCTTCTCTAATTATCGGGAACACCACCACAGACATCGAAAATTCCTCCCCAAGTCGAAGGGACTGGAGCCGCCAATCGAGCTCGTCCGATCAATCCAATCCTCCTCACTCGACTGCGCGCTCACAAGCGACAAACCAAAACGAAACCAGAGACAGGGATCACCGCCGGCGGCGGCAGTGGGACGGGGCGTACCTGGCGCGCTCTCGATCTCCCTGGCCGCGCCGCCGAGGTCGGCGAGCGAGTCCCCGACGCGTCGGCGCCGACCACCAGAACCAGCGCCGCCGCCGCCACCAAAACCGCGGACGCAGCGGCGCCGCGGAAACCCATCGCGGGCGGTCTCACGGCGCGCGGCGGCGCCACCACGGCATCTAGGGTTCCCGCGGGAGCACGGCCTCGTGCGGCAGCGCTGACGGCGGGAGCGCGCGGGAGAGCGGACAAACAGCGCGCCGCTAGTGACAGTGTGCGTGCGGCGCGCCACTAGCCAGGGTCTCTTGTACTGCCGGCTGCTGCTGTGCTACCGCGACGCGAGTGAGAGAATGAGAACCTCGTGTGCGCCGCGCTGGGTCCCCCTAGTGATGTGGCCGCGTCTGACGTGGCTCGCTTTTCCCCGTGCCTCGTCGCCGCGTGCGACGCGGTACGAGCGCGCTTCGGGTCCCGCGTCACGACACATGTGCGAGTGGTCCCAGACGTCAGTGAGTAGGCACTCCACGGTGTACGTGAGGCTGGTGCGCGCAGCGATGGATGCAGAGGGCGCGAACGGGGAGTGGGAGGTTGATGGGAGGTGGGGCCGGCTTGACCATGCCGGATCTGTTACGGTGGTGGGGCCCGATTCTCTAAGACTAAGGCCCGTTCGTTTCACACCTCTAAAATTTAGATCATTGTCACATCAAAGATAATCTTACTTATTTAGTAGTAATTTTATTAATTTAATAACAAAACCTATGTCGCGATCCCCTCTAATTTGCGAGACGAATCTAATGATCCTAATTAATCTATGTTTTGCTACAGTGATGCTACGATGAAACATCTTCTAATAACACTATAATTATCCTCGTTGGATTCAGTCTCGTGAATTAGATAGGGAGTCTGCAATTAGTTTCGAGATTAAACTTTATTTAAGTCTTCAAAATGATAAAATTCTCTTTGATTTGACCTCTAAAAATTAGATAGGGGAAACGAACAGGCCCTAAAATACCCTCATTCTTGAGGCAAATTACGGCAATGTACAGGGTGCGCTAACCCGTGTCCAGGTTCAGCGCATAGGGCAAGTTTGGGACTTGGCTTTTCGATCGGGGCTGTTTGTGTGGAGGGGCGGGACCGGAACGTGGAACGGGTGTCTCCGTCTCGGCGTCTCGGGAGGCCCGGCCCCACGTGCACGTGTCTAAACACGTTCAGTTACGCGTCGCCGACTCGACTCGCCGGTAGTGGAGGATGACAGTGCTAAGCAATCGCCCTCGCTTTTCATTCTCGCTTTCAGGCCACCGCCCCAACTTTTGCCCAAGTCAAGAAAGGTGGCCACTAGCATAACAATGGATGTTGCTTACTGCCTTGACACTCGCCACGGAATCGGGGAGAGGCCGGTAACCATAGAAATCTTCCTCAAGACACGCAATCTCCTGTATCGAGTAGTGGCATTTGGTCGTGCAGGCCACTACGTGGAAAAGATCTAGATCTGACTGGCTTGATGTGCAAGCCACCACGGGAATATAAGATCATCCGCCACTAACTCGGTGTTCAAGGAAAAAGGAAAGCCGTAAGCATGGGGTATATCATCGTTAGAATATTGGAGTACGGCGGCTGAAGAGTTTTAGTGGCCGTGCTGCCGTGCAGAGCGACCTGAATGAACGAAATGATAATATGGGAGTACGGGACGACGACGCGGACGCGTCTGGACCGCGAGTCAAGTCCACGGCACGGCGCGCGCATGAGTGATCGGTGCCCTACCGGCACGTCATGCGTGTCGAGTTCTTCCCGACCGCCATGTGTCCGGTGCCTGTTAATGCCCTCACGGGCCCATCATCACGCGATCAAGAGGAGCATTATGGGGCTGCCAGATCGGCGATGGATGTTTCTAGTGTGCCACGGCACAGCAGCGAATCTTGACCCTGTTCGTTTTCTGCATTCTAAAAATTATACGCATCACATCGAAGAGAATCTTACTTATTTAGTAGTATTTTTATTAATTTAATGACAAAACCTATGTCACGACCCTTCTAATTTGCGAGACGAATCTAATGATCCTAATTAATCTATGTTTTGCTACAGATGATGCTACGAGTAAACATCTTCTAATAACATCATAATTACCCTCGTTGGATTCGTCTCGTAAATTAGATAGGAGATCTACAGATTAGTTTCGAGATTAGACTTTATTTAATGCCTCAAAACTGATAAAATCTGCTTGATTTGATGTTTCTAAAATTATATACCGCGAAACGAACACACTCATAGTGGTGGAGATTCTGTAATAAATGAGCCTACTAATTCGGCCATGGTTCCGTTTTACTTTAGAGGGCCCCATTCATTAGCCACGCGTAAAGCCTGTTCGATATCCACAGTAGGGCAAGGTTTTGGCCCAACAAGGCTTTGTTAGAATGGACTTGGAACTCGGACGCATGGGTTCCATTTACAGGCCCAAGACTGCTGTTATGTGGACCACGATAAGCAGGCCTACTCGGTATAATGGGCTTGCATTGTAGCATATGATGCTGAACCTGAACCGGCCACATTCCTTTGTTTGGCACAACGGACCGCATCCTATTGGGCCCTTCCTTTGATTGTGCTACAGTTTCAAGCGCGGACACGGCCTGACAAAACGGTAGCTCACTCAGGGTCAGGGCTTCGGACTCGGTTTCTGGCAGAATTGCGTGAGCCCACGAATGTTCATTGCAAGGCTAAACCATTAAGCATCTGCAGCGCGTAGCCTATATCGTTCAAATATTCAAAGATATATATCCCCTGCACAAAAAAACCATCAAATACTCTGAAATTAGCCTGAATCAGCATTATCTGCCTTTACGTTTGCTGAAGAATTTTTAGTTCCCTAAACGTCTTGGAAGGCAGCTAGATAAATTAGGATAGAGATCAGCCTGGCTGAGAAGAGACGCGCCTATGCTCGATGTGTGCAGAAAGCAACGGAGCTGATAAGCTTCGTTAGCAAGCATTACGGGTTACGGCTCCACGCGCGATTGACGGCCGCATCATTTTCAGATAGGAACATCATGGAGAGGTACAGTAGTCGTTATCTCTTAAAAAAAAGGCATACAGATATTAAACTGGCCACCAAAGGATAAACTCCACTCCACTCCTCCGCGGAACCAGTTCATTCTATGGCAAGCCTGCTGTGGGATGCCTGCAGGCACGTGGGTGATTTTGCAGTGGAACCAACTCCACTCCTCCGCGGAACCAGTTCATTCTAATCCGACAATAGAACTAGGGTTAGCCTCTGATGATGCCTACTTGAAGCAAAAGCAGAACAGTGATGAACACGTTGACCACGCTCTCTGGCCCTAAATGCACGGGGTAGCACCGCGGCATGGGGCGTCACGGGCGAGGACCAACTAGTACAGACAAAAGCCCGGGCACGGACGTGCACGTCACGTCGCGCTCCATCCGCACGGGGTCCGCGCGCGCGCGCCTCCGAGGCGCGGCCTGTTCTCGCCGGAGGAGGCATCGGCGCAGCGCCAGCGCACAGCCACCCGCCCAACGCCACGGGCCCCGCGCACTTGACCGGTCAAGATCCCGGTGGGCCCCGGCCCAGATCTAGCGCCCGCTGCGCCATCATTTAACGCGGCCCGTGCCCGCCTGCCTGCCTCGTCCATCACTGCCGCTGCTGCTGCGGCCGCCTGTCCATCTCGGGAGAGCGCGACGTCTCGGGCAGGCTGGCTGGCTGGCTCGCCTCGAGAACCGCGCGCCACGACCTGCTGCTGGTGACAGGCAGGCTTTCGCTCTATCTGAGGATTTGATTTGATTCCCCTCGGAGCTGCCTGCCACGGCAAGAACTGCGTCTCGCGCGCACCCATGCGTTTTACCTTCTCCAGAAAAGAAAGAAAGCGGCACGCAGCGCCGGACACGGGTGGTGGTGCCCGGCATCACGGGCCTCGCCAAGTGCCCAGGCCACAGAGCTCCACCAAAAGGCGCAACAGGTGTGTGCGTGACGACGGAGGTGGATAGGGCCGGGCAAGATCGCCCTGAATCTTCCTCTGCCGACGCGAATGAGAAATGTGTCGGGCGATGGTTTTCCGAAAATAAAAATGGGAGATTCCTGCCTAGACGCACGTGCTCGTAGAGATTCTGAGTTGCCGAAATTCAAATCGTTCGACATCAGAGTCAAATTCGAGTTAAATTTGTGGACTTGGCATCTTTGTAGTAGACTAGTAGTAGCTGGCGGTCAAGTTTGTTCCACTGCCACTCGAAAATTTAGTCTTATGGGTCCCCGGTTCCATTCCATGTGACCGTGAGTGATGATGATACTCCCTTCCTCTTACTAAAGTATTGTCGTCATTGACTTTTTTTTTTAACGTTTGACCATTCGTCTTATTAAAAAAATTTCTTCAAATATAAAAAGTTATATGCTATATTTCAAGTTTCTTTAGTGATAAAATATATTGTAAGAATATATATAATATTTTTTATACTTTTTTGAATAAGACAAATGGTCAACGTAACAAAAAAGTCAACGGCGACAACAATTAGAAGCTTTGGAGAAACCACATGTAAATACTCCTTTTGTGATTTGTTGTCATTCCACGTCAGACTTTGTGGTGTGCACAGGTTGATTTGCTCACGCCTCTGATCCAATATAAGCAAGTATTTCATGAATTTTAGATATGGTGATTCGTCATTAATCTTAGATATTTATTTACATAGCAGTATAATAACAACTATGTTATATTTGAAATGTATAATAATAAAATAGATAGTCCCTCCGTCCAGATAAAGAGTACGTATTTCCCTTGGCTACAAAGACCACCGCCAAGTCAATTAAGATCCCACGTGTCAATTAAGATCCGTAATTGTTAGGCTGCATAAAGTGGTTCCTTCCTGAGCGTTTGTCATGGAGCTATCCATATTAAAAGTGGCTGATTAAAAGCGTGATTTTAGTGCCCTACATAAATACGAGTAGGGAGAGGAGTCGACGTAATTAATCTACGAGTAGGGAGAAATACACAATGCTTTCGTGGAAAAATCAATTTTGCTAATGCGGACAGAGAGAGTACTATTTTAAATAACATAAATAGTTAAATGTGATATCTAGAAGTTAATTAATATTTATAATAGAGGGTTGTTTTGGATAATGCATGCTAGTGGGTAAACTGCTAGGGGGGTGTTCACTTTTGAAGTGCTTCTTTTTTCACCAGTTGAGAGGAAGTTTTCATTAGTATGTGACGGATGTCTTGACTTTTGCAAACATCTCGTTAGGTACGGTTCAACTAAGCTAGATGCCCCACCTCATAGCAAAAACCCGCTTGCCTTATGAATTTCTTCTTGAAGAAAGTGAGCAGCCAAACCCACAAACAAAAATGGTCATATATTCATTTTTCCTTTGTATCGAACTGAAGAATATAAGCATAACTGTTTACGAGCAGTACTATGATCTGTACATTCCAAGTCGCATTCGTAACTCCACGTGCCGACAGGAAACGAACGTCACCTAAAGTACCGGGAATCTATACTGTAGTGCAAAAGCAACCGATCGATCTAGAGTCGCGACGCCTTTTTTAAGCCATGGTGGCATTTTTCCTTTCCCTGAAAGGGCATGCATGTGGAATGTTGATTGATGCTGTTGCTCGTGCACAATTACTTTACAGGTATTCAGAATCTGTTTTCTGCTGTTTTTGTATTCAATAATAAAATCATTAGCGGTATCGAGGGATCCACACAATCCTTTTGACGAGACGTCAAAGCTCTCAGTGCTTTTTATCCTTGTCGTTTCTTCGTGCCAATTTTCGGCAGTTGTGTTCCACCTAATATATTGACCACTCGGTCCTTCCGGATGGGGACTGAAGTAATGAGAAAAGGATTATAGGTTTCTTTTTTATTGCAAGGATTATAGTTTTAATAACGTGTTTTATTTTATTATCTTTAATGTGTCATATATATACAATATGAATGATTGAAATAGCTGATACAGAATATACAATAAGTAGTGTATTTTATTTTAGTTAGCACGAACAAATATATCTTCAAAGTTGATATTTTCATCTAAAATAAAATCCCTACATTCTCATGTGGTAATAATTTCTCATCACATCATCAAATATAGTGACATGATATCTTATATTAACAAAACTAAAAATAACATAAAAAGTAATCTTGGCTTTTTTCTTTGGCAAAGCTCTAGGAAGCTCATAATCAGGCACAATATCTCAATATAGTATTGTTTTTAGGAGAACTCATTGTCTCCTAATACGAGTTATGATTATCTCAAATGTACCTTAGAGTTGGTTGCTAAAAAAATACATTTTAAGGAGAAATGAATATATTAAATACTTGAATGAGCATATAGAGGGTATATGTCTACAAGTTGAATGAATTTGGTAAATATCTTCTCTTTTCATAAAATATGGCAAAGTTGCCCTTATGTTGAGTGAATAGAATGGCTACTAGGTAGCATGAATATTGTTTACTCTTATTTACACTCGTACTTAATATATCGAAGATTTGTACATATTATTTTGTATGGGAATGAATATTTACACCATAGTACATTTCAAAAGGAGTACCGTTATATGTCCAATCCAATTGTCTAACTCATGTACAAATCAAGCTATTATAGAAACTATATATCACAATTTGCAAATTTAAAACACTTGATTGTTATATAATTATCCAATACGACTAAGTTAGACATTTGGATTGGCTCTACAACAATTCCGTTCCAAAAACATAGGCACGCGATTCTGAAAATTGTTGTAGAACCAACCCGATAGTTCAATTTTTGTTTCGAATGGATGAGTATATGTGAACTAACTGTTTAATGTTTCCAAATGATGAGATCTAGTTTCTATAATAGCTTTAGCGGTACATTAATAGGACAATCTGGTTGGATCTATAACAGTTGTCCACGATTCTTTGAGTGTCCATATCTCGCACAATACTACATTAGTTCTACCATTGCCGCTGAGCAAATTGTAAGTTTACAAATTAGAGCTGTTGTTTACGAATTAGAATTGATTGAGTAGCTCAGAAGATACAGCAGTTGTTTAAGAGTTGATACCTGCCGTTGACATTCCGCAAGGTAGCTTGCTTAATTAATAAGGCAATGTACGAAAAGAGCAAAACTTTCCACTAGAATATTATGGACCTAATAATAATAATCGTGGTACAGACTAAAGACACCCGTCAAAGAACAGAGACGTCATGGCTAGCCCCATTGATCCTAATCTAGTCTCACCGGCTACCGTCAACAATTTAATTAATGCTAATGGCACGATAATTACGTGTTGCCTTTCGCCGGCAATGAAGAAAAATCATCCATCTATGGACAAAAACCAAGCTCCTTTTGCGCCGAAGATAAGCTCGAGTGCTCGACTACCATGGACGGGAAACTGCTCAGAGAATCAGATTTTTATAATCCAGATCGGAGAAGAAATTAATCGTTTGAATTCAGAAAAATGTTTTCTGTGTCCAAAAGAAACCTTTTCATATTTTGTTTTCGAAAAACACTATTAACTTTTTTGCGATGAAAGACACTATTAAATTTATAATAATATGAAAAAAATAGACTAGTATCTGCAGTGACCCGTCCCTATTTTGAGAGATTCGTAGTCGATGCATTGAACAGGGTCTCCAACATGGTTAACAAAACCGGTGGGCAGTAGTGAAAGGCATCGCTGCTCCAGACCATTCCCGGATCTAATCTAAAACCATGAAACGCATTACTCACGCAACGATAGAGGAAACTGCCCCTGCCTGGCTGCCTACCCATAGAGAGCTTTTTTTCATTCGGGCCCCTCCCTATCTAAAATTTTATAAATAACCTCTCAGTAACTATATTTTTAGAATCTGGATATTTGGTCACGCCATACAAAATGACGTGACACATGAATATGGTCACGTCGAACACTTTGGCATGACCAAATGACATGTAGGAAAATAGACTCGACACATAAGGATTGACCACGGTCACATTTGATCACGCCATTCACTTTGGCGTGACCCTATACATGTGTCACGCCATATAGTTTGGCGTGACCAAAAGAGGCTAGATCTTGGAAATTTAGTTTGAAACATACTACTTTTAAAATTTTAGATATTTTAGATAGGAAAAGGCCAAAATAGAGAAAAAGTTCACCCATAGAAAAGGAAGTCAGTAGAAAAAAAAGGAAGAAACGGGCGGGAATTGTGGCGTCGTAAATGGCAGGTAATAAACACCATCGTAATAGGGTCCCCTCACCCCCTCTATAAAAGCAGCCCTTCCTCTCACACCGTTCCACCCATCAACAAGAACAGCGAATAGTTTTTCTTGGCAGATCCGGTTCCATGTCTCCCCCTCTGTCTTCTACTGCTCATAGTTTTATTTGCCTCATCCTATAAATATATAGTTTTATCGGCCTTTTTGTTTCCTCATGTTTACGTGTCTCGCGTATCATCTGTCTGCGGATCTCATGTTTCTTTTGGTGTTTGTCGTGGTTCGTTAGGCTAGGTTTGATTTGAGGCGGAGCTCCTATCATTCCAATGAAAGGTTATGTTTGAAGGGTGGTACAGCTGCTCGTTCATGGTTCCCACTATCCTATCTCATAAGTATAGAGGCAGAGATCAGTGAAGTGGTGGCTTGAGATAGGCTTGTGGTTTGCATGACCGAGGAGCTGCATCATCTCCTCGCTGACCACTCTTTGGATTGAAGGGAGCTCTGCATCTTGATCCGATAAAGTTTATAGTTGCATATTGCTAGTTGCTGATCTCTGCCCTTGATTTTTTTCTTGATCGTTGTTTGGCATCCAGATCTAGTGCAGGCACTTATTCATGCTTATATGTGACGCTATTATTTTAGAACATTAAATATGGCTTCTTACCAGCTTCTGTTTTGCCAAATATAACCAAATCACTGATATTTGCCTAAAATACTTCGTTCATGTATTTGTTTATTCATACGTACATGGCACTCGGTATCCCTTATAATTCTTTTGCTAGTGAGGTGTAGTTTACTGTTCTTTATTACTCCCCATTTGGTACTGAGGACTGTACTCCTCCTTGAGTTCTTAGATCTCGCTTTGTACAGTTTCATCACTTCATTTTCCGTTTTTATCGTCTTGTGCCTGATAGATTCGGTTCGGATACAGCGACGCTGCCTGGTTCGTGCTTGTCTCGTCATGTCATGTGCTTTGACGCTCGCTTTGTTGATTGTTGTTACATGTCTCATCGTGTACTCTACTCGTTGCCGTCAGTGCCTGATTAATCTGCTGTATTCTCTCTTGTTCTACTTTTAACTTGCTGCAGTTCCAGGCCTTCGCAGATGGGTGTTTTTTTGACAGATTCGCTCCGGTTCAAGCGCAACAATTAGGTCCCCTGTACATGTATGAAACACTGTGTGCTTCGTAGACTGTGGTTTGTTCCGTGTAACCTTCAGTCCTAATGAGGTCTGTTAGTGATTCTTGTGCATCTATTTGGTTACCCAAACCCAATGCTCTACAATGTAATGTAAAGTAATGGTTGTAGCTGCTTCTGCCAAGCAATATATACTCATTTTTATCTTTAATGAATGCTGTTATTGATTTTTTGTTTCTGTTCTACTACGAACCGAAGTGTTGGCACGTTTGTAGCATCTTCATCCGTGTTGCTTAAACAATCCAGGTTTGTAGCCACTCACACAAGTGTTTGACGCCCGCCGATGTTTGAGTGTTGACTGTTGACTCCAGTCGTGGTTGGTTCGGGCTGATATGGACTGCGTAATGGGCCATCGATCTGGAGCTAGAAGGCCCACATGTTTAAGGCTCGTTTCGTTTCTATCCCTGCTTGTATCTAATCTTGGACCAGGTTTTGTGAAAAAACTGATCATGGGCCTGCTCTCAGGGCCACTTGTGCTGAATCGAGTCCAATGTAAACTTTTGTCTCGCCCAAGACTCGATGTCACTGTAACGTCCAATGTGTCCGGAGTTGATTTGGTACCATCAGGTTTTAACCAAAATACAAGCTACTCCCAACTTGCTGCGCTGAGCTCTGCAAATTTTGTTCCATCCCGTGGAGGTGGAGGTTTTTAGCCCAGCGAATTATTTACTGAACTGCTCGTACTCCTGAAGAGGAAAAGCAGGTAAGTTCGGTGACCCCAAACTATACCGGGCGCACCCGAAAAGTGAGTTTCGGGTCGCTTGCTGGATATGCTCAGTAGGATTTAGAATGTTAAATTATCGATTCCACCAATTTGAAGGTGACACCGTGCAATTACACAAGCAACAGCATTTCTAGGACGGAATGGCATCAGCGCGGCAGGTTGGAGAGGAGGTGGGAGACGAGGACGAATGCGGAGGCCGGCACGGCCAGCGCGAGCGCGGCGACGAGCCCCACGCCGACGCCGGGGCGCTCGCTCAGGAGCAGCGCCTGCAGCGCGCCGACGAGGCACACGCCGCCGTCGTCGGGTGCGGCGGACCACTCGTGTTCCTCCCGCTGGGCCGCCGGCTCCCGGCTGCCGCACTCCGCCGCGCGCATCTCGTCGATGCGCCGGCGGAGCACGGCCATGCCCTCGTCCACCTGCCGCCCGCTGTCGAACTCCGCGCCGTCGCGGCGCGACGCTGCGCGAAGCTTGACGATGGCGGTCCTCGTCGAGAACGGCGGACGTTGGCAAGACCAGGTGGACAGTCGTGGACCGTGGACGGCGGCGAACTCGCAGCCTTGTAGTGGTGGCATTCTGCTCTCGGATCAATTCACGAACAGAGGAGGACCGCCCTATTCAGCTTCAGCGGAGAACTGGATGTTTAGAGCTGAAGTGATGCTTTGCGTTGCGTTCAGGTCGTGCCCGCAAAGCTTTATATAGGCGAAGTCGAAAGAGGATGGTGACGTGGCCGGCCGGGGCAACCGAAAGCGCCAGTGCGCGGACACGTGGAGCGGGTAAGGGCATGGGGGGCCCATGGGGACACGAGTGGATAATCCCTTGTTTTTTGACTGAGACCGTGTGCAGACAAGGTTAGGTTCGAGCCAGAACGTGGCCGGCCAGGGCACGCGTCCACGGTGCCGGCGGCCTTGCTTGGCGAGGGTGCCAGTCTGACTGGAGATGGTGGCCGGTGGCAGTTACCTTACCTGCTCGTGCGTCTATCTACGTGCTGAACGAGTGGTGCTCACTTGATTAACCCACATACACGTCGGAGCATGCGTTTAGTGAAACGCCGTCGTTCAATCTCAGCGCGGGATTTGGAAACGTCGTCGTTTCCTCTGTTTCTTCCTAATTATGCTGTGGTCGGCGGAATGTACACCGGCGCGTCGCGGCACTTTGGTGCGCTGATCGCTATCGCTGACGTGTCCATTTCGTACCTTTCCCCTTGTCGGGGCTGCTAGCGGCGTAATCGAGTGCGATTTTGATGCCTAATTTAGCCGGATCAGGCGCCGTCTTCGATTTTATTTTCATCTCTAAGAGGGTCAGGCGCCGTTTTCCGGCTCAAGGAGAAGGCCGTGCACGGTCGGCAACTCATTTTCAGTGCAAAAATGCGGCCGGTTTCAGTTCTGCGGCTTGCATTCCGGCCGATTTTTCTATCGGCAAGAAACGAGCTGACGTTTACGTCTCACAAGAAGACGTCCTCGCGGGAGTCCAACTTGGACAAGATTCTTTACTTGCAGGACAGCATATGCATGCACTTTATTCGGCAATTCGTGTTAGCACCAAAGTCAGCTCGGAACTCATTGTTTTACTGTGACTACTTCAAAAAAGAGTGGTATCCTTCAAGAACCACAGTTCAAATTTCTTGTAAACTTGTCTGGCTGAAAAAAATCATTTAATAATAATCATTTACTCAATAGTCTATTCCCAACTTATTTAAAAAAAGGGAAAAAATGAAATTTAGTGCAATGTTCTTGCACCTCACTGTAAAAGTTCTCACGGTGGTGAAGGTGGAATTTCATATACGTACGTGTTCTGCTATGAACAAACCGCTCCTTCCTTATCTCTCAATCACGAATACCCCGTCGGCTGGTGCGTCCCCACCACCGGCCTCTCCCGACGCACCATCCCAACCGCTGGTGAGCCTTGTGCCCCCCGCCCCGCACTCTCTCTGTGCATGAAGTAAGAGATTGCTTCTTCTTCTTTCATTTTTGATTTAATTCAAATTTTGGGGGAAAGTTTCAATAAAACTTGTGATTGGAGTTTCGATTAAACTTTTGATTCAAAGTTTTAACTGAAATTTAGATTGAACTTTGATCAAAGTTTCAATGAAACTTTTGGTGGTACTTTCAATTAAACATGTGATTCAAGTTTTGACCCAAGTTTGGATTGAATTTTGATTACGTTTTGATGAAAAATAATCGGGTAAAACTTTGAAAAAAGAGAGTTAGAGCATCTCGAGCAGCTGTTGTAAATTGACTCATTTGCTATATATAGAAAACATAAGAAAAACGGATTTCAATAGCCTCTTCTTCCTCCTATTTTCTCGGCCCGCACATCTTGGCAAGCTAAGTTTGTCTAGGGTGCAGGACACTCCGTCCTATGATTGGAGAGAAAAAATGAATAAAATAATGATGTGACAATCATGCACGTGTTTAGTTTCTTTTGATTTGAGAGAAAAAAGAAAGTAAATAATAGCGTGTAGGAAGTTTCTAATATAGGGAGTCTAGATTTACCTGTTATGTCCACTGCCTAGTTGTGCGCTGCCAGCTGGCAGTTGCGACAAATTATGCTCTTTTTTTACTTGAAAATAGGTGAACTGGCTCTTTCATGCCACACCGTGGTCACTGCCGCCCCTTCTTGGTTTGGTTTTCTAACCCCAGTTGTCGAGATCGTCGACTTGATGAGTGCACGAAGACTAGCGGTAAATGCAATTAGCTCGCACCAGTAGGTTGCGGCACCATGCACTCGTTGACGCGCAGCCCATGAAAGTGCTACGACGAGTTGGCGCGTTGCGTGCATTTTCGGTTAGGGTGCTGCCCTGCAGCAACGTGACCGACCGGCAAGGCACCAAATCAAATTTACCGCCAATAATCGAGCAGTTAAGCACGCCATGCATGGCGCCACGTCGGCCGTCCCTTATCGGAGCCGTTTGTTCTGTGGGAACCCCGTCAGTGTGTCGCAATGTGCTTCGATTTGCTACCAACATGCTTGCAGCAACCAACGTGCCATTTTCCTTTTATATCAACGCTCATCGATTTTATTCATTCACATCCGGATCAGCAACATCGCGATCCACCAGTACAAGTACAAACTCCGGGAGGGGATTAGTCCAAACAACAGACTGATCAAAGTCCCCTCGCACACTAGAACGAGCTAACTCATGAGCTACAGAGTTATCACAACGTTGGAGTAAACACAACCTGATCACTGGCATCTGAAGAACCAACGTGCCATTTTATTA
The DNA here is from genome assembly GCA_031894775.1 of Chloris gayana. NCBI lineage: Eukaryota > Viridiplantae > Streptophyta > Magnoliopsida > Poales > Poaceae > Chloris > Chloris gayana. Next base: position 59,244 of record JAUNZO010003561.1, on the reverse strand, counting down.
CAGGAGGAAGAGCCAGGAAGGTAATCTCGTTCAAGATAACATCATCGTTGAACTCCTGGCTTTGTAAATAAAAGTACATGCAGTTGGCGTCTCTCTCTGTTCCCGTCAAAAAAAAAGACAACATCATGGTGTCATCCGCAATGCAGCATACTAGCTATTATTCGAGCGAACTGGCGAACGGATCGTTTGGTGGCTGTTTCCTCAGGCTTCAGCGGGGTCAGCAGGTTGGAGTCTTGGAGAGGAAGAAGATGACCAACCGATAGACGAGGAAGAAGGCGGAGGCCGGCACGGCGACCACGAGCGCGAGCGCGGCCACGAGCACCACGCTGACGCCGCCGGGGCGCGCACTCGTAAGTAGCGCCTGCAGCGCGGAGATGAGGCTGTAGACGTGGCCGTCGGCCGCGGGGTGCCAATCATCCAGCTCCGTCGTCGTCGGCATCACCGCCCAGCCGCCGCGCTCCTGCTCCGCCGCCCGGATCTCGCGGATACGCCGGCGAAGCTCGGGCATGCCCTCGTCCACCAGCCGCCCGCTGTCGCCGCCGAACTCAGCCTCGTCGCGGCGGGGCGCGGCGCGTGCCACGGCGGCGGCACGTTTCTTCTTGACGAGGACCGGACGGTGGCACGGCCACGCCGCCGCTCCGGGACTGCGGACGACCGCGAAGACGCAGCGCACGAGTTGCATTCTCCGATTCTACGGTAAATTCAAGAAATCAACGGACAGGGATCAGAGAGCCGCAAAGGAATTCAAGAAACTAACCTGACCTTACGCCGAGGACAGCAGCCTACGGTGGAATATGGAAAACGTGCGTGGTGTCTTGTCGGGCTAACGTCTTCGTGTTAAATACACGGTGGCAGTGAAACACTGAAACCCTTGGAGATCAAGCTAACTGAAATACTAATTTCAATAAGATATTGTACCTTTTTTTTCTTTTGCGAAACAAACCTAACTAGTCATTACGCCATACTACTACATGGTATTTTAAAACTCAGTACAAAACGCTAAAGCGCCTCACGGCGGTTTCGTGTTAAATAAGCAGGAAAAACCTCTGACGTGGCAGAGATTAGCGAATCAAAGTCAATAACCTACTACCTAACGACACCTAAACCTTGGGGCATACAAATCATGAAAATATTTAGCGCAGGTTTCTTGCACCTACGATGACAGCCGTCGAACCCATTCCGGCGCACCGTGAAGGGAACGTGGCCAAGCGTACGTACGTGTTAGTTGCGGCTGGCTACGCTACGCGTGCGGATAAGACTCGTAAAAGTTGGTTAGTGGTGCTCAGCTGGTGGTATGTACCATTGACTCATTGAGCAGGCCGAGGTCGGCTCTTGATCGTCACTGACCGTCCGTATTCTTGGCTGCCTGCCCACGGCGGTGCGGCTTCTGTGGCTCGTTACCGGAGGGAGTAATATTATTGTGTCATGTACTGAAGCTTTGCACTAGCTTCCCAGTACAAATCTATCAACAATGTGCACAATACAATATTTTGATTTCTGGAAGAGCAACACTTTGTCAGATGCATGCGTATATCATGGGACAAGCTAAAAAATCCAGTCATTTGTGCGGCAGGACGGAGAGGAGCACGTGGAGGAGGTGTGAGACGAGCACGAACGCCGAGGCCGGCGCGGCGAGGGCGAGCGCGGCTGCGATTCCCACGGCGACGGCGGGGCGCTCCTTCACGAGGACCGCCTGCAGAGCGCCGACGAGGAGGCACACGTCGGCGTCGTAATAGGCGATGTACAGCCCCCGGTCCTCCGATGCTGCCCACTCCGCCGCGCGTACCTCGTCGATCCGCCGGCGAAGAACGGGCATGCCCTCGTCCACCTCCCGCCCGCTGCCGCTGCAGCTGAACTCCGCGTCGTCACGGCGGAACGCAGCGCAACACGCGGCGCCGGCGGCGGCGCGCTTCTTCTTGGTGCACGCGGCTGTCGCCGTCAGAAACGGACGTGGTTGGCCGGACCGGGTGGACAGTGCCAGGCCGACGGGGAACTCACAGCTCGCGAGTTGCAAATGCATTCTGTAGGAAGGATCGATCGGATAGGGATCGGCTCTGCGCAAGTTATTGCTGGTGGTGCGTCGGAATCGTCCTCGCTCGCTAGCAGAGTCGAAAGAGGACGGTGATGTCGGGCCGGTAAGGTGAACCGAAAGTGCCGGCCCGCGGACACGTGGAGGGGTAGGGGCAGGTGGGCCAGGGCCACGAGTGGACAAACCCTCGTTTTTGACTGAGATCGTCGGAAAGAAAACTCTCCCCTTAAGGGCATATGTAATTGTGCATGCAGCCCTTGGATCTTGTTGTGCCGGAGATTGGTGCGGGAGGTCCTAGATGCAATACCCACCCATTTAGTTGGATATACAGAACAACATCGTATATACAGTAGACCTGTGGGCCCTCTATTGCACGTGATTAACACAGGCGCCAGTTCCCTTTCCCCTTCCGCTAGCTGGCCTTGTCGCATGAGTCGCCGCTGCCGCTCGGAGATCCCGTCGGCGCCGGCGCCACCCGCTGTCGCTTGGAGATCCCACCGCCCCCGCTTGGAGACCCCACCCCTGCTCCTGCTTGGAGAACCCGCTACAACCGTTTGGAGATCCCGCCGCCGTCGCCATCGCTGATATGGGAGATCCTGGAGTTTTCGCCGTAGCTGCCGCCGCTGCCGCCGGCGGCAAGCCATCAAACAACTGCAATCAAGATCGTGCCCCACCAGCTCCATGACTGTTCTTGATCCCAGGTTTTGTTTTCTGGTGGGTTCCCATCATCACAAAGGTAGTGTTTTGTTTTCCGGCATAATAGAACTGTTCTTGATCCCAGGTTTTGTCACCGGGGGATTTTGACTATGCCTTTCTTATGCCGCCAATCCACACAACCCTAATCAACAAAGGTACCTCAACTGGAGATGCCGCCGTCCGACGCGCCATCAGTCAGCCGGCAACAAGGTACCTCATCAGAGAATGGGAGTTTCAGTTCCTCGTTGCACACCAGCACGGATTCATATTCTCCATAACTACCGTTTCATTTTTTTTCTTTACCTGCTCAAACGGATCCAAAATGGAACAATAACTGCAAGGAGTTGTTGGTAGATCTTGTTGTTCTTCCCATTCTGTTTTTTTAACCCATTTCTTTAAGTCATCACTTCTCTCTTGCTGCTTAATTTCACTCATTCTGTAAATGAAACTTATTGTTTTCTTGTGTTGATGCATTTCTTCATGATCCGCTGGATGTTGCTTGTGCTTGCATCAAATCCCATCCCTTTTTTCTTTTGGCAGTTATTCCACATAACAGTTTCATCGGACATGGTTTGAATCAATTTTCTTCTAATGCAGCACTCAATGGAAGGAAACACATTTGGAGCAAGTTCCCAGCAAGGGGCCGCAAGCAGGGATGGAAACACATGCTTGGGGCAGTGAAGCACTGCCAGAACAAAGGTAACATTTTAGTGTATTTTAGCAAAAACAGTGTGTATTAAATCCTATTCCATCCGAGCAATTGTGTGGCAGATCCACACTCTGTTAGCTTGTCATTGTTGGACTGTTGGGGGGCAGAGGTATACTGCACAAATCAAAGTTATCATTTTGTGATGTACATCAAAATACATATTGTTTACAACTGGTCTTAAAAATAACTTCATCTGCTTTGTGCATTGAGATATTCATGTTTGATGTAGCTTTGTGTTTTTCTATAGAACAAAATAGTCTGTTATTACTAAAAGAAGTTGTAAAGAACAAAATGAACAAGGACTTCATCTGTATTATTAAACTTTTATAGATAAAACTTTACAATATGGTACACATGAATGAAGTGTCATTCTGCTAGTATTGCTCAAGTGTAACACATTTAATATTCTTAAACAAACGTAACACATTTAATATTTTAGGTAGTTTAGTAAAAAAAATTAAAGTATTTAGTGTACAATATGCTCTTCTTTTCTTGCAAGATGTGGTATGGTTAACATTTCAGGCAAGATGTGGCCATCCATATGAATTCAAATTGGGTAGGAACTTAAGCACTATCCTATTACCACTATATATAGGGTACTACATTTGTTTTTGGATGACCTTGGTCAAATATGTGTTCTTGAGTTCATCGTTATCAGCAAAGCCATTATTTCAAAAGCACAAGGTACCAGGTCACTAGAGTTGTTTGCATATTCTTCATTTCCCACTATTATGCCATCCAGTCAACAATGTGGGACATTCCCTACATATTTTCAGCATGCATTAGCATCTAACCAATGGCATCACACAGGAATTGTACTGTTGTAGGAGTATATACTTATGATATATTTCTAAATTACCAAACAACTTGTGCATCTCATTCTGACCATATGTTGACAACTGCTCTATAATTTGGACTCATGTGAACAATCTAGTCCAGATGTGTTATAGTCTCTATTTCTAACAAGCAAATAAGTTGGGCCAGTAAGCTGACTTGGTCATACCAGATTAGTATATGATTAATATTTTGTTCATATTGCTTTAGAAATAAATGTATTACTCAAGTTTAACCTAGTTGTCATTCTGAACATGATTACCCCTTCAGTTGTAGAATGTTGGAACTTTTAAGATACAATACCAAGCAATACTTTGTACTTCGTACTTATAGTTGATTTTTCAAACTCACCCAAAAAAATGATAGTTGTTTATTAGTTTCACCTAACCTATATATGATTATTGTTTGATAGGTACTGCCAACTTCACCATCTCAGCTTTCCATGGAAGAACAAAATCATTGTTTGTGTCATCACTGCATGCTTGGAGCTCAATACATATTCGTTTGATTTTTTTTTTGTAAACAGAATGAGCTCAATGGCCACGCTGATTCTTGGCATTTGGTTTGGTTTGTGTTTAGGTTGAAAGCATTGACCTGTACTTATTATTCTCCTTTTTGTCAAACTCCTATCCAAGATCTTCTCCAAATGTGTCATATTGTTGTATAAACTTCAGGAGCTAGCAATGAGTCATATTGTTGTTGTATAAACTGCCCATGCGAGTGAATTAAATATCTGAGCAAAACCAAATTGTAGGCGTATGGATGCAAAACCAAATCACATTTGTGGCACCATTTTGGCATGTTAAAACAAAAATCTTGGCTTCTGAACCTCTGATGAAGCAAATAGCTAGATTGATAAACTACCAACCTTTTGATGTATTTTTAGCTACTCTTGACACAGTTCTCATAACCTTTTGGGTAATATGTTTCTGCCAGCCTACCTCAAATTCATATAATTTTTTTGGAAAGTATAAACCAAAAGACGTGTCTAGGAAAGTAAGTACTACTATAGTTAGTAGTAGAGTCTGAAAAGGGAAATAGGATTGATAGGTAGTAGTCCACATGATGCAACTATGAACTACTCATGGAGACCATAAATCCTTGTATTTCTTTTAAATGTTCTGCATAGTATCGATATGTAGTGAGAGAGTATACAAAAAATGTTACTCCTAACCAGTCATGGAGACCACAAATCAGTGACATGCTCCGACATCAATTATTAGACTATATGGCCATTAGGTTCTAATACAATTCTTTTTTACCAACAAAATAAAACTTATGGGGTTCGCTTCTTATGTACAAAGTACAAAGAGTCAATTGAGCCCTAAGCTTTCCTGATTATGGTTATTCAGAGGTATCCCAACATGAGTTAACCAAATTATGATTGAGTGATTCAAATCCAACATACATGCTAACTTCAACAACTTTGACCTAGCAACTTCATGGGTGTTAAAAAAGAAACTCACTCTATCTGTACAGTGATACACTGTTTTTTCGCGAAAATGCTTTTGCTAATAGTGAAAATATCAGAGTCCTCCTGTTCTGGTATGTATCACATTAGTATGTGCAATATATGACAGTGCAAAACTTTGAGAACTCTTTCTGCATGTATAGTGATGAACCGCATCAGTCCGCTGCACTTACTATGATACACTGTTTTTTTTGCCGCATGTATAGTGATGAACCCCATCAGTGAGCTGCACAAATGTTACTAGTACAGGTTGTGTACAATTCAGCTAATAAAATAATATGGAAGTGATTAGTTTTCCAAGCACCCTTGCTAATAAAATGTATAAGCATTCCTCACTAACAACCAGACCATCTTTACATTTTACAGCTCAATAAAAAAAACTCCAAACATGATATTATCCTACACTTGAATTATCCATTAAACATTAAATTTATTTTACTACATTGTCACTCATGCTCAATATGGGGAAGAATAAATGTGAAACACAACTGAAATTGTAACCTGAACTATTTTTTTACAACAACTTGTTCATCTGCAAGAGGTCCATTAGATATATCAGTGGCATCATGGAGATTGATAACCTCGTCGTCTCTGTAACAAAAAAGAAAAGCTTCAGTAATACCACACAACTATGAATGTCATTGCTGCAAAAAAAAAAAACAGAGTAATCTCCCAGCAAGTGCATCACTAGCTGAAAAATATCTAACTAGCTGAAAAAAAGGCAGAGTAACCTCCCAGTCAACAACTTACATGCTGGTTGCAATCTTGTGGGCACCCTGCAATACTCCCTAGTCTACAAACAAAGAATCCACTTTGCTACCAGCTGGATTGACATGAACAGCTTGCGATGAAGTGCCAACAAAAGGTTTTCAATTGTAGGAACAATGACAAATCTGACGAAGTGCCAGACTCATGTAGTAAACTACTTACAGGTTGCAATATGTTTGACCAAGCTGACTGATGGGCTAGTGTTAAGACTGGTACATCAACTGTGCATTCTTGATGGATAATTGTTCCATGTGACCAAACAACATTCTATTCCTGACTGGCAGAACAAAAGGAGATCATATCAATACTACGAACTGAAGAAGTTGTTATCAATATTGATTCCCTCAACAATGTATTATTCTGCAAACACAGTGACCTCACTGCTTGCGTCCCGTTGTTGGAAACTTGCTCCCCTTCGCGTTTCCTTCCCTGTAGTGCTGCATCAGAGAGGTAAATTGATTTAAAACCATGTTCTATGTAAGTAGAATAATTATTGTGCAGAACAATTGCCAAAATGAAAGATTGAGGCGTCGGGGTTTGATGCAAGCAACGAAATTGCCATCTGGCTGGAATCCAACCGACAGTGGTGCCGTTGGTTGGAAACCGACGAATTGCGGCGGAGAAGCTGGGAAGTGGGCTGACGGAAGGAGAGGAATCAAAAAACAAGGAGCTGGTGGGGCGCGACCTTGATTGCAACTGTTAGATGGCTTCAGTGTATCACTTCATGGGTGCAGGAACAACTTGCTCTGGTCTTAGCACGATCATGGTCACGGGTCACCTTCACAGGGCTAACAAAGTCATCGTCACTGTCTTCTACAACTACTTCCACCCTATCAACTCCATTTGTGCTCATCTACAGCAAAATCCTCAGATCCGCACCAACCAGGCAACAAGAACAAGGGATAGTCGTTCAGATCTAGCGTTAACCAACTCGAATCCAGGCTAAAACAACTAGGGGCTGGGACTAAGAAACAACAGAATAGAATCCAAGCTTGGTTACCTTCTCGCCTCGCGTGCGGCGGCGCCCGCCCAGCAGACACCCGGAAGCAGGTGTCGCGCCCGACCTGCCGGCAGCCTCGCGTGCGGCGGCGTCCAACTGGCAGGCACCAGGAAGCATCTGTCTCGCCCGCCCGCCGGCAGAATCGCCTGCAACGGCCTTCTGCAGCAACATGGAGGTCGCGGGCTCAAAGCTGAAGAAAGACGAAGCCTTCGTTGAATGATTGAGCTGCGAGTCTCGGCTGCGGCAGCAACCCACGTGCTGACTCACGTGGACCCGCTATACGTCGCGCGGCTGCCGAATACAGGAGGCAAAAAATCGATCGGAAACAACTACGCGGGGGAAATACAACTCCTCCTAGCACGAATCTCGAATAACAAAATCGGACGGTTGCATGCATAATGGCGTATGCCCTTAAGGGGAGACTTTCCGCTTCCACGATCATCCATGAGATCGTGTGCAGACGACAAGGTTAGTTAGCACCGGACCGTGACCGGCCGGGCACACGCGTACACGATGCCGGCGGCCTTGTTGGGCGGCGTTCCAAGAGAAGAGCGGACGGTGCCGGGGATGGAGGCCGGTGGCCGGTGGCAGTTACTTTACCCACCACTGGAGCGTTCACGTGCTCACATTGAAACCAACTTAATTACAGCTCGGAGCATGCGTGTCACTAAACGAACTGTATACGTGTGCTCTCAAGTTGGGTCGCAGCAAGCAGGTCTAATATCTCAACGCGGGATTTGAGAAAGTCTCTTTTTCTGCTTCGTGGTCAGCGGAACATACATGGCAATGCCACCGAAACTGCTTGCAACGCGTTACGTACGGTCTCACTGAGCGGATGCCAGTGAAACGAGTGCTTGTTCCTATCAGGTCACGGATCGCGACAAGTAGAATTAACAAAACAGGAAGGCGACAAAGAAAGTACCTGAAAAAGATAAGAGCGGGCATCGATCGATCTACTGTATTCTAGAGAGAAAAAAGGTCGGTCTACTGGCAAACACCAGTTCACCTGCATCCAGAAAAACGGCGCGGTTCGCTATCCCTCACGTGCCATTATTTCGTATCGTTTCCGTTGTCTTTGGTTGCTAACGGCGCCGTTTTGACCTTCTTTTCGTTTTTAAATAGGATTGGGCGCCGTTTTTGGACTCAAGAATGATAAGGCTGTGTGCAGTCGGCAATTCATTTTCAATGCAAACTGCGCTCTGTTTTAGTCACAAAGCGACACGAGGGCAAATTAGGACTTCTGCAGATACTAGCATTCCGGCTGATTTTTCTATGGAAAAGAAGTGAGCTGACGTTTATGTTTCCCGGGAAGACGTCGTGACTGGTGAGTCCAACGTGGACACATGCTTTTCCTTTCAAGACTTATTGAAAGTGCATGGGAAAATCATCAAAGTCAAATGTACATTCATCCCACAATTAATTAAGAGTATGTTTGGTTGACTACTTATTAGTTAGTGTCCCTTGAAACCTCTAGCTAATTAATATAGTGTGACTAATAGATGGGTTACGTGGTCTATAGGGTAGCTAATGGGTTACCGATATTGGGTATAGATATCTATGTGGTTTGGCTACTGATTAGTTGAATTATTAGGAAGCACGAGTGTTTTTTTATTTTTTGCGAGCAGGAAGCTTGAGTGTTTGAAATAACTAGAAATAACTTTTAGCATTCCTGCCTATTTCATTCGAAAACTAATAGTACTAGTATACCTCAAGAGAACCACAATTCAAGTTTCCTCCTTTTCAAAAAAAAACAATTAAGTTTCCTGCAAACATGCTACTCCTGTATAATGCTATAAATTAAACGTTCATTTTTACGAATTATTTGTTCAATTATCTGTTTCTGAAACTTTTAATTTTTATGTTAGTAAAGACCAAACTGCTAGAAAGAAGAGATCTAGCCCATGCTTCTTGCACCTCTGATGACAGCTCTCGCGCTGCGCGGAGGTGAAACCCATTTCGGCGTCACCGTCAGGGAACAGGGCCACGCGTATGTGGTAGTTTCGGCTGATTGGCTCGTGCGAAATAAGAGTTGGTTTTAGTGCTGCTCAGCTGGAGCATGGCCGATTGCACGAAATACTAGTATACGCAATTGAACAGGTCGGCACGGCGCACGCGCCCCGGTCCAGCTAAGCTTTTGGCCGGCGCCCGCGGCGGTGCGGCGTGTGGCTCGTCGTCAGTGACGCTCCTTCGGCTCGCCGCCTACTAGTATTGTCATCCGATCGACTCGATAGTCTATATGCAGCTGCAGCTTGGAATCATGAAAACAGCTTTCAGTTAAAGTTTCAACACGGAATGTGTCTACATCATCAGCGTCGTCGTCTCCCTGCCTTGCGCAATTAGTTAAGGCACACACGTCGCTGCTTCTTCCCCCATGGAGGCGGCGCCCCACTAGGAAATTGCACGCAACGCGGTTCCTTAGTCTTCGCATCACATGAAATTCAGGGTTAGCTCCATCAGATTCCCCACTAATTAATCATTGTCCAGGAAAACTATCAGCAGTTGGTTTACTTCGATCTGATTGAGATTCCCCCAAATATATAGTATGCACGTACTTACTAATTAGTTGTTGGTCTAAGTAGACTGTAGACCAATGCCGCCGCCAATTTGATACGCATGGCCGTCTTAAACAACAGAAGGAAGCTCTACTTACATGAGAATGAGGTCATCGCGTTCGCAACAGTATTCACTAGCAGGATTCGCGGGGTCGTCCCAACGAACGGCGCCAGCCGGCCGGTAGGTATGGCTCGCAGATGATCATCGGTTGGCGATGATGAACAGATAACTGATTTATTTTGGTATAATCTCGTCTCAACAATAATCCATTAATACCACCGTTGGGAAACTGTTATCCTGTAACACGCACAATCAACTTATCTGCGTACGTGAACTAAGTACAAACATGGAACGAAGGTATGCATTCAGTCGACCAATTTGTTGGTTCGAAGCTGTCATCACGTCAGTGCGGCAGGTTGGAGAACAGGCCCCACGGCGCGTGGAGGAGGTGCGAGACGAGCGCGAACGCCGAGGCCGGCACGGCGAGCGCGAGCGCGGCGACGAGCCCCACGCCGACGGCGGGGTGCTCGCTCATGAGGACCGCCTGCAGCGCGCCGACGAGGTGCCAGGCGTCGGCGTCGTGGGCGCTGTAGAGCTCGTCGTCCCACGCCGCCCATTCCGCCGGCTGCTCCCAGCTGAGCTCCGCCGCGCGCACCTCGTCGATCCGCCGGCGGAGCACGGCCATGCCCTCGTCCACCTCCCGCCCGCCGTCGCCGCAGCTGAACTCGGCGTCGTCGCGGCGGATGAACGCGGCGCGACGCACTGCGGCGGCGGCAGGCTTCTTCTTGGGCCATGCGGTTATCTTCATCAGAGACGGGCGTTGGCCGGAGCAGGTGGACAGTGCCGCCGGACCGCGTGCGATGGAGAATTTGCAGCTCGCGAGTTGCATTCTGTTCTCCGATCGGATCAATTCAGCAGAGAACAGGAGTTGAAGCCAAGAGAAGGATCAGATTGTAATCTCTATTTGCAAGTTTATGTTTGCGTGAGTTGGGATCGTCGTGCAAGCCTCTTATATAGGCGAAGCTGAACGAGGACGGTGAAGGATCGGGCAACTGAAAGCCCCAGCGGCGGGCAGCCAGGCACGTGCGGAATAAAGCTTTGTTCTTTATTGACACTTGACAGAGAGCGGGTAAGGTTCGGTTAGCACGCGAGCAGGGTCGGCACGCATACGCGATGCCGGCAACCTTGTTGGGCAAGAGCGCGACGGTGCTGGGTGGCCGTTATACCTTATACTACTACTAAGTACCTATCGATGTGCAGGAACTTCGTTCCGTTATCTAAAAAAAAGTACCTATCGATGATTCTCAACGTTGATTAATCCACATACAGCTCGGTGCATGCGCGTAATGAACTGTACGTATACAAGCACGCTGTTAATTTCAGTGGCGGCACTGCTGCAGGTTCTTCCGCGACGCGGATTTGAAAACTTCGTTTTCTCTGCAATTACTACTGGGCTTCCTTGGGATCGGCGACGGAACATATACGGGTGCCGTCCAATCAGAAACGAAACTGCACGCAACGCGTTGCACGTCGATCCGGGTGGTAGAAATTGAGCGGAAGCTGCAAAATGAACCACGAGTGCTTGTTACCGTCGCCAATTCTACTTCTACTTTCAACCCTCCGCCGCAGTATAATCATTATTAAGCTGATCCCGACAAGTGGATAGAACATGACGGCGACAAAGTGGCCTCGAGGGCATCCATCTGTCTACTGGCACACACCGGTTCCCCGACAGAAACGGCCGACGATCGTGACCCGGCCCGTCACCGCCTGTCAATTCGTTTCTTTTCCCATGACACGGCTGCTAGTGGCGTACAAGTTGAGTGTGATTTGCATGTCGTTCGCCCGGATAAGGCGCCGTTTTTCGGATCAATGATAACTTAAGGTCCTTTGGTTTTTGAAATCAATGATAAAACTTTAGGTCGTGCGGCCGCCAGCTCGGTCATTTTCAATGCAAATGTCCAAACACGTGACACGATTAGTGCAGAGCAATACGAGGGGGCAAAGCCCACGGATCAATTAACTTGCGTCGCAAATTAAGACCTGTTTTTCAAATAGAGCATACCGATTTTTCTATCGATGTTGACAATCTTGTGTCACAAAAGATGATCACCCGACGTCATTGTGAGTTCAGCTTGGACATGTAGTTTCCTTGTAGGAGGACTATGAACACGGGATATAAAAGAGAGGCTTCATTCTTTTCTTTGTGCTTTACCACTAATAATAAGTCAAGAAGAATTTTTGGTCCAAAATAATGGCAATTTTTTTTCATAACTGATGATCATTAGTTGGATCCAACAAGGTACGTACAATTTTAGAAAACAATAACTAACGGTTATTACTAAAGGTAAAATTGTCAAAACAAGATATTTATAATAAATATTTTTATTTTAATAATGTACAACACAATCAGTAATGTATTTTATATTAATAACAATTCATGATTATATTAAAAATCTTATTTATGATTATTAAATTCAATTTAGTAAATTTTAATGTAATTAACGAAAATGTCTATAAATAAATGAAAAAGAATTATTTTTTAGTATAATTATTTAATTACCCTACAACTAATAGCCATTAGTTGAGAGAAAACAATAACCATTATTTTGAAAAAGAAAACTCCTCTAAGTCATCTTTGGATTCTTCGCACGCTATTCATTTCCTGTTCTTTTCATTGTAACTAGAATTCGAGAACCACAAAATATCCTGTAATAACCTCCTATACATGATGTTGTAGAAATGTTCACTTTAAATTACACTTAATAATATTTTATCATGTTAGTTGTTTAGTAGTAGTAGTAGTAAGTTAGTAATAAGAAATCTATTGTGACAAAAATTTGATAAAGTTAGTGACTAATGGTGGACATTTGAATTGTTGCGATTTTGTACGTATGGAGAAAGAGAATGATATTGGTAGTTATGCTTTGGCTGATCGACTTGTGTATTGCAACTTACTTTTCCTTGTATCATGGGTGTTAGGGGGCTTATGCTCCCATGTTCCCCCTCCTTCTCTTGACTATTATATCACTAATTTTTTTCATTCACTCTCTTGTGCTTTATAAAAATAATTTTAACCTCATATACATACATATTTCTTATTCTTTTAAGCAACTTGTACATTTCACAATGCTAGATTGAGACATGTACAAATTCAGACCATATTTCTTATCCCGAAGCTGTGGAATGGAACAACCTCCCACCAAGAATGCAATTCATGCACTATTGAACTATTACTACCTTATCATATATTCCTTTTTTAGTGGAAACTTAATTATATATTGTCTTAGTTTACTCAATGTCTTTCCGTGAGGGAAACTACATTATATTAGATCAGGGTAGAGGGTGTACGAACAACTACATAACACAATTGGTAGAGAGCAACGCGAGAGGGCAAATCCCACCGATTAACTTTTCTTGCAAATGAAGTCTTGTTATGCAGATAAGGCATGTTGATTTTTTTATGAAAAAATACACTTGGCATTTTTGTCTCACAAAAGATTATTACCGAGGTTGTTGTGACTTTAACTTGGATGGATAAGAGTAGAATAGGTTAGTGCTGCTTTGCTGAAACGTGACCGACGGGAAAACTAATATTGACCGTGTGTTACTCGTTAGCTGATTAGTTGAGGGGTTCAATTCGACCTAAGTTGTTGGTCTCATTGTATCAAGTGGACCAATAATACCACCAAATTGATACTTTTGTATACTCGTAAAAATTTTCATTAAACTAATTGTTCTAACGTTAACAAATAAAAAATAAAGGAGTATTAAACAAAAACAAGGTAACTACTAGATCATCTCATTCACAACACAGTACTCATAGCTAGCTGGAACGTAGGATGAAAATCGTCTCAACCCACAACGCCCAACGACATGGACTCATCTTGATCGATGTTTCAATGCTTTGGGCATTTCTTCTTCCTTCACATGCGCTGGCGACGGTGACGACATCCATGCCTGTATGCAACGCGTGCCATCATAACTTATGCACAAGAGTATTAGTAGTGGTACTCCTATATTTCAACTTGTTGTAATTAATGCAATGAGCTGCCATTTTTTTGCAGGATGTATCTGTTTAGTTTAACGTCCAAACTTTACCATATCATAAGTGCAACCCGTCGTAATAAGTTTGGTAAATATAAAACAATGTAAAATTTTAGTAACAAGGTGCACTAGAGGTCTATTAAAAGATGTGTCACGCACATCATAAATTTAGCAACCAAAGAAAACAATATTCAATGTAATTGCGACACACCAAGCAATATTCCGATGATGATGAACAGATAAACTGATTTTGGTAAGCTGGTTTAAAATTTTAATTCATCAATGCCATTGGTAAGATATCATCGTGTATAACACATAATCAACTTATCTACGTACATACAAACATGAAACGAAGGAATCAATATCGTCATATTGGCTGGTTCGTGGCTTTCATCAGTGCGGCAGGTTAGCCAGGAGGTGGGAGATGAGGACGAAAGCCGAGGCCGGCACGGCGAGCGCGAGCGCGGCGGCGATCCCCAGGCCGACGCCGGGGCGCTCGCTCATGAGGACCGCTTGCAGCGCGCCGACGAGGAGGAAGACGTCGGCGTCGTACGCGCTGTAGAGCTCCTCGTCCCACGCCGCCCATTCCGCCGGCTGCTCCCAGCTGAGCTCCGCCGCGCGCACCTCGTCGATCCGCCGGCGGAGCACGGCCATTCCCTCGTCCACCTGCCGGCCGCCGTCGCCGCAGCTGAACCCGGCGTCGTCGTGGCGGAACGCGGCACAACGCACTGCGGCGGCGGCAGGCTTCTTCCGGGTCGACGCGGCTGTCCTCGTCAAAGACGGGCGTTGGCCAGACCAGGTTGACAGTGCCGCCGGACCGCGGGCGGCGGAGAACTTGCAGCTCGCGAGTTGCATTCTGTTCTCGGATCAGATCAATTCAGAGACAGAGGACAGCTCGTGGGTTCAGCAGAGAACTGTGTGTTCGAGTTGGAGTTGAAGCCAAGGGAAGGATCAGATCGTAATCCCTCTGTGCAAGTTTAATTATGTTTGCGTGAGTTGGGGATCGTCCTTGCAAGCCTTATATAGGCGAAGCTGAACGAGGGCGGTGCAGTGGCGGGCGGATAAAGCTTTGTTTTTGACTGATACGGAGCGCAGATAAGGTTCGGCACGCATACTGCTGTTGGCTCAACCTGAACGCGGGGTTTGAAAACGTCGTTTTCTGCTACTACGTCCGGTTTGGGATCGGCGGAACGGAACATATGCCGGTGGCATCCAATCAGGCTCGAAACTGCACGGAACACGTTCCGGCCCCGGGTGGTAGAAAGTAGAAACTGAGCGGAAGCTGCGAAAGGAACGAGTGATTTATTGTTACCGCGTCGCTAATTTTACTTTCAACTCCCGACCGCAATATATAATCATTATTAAGCTGATCCCAACCAGTGGGAGTATTATTAACAAACAGGAAGGCGACCAAGTGGCCTAAAAAGAGATGACAGGGCATCGATCTGTCTACTGGGAAACACCAGTTCACCAGCTGGAACGGCGAACAATTCGTTTCTTTTCCCGTGACACACGGCTGCTATATAGCGGCGTACTAATCGGCTGCTAACGGCGGACGATCACGACCCATCACCACCTGTCAACTCGTCTCTTTTCTCATGAGTCATGACACGGCTGCTAGCGGCGTAATCCAGTGGGATATTCGTGGCGCTTGCCCTGTTGCCCGGATAAGGCGCCGTTTCCCTTTCTTTTCGTTTCTTTTTTGAAAGAAGACCAGGCGCCGTTTTTCGGATCAATGAAAATCCAAGGTCGTGCCGCCGGCAGCTTCACCCATTTTTAGTGATTGCATCATTGCATGGACGACCAAACAAATGACACGATTGGTGCAGAGCAACGCGAGAGACGACGTCCTATTGATTGACTTGGATAAAAAATGAAGACTTGTTCTTCAGATTGACCATGCCAATTTTTCTATTGGGGAAAGAATGTGCTGACATTCATGTTTCACAAACGGTCATCATCGATGTCGTTCTGAGTTAACTTGGGAATTGTTTCCTTGCAGGTCAGCAGATTGCATGAACTCGAGAAATAAGAAGAGAACAGTTCTATTCGTTTCTTTGTGCTGTGTTAGCACCAATAAGTTCTGAAAGGAGGAAGAGCGGAGCTCCTTGCGAGAAATGCATGCCAATTTTCGGAGACATTGACAACATAAATATTCGCCAGACATGCTGGTTGCATGTTTAGAAATAGGTTAGGATTACGAGAAAATTTTTTGCTTAATCTCAGCTATTTTGTTTGGCTTTTGGGGTGTGCTTGTTTTTTTTTGAGTCAAAAGAAGAATTATATTAATATGTATCTGAATACATGCATAATGTTAGATGACCTTTGAAATATAGAGATTACAACCAAATCCACCCCATATATAGTTCCAAACCTATGTGACAATTTATATGGATCACATAGACAAACACTCAACAAACAAGTTGAAAACAAATGTCCAAAGATTGACCATCAATATTCCTCTAGGTAGAATTGTGAATAATCCTCTTTGTTGTGTCTTCCTTCATTCATCTGCCACCAAAGAGAAGAAGAAGAAGAAGAAGAAGAAATCTAATCTCACTAATCCTTTGTCACGAACAGATCGAACCATGATACAAAGAAAGACCGAGGGAAATTTTTCAACAACAATGAGACCATCCCTATCTTGATTCACCATCTAGAAACCTAATTCTCCATGTCAACATGCGAAGAAATTTGTTGACCTCTGTCGCTGCCGCCAGCATCTTCATCGAGACCAAATCTGCCCTACCTACTTAGCGTTGGCATTGTTAGAGAGGAAGAAGAGGAACCAAATCCCTACTATCAAATATCTTGACATGGAGAAACTACCCTACTCTAGGATTCCATCTACTAAAATTATTAGCGACGAGTTTTCTCTCCCTCATGTCACCGGCAAGCTGCTGAAGGTGGGTAGGGAGGGGGGGCAACGGTAGTAGAGGTGGAGTCTCCATGACAGCGGTGGTGATGGTTTGGTTTGGTTACGGTGCCATTCACGGGGGTGTGATTATTATGAGGACAATGGAGTCTACCCCATAGCACAAATAATTATTGGCCGTGGACATTTTATGATATAGATGTTAGGGTATTTTCATTTGCTTGATGAAATAAGGGGCAATTGGGTTTCAGCCATAATTTTAGAGGCTAATGGTGATTTAGACCTAGAATTTCAAATTCTGCATTACCACAACCTTTTGAAATTGAACAACAATTTTAGCACAAGTTTGTTTAGTGTCTCTAATGGTGTTAACTTTGTTGTGCAAAGACAAAATTGCGCTTTATGACTTTAACTAGAGCAACCGAACAAGCTTACATAATGTTTTTAATTTTTATATCAAATAATATTTTTCAATGTTTACTTAAAAATTGTTTTTTTCTTGGCCACAATTAATTTTCATACGAGAGGTCGACGTTGTTTTTTTTAACGCATGAAAAACGACAACTTGTTCTACCTCGAACCTGAGACACCCCACTGTCTAGTCCTGCACTGTATCATGCGCGATGACACAGTGCTGCCGCACCCTCCCAGTTGTCATGCTCCAATCTCTCATGCACTCCCAACCGTTGCCACTTGTAGTATTAGGCTCAAGGTTCTGCATCATGGAGTGTTTTGGGAGAGAAAATGAGAGTTGGAGCTCGGTACCGGAGAGAACAAGAGAGATTAAGAGAAGTTCATCTTTTCATTCCACCAAATGTTTTTCTTCATTTCTTTTATTTCACTAATTTCTCTCCAACTAACCCCGACCTCATTTTGTGGTAAACGGCAAGTTCAGCTGAGAAAAATTATGGTAAAACACAAAAATATGAATTTTAAGGTCCATTTAATAACTGGCCTTCAAAAGTGCAGTCGAAACACAATTGTCCCATGAAATTAGAACCCTTTATCTAAAACAAATACTACCAATAAGTTTCAAGAGAACCACAATTCAAATACCCTGTAAAAACTTGCTATGATGCTATAGAAAACTCCATTTTTCAGAATTATTTGGTCAACGATATTTCTAACACTTTATAGCGTTTTAACAAAAATCAAGCAAGAGAATGAACATCCCATGCCAAGTCTAGGGAGTGTGCCTTGGATAGTACACCATTGGTTTTTTCCAGTATCAAAGAGGTCCACAGAAGAGATAGAATTTGGTCATGTAACCCATGCTGAGTATTGTTTTGACTTTGTTCTTCCATCTTTATGGACATTACCCGTCGGTGTAGGGGATCGGGGTCCCCCTAACCGCGCGTGGCCGCTTTCGGCCCACGAACGAAGACGAAGGCCGCAGGTCGGGGAAGTCCACGAAGCCACGGAGTTCACGAAGCCACGAAGTCCACGAGTCCGCGAAAGCCGGAGGAGCGGGAGCGCCGGAGGGAGAACGAAGCTTCGCGGTAGTTTCCTCCGGCGACCCAACCACCCGGAGTTAATGCGGCACTCGAGTGCTCGTGGCGACGCCGCAGCCCGACAGACGTGCGCGCGTCTTCCCCGTGCGCCGCGTCTCGGGAAGCCACGCGGCTACGCGTGCCGGGAGGGCTCTCGGCCAATGAGAAGGGAGAGATTGGGAACGCGAACCAAGGGACGAGACCGCAACGGATTTGTGTCGGGATCGTGTCTGAATGTTCCAGAGGGACCGGACCCCCACCGGGTGCCCGGTACCTCTCCGGTACTTGTACAAGCACTCCCTCCCGGCCCTATAAAAGGAGGGGGTACCCCCATGTAATGGAGGTGCTTCTTCTTCTTCCTTTTCGAATACACACACAGATGGACGTAGGGTGTTACGCATCTTGCGGCCCGAACCTCGGATAACTCTCGGTGTTCTTACTCACTGGAATCATCCACGCTAACGCGCGAGCAAATCCGTTCTTCCCCGAGCCTATCCCAAGGGAGCCTTGACAGGCCCCCATTTGGAGGTGTACTCACACACCGACATTTGGCGCGCCAGAAGGGGGAGAAATCGTAGATTTCGCTTCGCGCCGTGAAACTTCCACGCAACCATGCAGAGATCTTCGAGCACCCCGCGGACGGAGGATAGCGTCTCCAGCCAGAGCGTCCACAGTGGCGCCGTCGCCGCGACCGTCATCGCGCGGGCCGCTCCGCCCACGACAATCGTCCCGGCACCTCGCGCGCCGGACATGCAGCAGAGACCGGCGCGGCGCCGACCGCCACGCCTAAGCCGTCACGCCGCTCGCGTCCGAGCGTGCCATCGCGCGTCGCCTCTTCCAGAAGAAGAGGGGGACGACCCCCGACCGCCGTGAAGACCATGCTCAACAACCCGCCGGCGGGACCGGCGGGGGAGAGCAAGCAAGGGAGTGGCTCACCGGAGTAGGCAAGCTCCCGGACACGGCGCAGCCAAGCGCCAGCGGGACCGTCGCGCCAGCCGCAGCAGCCCACCGACCGACAACAACCGCCGCGCCAACCGCGCCAAGGACACGCGCCCGCCGGCGGCCTCGCTCTCCGTCCACTCCCCGCAGGCGAGGGGCACCGCGACCTGCGCAACGACCTCGGCGAGACGCCGCCGCGAGGGGGAGGATGCACGCGTCGAGCATCGAGCGCTCGCGCGAGCGGGGACGCGAGCGTGAGCGCACCTCCGCCCACAACCTCGACGGCCCGGAGGCGGAGACGTCCCCGCAGCGCCACCCCAAGCGTAAGAGAAAGGAGCTCGACCCCTCGTTCCTCGGGGCTGCGCGGCCCTCTCAAAGCGCCCGCGCGACGTCACGTGGCCCAGCAAGTTCCGCCCGGACCTTCCAGTAAAGGTACGACGGCACCGCTCCCCCGACGAGTTCTTACAGATCTACTCCACCGCCGCCAAAGCCGCCGGCGGCTCGGAGGACATCATGGCCAACTACTTCCACCCGGCCCTCAAGGACTCGGCTCGGTCATGGTTCATGAACCCGGCGCCCGAGTCTATCGGCTCCCGGAAGAGCCTCGTGCCGGAGTTCATGGCCAACTTCCAAGGAACGGCGAAGCGTCCGGAAGCCGCATCGACCCGGACCGCATCGTCCGAAGCCGGGCGAGACGCCGCGAGCGTTCATGCAGCGCTTCACCAAGTCCGCAACACCATCCCGCGCATCGACCCCTCCCGGTGCTCTCCGCCTTCGCCACGGCGTTCGAGACAAGGATATCCCGGGCGAACCGGGCGTACACCAGCCCGGAGACGGTCACGGACCTCTTCCGCTTGGCCGACGTATGCGCCCGTCGCCAGAAGCCCAAGCGTGGCACGACCCGCCGGCGAAGTCCAACCCGGTACCTCCTCTCCCAAGTCCGGGGCACCCTCTCCAAGAAGCAGTAAGAAGAACCTCGCGCGCAAGCGTAAGGCGGAAGAAGTGGCCGCGGCCGGAGGCCCGTCCCCCGTGGGGCGCGACGCCCACCTCCCGCGGTATCGGCAAGTCGCCGCCTAAGTCCCCGGGACCTTCGCGTGCTACTTCCACCGCACCAACGACCACGACCGCCGGAGTGCCGCTACATCCAGAGCGAGCATCAAACGGCGCGACGAGCGGCGGCGGCCGAGAAGGCCGAGAAGGAGAAGGAGGAGGAGAAAGAGGAAGTCGAGGCGTACCAAAGCGCGGACGACTCCATCGCCGTGATCGCCGGGGCTCCTCGAGCTTCGCGTCCAAAGGCGAGGCCAAGCGTTTCCGCCGCGAGGTCCTCGCAATCACCGAGGGCAAGGCCGCGGCTCCCCCGCCGAAGTGGGCGGACGTTCCCATCACCTTCGACAAGAGCGACATGGTGGGCCCGTACAACACCAAGGGGAAGATCCCCTCGGTCGTGTCGCCCACCATCCGCAACAAGAAGGTGGGGCGCACCCTCATCGACGGAGGCGCGAGCCTCAACCTCATCACTCCAAAAGTCTACGACTCTCCGCAGCTGGGCGCGCGCCGAGCTCGCAGCCCTCGCGCCCTTTCGTCGGCGTGCTCCCGGTAGCTCCCGCCCTTGGGTAGGATTGAGCTCCCGGTCACCTTCGGCACCCGGACAATTTCCGCACGGAGAAGCTCCTCTTCGACGTCGCGGACATCGGCCTCCCCTACAACGCCATCATTGGGAGACCCGGCATCAACCAGCTCATGGCTATCCCGCATCACGCGTTCCTCACGCTCGAAGATGCCGGCCCGAAGGGTGTCATCGTGGAGAGGGCGGATGCCGTCAAGGCGATGGCTTGCCTCGAGGACATCTTGGCGGCCGAAATGGCAGCAGAGGAGGACACCGGCATGAAGAGAGCGCGCGACACCCCGGAGAAGCCCGCGGCGCAATCCGGCCCCAAGCGGCAAAGCTTTCGGCTCCCGGGGAGGTGTCTACCAAGAAGATCTCACTCTGGGGCTCGGAGGACAAGACCACCACCATCGGTGGTGACCTCGACCCGAAATAGGAACTCGCGCTCATCACCTTCCTCCAAGCAAACAACGACATCTTTGCCCGGCATCCTTCGGACATGCCGGCATACCCAGGAGGGTGATTGAGCACCAACTCAAGGTCGACCCCGCCGCAAGACCCGTGAAGCAGCCGGCGAGGCGCCAAGCCCCCGAGCGCGAGGACTTCATCCGGCCGAAGTCAAGAGGCTACCGGAGGCCAAGTTCATCCGGGAAGTCACGCATCCGACGTGGCTCGCCAACCCGATGGTCGTGCCCAAGAACAACGGCAAGATGCGGATGTGCGTGGACTACACCGACCCGAACAAGGCTTGCCCGAAGGACCCGTTCCCGTTGCCCCGGATAGACTCCGTAGTAGACTCCACCGCAGTCGCGACCTGCTTTGCATGTTGGATGCGTACTCCGGTACCACCAAATCTGTATGGCTAAGGAGGATGAGGAGAAGATCGCTTTTATGACTCCCGCAGGGAGCTTTTGCTACGTAAGCATGCCTTTCGGCCTCAAAACGCAGGCCCCACGTTCCAACGAGCCATGCGCCTAACCCCGGACTCGCAAATCGGGAGGAACGTGGAGGCGTACGTCGACGACTTGGTCATTAAGAGCCGCAAGGCACCGTCTCTCCCGTTCGACTTAGAGGAGACCTTCTCCAATCTGCGCCGCAACCGGTGAAGCTCAACCCGAGAAGTGCGTCTTCGGCGTACCAGCAGGGAAGCTACTCGGCTTCCCGGTCTCGCACCGCGGGATCGAAGCAAACCCCGAGAAGATCCGGGCCATCGAAGAAATCCGCCCCCAAGGCGGCTCAAGGACGTGCAACGCCTAGCCGGAGCATGGCGGCCCTTGGCCGATTCATTTCACGCTTAGGCGAGCGCGCTCTCCCGCTTTTCAAGCCGATGAAGAGGACGGACAAGTTCGAGTGGACCCGGAAGCCGATGAAGCCTTGCAAGACCTCAAGCGCTACCCGTCTTCTCGCGCCCGTTCTAGTCGCCCCGAACCGGGTGAACCGCTGCTCCCGTACATAGCGGCTAACCCGCAAGTGGTCGCTGCGGCCCCGGTGGTCGAGCGGCTAGAGCAGGCACCTCGCGGTTCTCGGCGAACCAGCAAGCGCGGGTGCCTTGACGGCTCGAAGGCGGCGGGCCAGCAGACCCGGGCTCCGCCCGCAACCAGCTCGCGAGCGCCGGAGCACCCGGGGCTGCGGACGCTCTCGCTCACGAAATGGCGCGCGACGCGGCCGCTCCGGCCTGCCCGAGTGGGGCACCCGGGCGGTCCCCGCCGCAACGACTCCTGCGGGCGGCGTGGCTCCCGCCTTCACCCGGGGCTCCGGCTCCGACCTCGTCGCATGGTTTGGGCGAGCGGGGACCACGACCGGAAAGACAAGGATGGACGCGTTGATCCCACCCCACCCGGGGCTCCGGCTCCGACCACGTCTCATGTTGTGGGCGGGCGGGATCCGCTCCAACTACCATCGACGACAACGACGGCGTCACCACCGCGTCACCCGGGCTTCGGCCCCGACTACTACGACGAGCGAGAGCGAGCCGGGCCTCGCACTCGGAGGCCGAGCCTCGCACTCGGCGCATCCAGCGCCCGGTGTATTTCATCGCCGAGGTTTTGCGGGACGCCAAGACCCGGTACCCACAGCACTCGAAGATGCTCTACACAGCACTCATCGCGTCCCGAAGCCGCGACACTACTTTCAAGGCCATCCCGTCCGGGTGGTAACTACGGCACCGCCGGAGACCATACTCGCGCAACAGGGAAGCGACCGGCGAGTGGCCAAGTGGGCCGTGGAGCTAGGGAGTTCGACTTGTCCTTCCTCGAAGACACACATCATCAAGAGCCGAGCTCTTGCCGAGTTCATCGCCGAGTGGACGCCCACCCCGAGATCGAGCGGGAAGAGCTTAGCACCCGGTGCAGCAAGCACGACGCGCCCGGCGACCACCGGACGATGTTCTTCGACGGCTCCCTCACCCTCAACGGTGCGGGAGCAGGGTGCTGCTGCTGTCACCAACCGGCGACGAGCTGCGCTACGCGGTCCAGCCTACACTTCCGTGCACCAACAACATGGCAGAATACGAAGCTCTCCCGGCGGGGTTGCGGATCGCGGCCGATCTCGGGGTCACGCGCCTCCTCGCCAAGGGAGACTCGCAACTTGTCGTCAACCAGGTATCCAAGGAGTACCAATGCAACGACCCGCAGATGGCTGCATACCTTGCGGCGGTTAGGCGGATGGAAAAGAAGTTCAACGGCCTCGAGGTGCTTCACGTACTTCTGGGCGACAATCACATTGCCGACGAGCTATCCCGGTGGCCTCCACTCGAGCTCCAACCCCACCCGGGACGTTCATGGAGATCCCGTCATCCCCTTCGGCCTCCGACGCCGACCGAGCTCCGGACAAGCAACAACAAAGCGCAAGCGCACCCGCAGGATCTCGCAAGCACACGCAGAATAGCGAAGAAGTGCTTGCCAACGAGCCGCAGGACACCCGCCGGATGGACGACATCCTCGGTACCGCGGGACGACATCCTTCCGAAGACGACACGGACGCGGAACGCCTAGCCCGCCAAGCCAAGCGATACGCCGTTGTCGATGACAGATCGTACAAGCGCAGCGCCAATGGTGTTCTCGCCGAAGTGCGTAAAGATGGAAGAAGGCAACGACATACTCGTTGAGATCCACGAGGGCGAGTGCGGCAGCCACCACGCTCCCCGCACGCTGGTCCGGAAAGCCTTTCGGCAGGGTTACCACCGGCCGACAGCCCTCCAGGACGCCACCAGGCCGGTGCAACAATGCAAGGCATGCCGCTTTCACGCCAGCGTACGCACCTGCCCGCTCAAGCCCTTCAAACAATTCCCTTATCCCGGCCGTTCGCGGTTTGGGGTCCGGACATTGTAGGGCCATTTCCGACCGCCCCGGTGGGTACAGTGGCTATATGTGGCCATCGACAAGTTCACGAAGTGGGTAGAAGCGGAGGCGGTGACAAAGATAGACCAAAACTCAGCCGGTCAAATTCATGAAGAATGTCATCGCAAGATTCGGGTGCCGCAACGGATTATCACGGACAACGGGACCCGGCTCACGAGCCACGCATTCGCAGCATACTCGCGACTCCTCGGCACCCGGATCCGCTTTGCCTCAAGAGCCCACCCACAGAGCAACGGCCAAGTCGAACGCGCCAACGGAGAAATCCTCAAGGGTTTGAAAACAAGATCATTTGACCCGTTGAAGAAGAAAGGCTCCAAGTGGGTAATCGAGATCCAATCCGTGCTCGGTCCCCGCGCACCACAGCGAGTCGAGCCACGAGCGAAACGCCTTTCTTCCTCGTGTACGGTGCGGAGGCGGTGCTACCCACGGAGATCCGGTTCAATAGCCCCCGAGTCGCCGCATTCGACGAAGCCGACCAAAGCACCCGGCGGCACGACGACATTGACCTCCTCGAGGAGGCAAGACGGCGAGTACTATCGCGAAGCGCGAGGTACCTCCAGTGGCTTGCGCCGCTACCACCGCCGGCGCGTGCGCCCCGGAGTTGCAAACGGGAGACCTTGTCCTCCGACGGGCTCGTACGCGTGAAGGCAAGGATAAGCTAACTCCCATGTGGGAAGGGCCCTTCCTCGTCATCGCCGTCACCCGCCCGGGATCCGTTCGGTCGGAGTCGGAGGACGGGTACCCGAACCAAGCGCTTGGAACATTGAGCACCTAAAGAAATTCTACCCTTAGAATATTCTCGTAGCCAATGGTCCCGGTAGTACCCGAAAGTCCTATCGCCACGCCACGCCGCCACGGCACTTGTACTAACGTGTTCTAAATGAAAAACAGCGCCCGCCGCTTCTTTTCCTACCTCTCGCAGGATCGCCGTCATGCATGTTGAAGTCCTTGTTTCCCCCGTTGGGTAAGAAAGGTCTATGACTTAGTCGGAAGCCGGAAGGCTGCGTCCGGTTAAGGATCGGGCGCCTCGAGTCGCGCTAAAAGCGTCACCGCGAAGTGCCGAACGGCCTACGACTACACGACGCACGCGGACATTCGCACGTAACAAACGAAACAGCGGGTTTAAACTCTCCATTGACAACGATAAGTTAAACTTGAAATATCTGCTGTACATATAGGAACACAGGTTTGACAAAAACACAAAAAAGGGGGCACGAGCGCCAGGAAACCACTCGCAGTGGGGGAAGCAAGCACTTAGCCGCGCTTGAAGCTTTCCGCGAAGGCGCGAGCGACGGCACGAGCCTCGCGCCTTAGCCGTGGCGTGATCACCCGCAGGGACGTCGCCGTTCACCACGGCTAGGAGTGGGAACCCGGCACCAGCACGACCGCGTTCGCCGAAGACCTCCTCCAGGGCCGCGGCTATGGTTCGCCGCCCTCATCCTCCAGACCTCCGCCACCCGGTGTTCAGTGCTGCTCGTAGAGTCAACCACCCCCGCATGGCGAAGGCATACCCAGCCGCGCCGCGGTCAAGGGGCTCCGGAAGACGAGGCAAACCCGCCCGGAATAGCGCCGACGAAACGGCCCGGTGCACCTCGGCAGCGATCTCCGCATGCGTCCGCGCCGCCGTGGCCGCCTCGTCGCCCGCTCGCTCAGCTCAACGCGCCGAAGCTCGGATTCCTCAGCCGGGACCGCGCCTCGCCGAGCTGCCGTCGGAGGTCATCGCCATCGCCGCGGCGGAAGAGCCGCGACCCGACTTCTTCGGCCGGGCCTCCAACCGCTCGACTCGCCGGCGGTACTCATCCCGGCTTTTCTCCATCGCCTTGAGCTCGACGGCGAAGGCCTTCCGGGCCCTCGCGAGAGTTTCCTCGCGGATGCGGTGCGCCAACCCGTCGGCGATGCCGCGGACCTGCTCCTCGCCCCGAGCGAGACGGGCCGCCTCCGTCTCCAAGGCTTCCTTCCGGACGGCGGCCTCGTTCTCACGAAGCCGGACCTGCTCCTCCCGGAAGCCGGGCGCCCTCGCGTCCCCTAAGCGCCGCCTCCCGGGAGGCCAAGGAGTCACCGACGCGCCGCACCCTCGCCTCGGCCGCTCCGACGGCCCGCTCCCGCTCGCCCGCCGCAGCCTCCCGAAGGGCAAGTGCGCCGGCACGCTCCTTCGGCTCCTCCTCGCGAGCCGCCGCGGTCACCTCGCGACGGGTCACGGCCGCCTCGCGGAGGTCCATGTGGGCCTCCGCCTCCTCCAACCGCGCGCCGCGAAGCCGCACAAGCACGCTCCCGCTCCAGGACGCTATGGAGGCGGTTCACGCTTTCAGCCTCGCGGCCTTCGCGTCACGCAGCCTTCTCGGCGGCCCGGTCGCCGATCCCAGCAGCTTGGTCCAGCTCACGCCGGATTTCCTCCATGCGGCGCCGATACCGCTGCCGGGCCGCCTTCACCGCCGTCTCCAAGGCCCGCCGTGCCTCCGCCACCTCCGCCTCGCGCTCGCCGGCCGCGGCCTCCCGGTCCTCCAGGGACGCATCCGCCTCCTCCACGGCCGCCTTCATGGCAAGAAGCGACCGGTGGCCTCCCCGAGCACATCGCCAATCTTCTCGGCGACCCATGCCGCCGGAGCGACCCGAAGGTGACCCGCTCCGGCCGCGTCCAGCGCGCCCACGGCCCCTACCGGCGGCAGCGGTCGACGACGTGTCTCCGCCGCCCACCGTTCCCGGCTCCGACCGAACGCGCGGAGGGAGTCATTCCCTCCAAGCACTATAGGGCCGGCGGCGCCGGCACCCGGCCGCGGAGTGGAAGATCGGGGTGGACGCCGGCGGCGCCGATCGGGAAAGCACCCGGCACGTCCCCGCCGGAGGAGGTGACACCCGGCCAAGGTCAGCCCGGCAGGCACCCGCGTCCTCCTCCCGCAGGGCGCCCGCAGCCTCCTCGCCGGCAGGGCACCCGCGGCCTCTTCTTCGGCGACACCGGCAGCCACCCCTCGGGAGTGCCCGCGGCCTCCTCTCCGGCGGCGCTCGCGACCACCTCCGCGGGACCGTCTCGCGACCTCTTCCTCGGGGCACCAGCGGCCACCCCTTCAAGGGCACTCGTTGCCCCTCCCGCGCCGTCCTCCGCTCCGGCCGCCGGAGCCGCACCGGCCGCCTTGGGGTCCAAAGGGACCAGGTCCGGGTCCGGCTCGATCCGGACAGCTCCCGCAAACAACGCAAATCGTAACACATTTCGCAACCATCAGCCTACGATGAGACGAAGTACAGCACACCGTGCACGCAGCCTTAAGTAAAAAGAGAGGAAAGCTTCCTACCTGTCGCGCGTCCACCCGGCCGCTTGCACCGGTGCGGCCGCAGGGACTTCTCCCGTGGAGCGGCCCCCGTCATCGGCGCCGGCGAGCCTGCCGGCCCGCTTTCGTGGAAGACAAAGCGGGCCCGGAGGAGTCGGAGGAGGAGGGCGACGGAGACCTTTGCCTTTGCCCTTGTCCCGCGCGCCGGAGCAGGCCTCGCAGCCGCCAGTGGCTACCGCCCGGAGCTCGGAGGCGCCCCTGGGGCGGCCGTCGCACCCGGCCGGAGGAAGGTGCGACCCCGGTACCCGGAGACCGGGGGCGGGAGTCGGGATCGGGTCAAGAAACCCGAGCGGCCCCGCCGGGGCATGCTCGTCCGAGACGGCGCGCTTGTTCGCCGACCGATGAAGGGGCCCGGCACCTTCCGGCACGCGAAGGAGGCGGGCCACTTCTTCCCGGCCGCCGTGGAGTAGGCGTATCGCTCGCGGCCTCTGGCAGGTCCGAGCCCGCCCCGTGCGAGTGCGGCCGGCGAAGTTGAAGTCCCGGCACATCCACGACGGGACCGACCTCCGGCGAAGGGGCGCGATGTTGCGCTCGAGGAAGTCGTGCACCACCCCGCGCGAAGTCAGCCAGCCGCGGCGAGCGCCGCGATCCGGTTGACCACCGGCATCATGCCCTCGGAAGGCGGGCACGGCGTCCCGCACGGCCAAATGTTGGGCCGGGACCGGCGGGACGCGGAGGCGACGAAGGTCCTTTTCGTACGGCACCACGAACCAGTGCCCTCTTCCACGCCTCCACCTTGTTGCCGGGCGAGTACTCGATGTACCCGCTCGTCGGGCCGGCGGTCAGCCGCACGCATCCGATCACCTCCGAGGCGTTGGTAAGCGTCATCTTGAAGTAGCGTTGGAATATGGGGAAGCACGGCTGCACCCCCACAAATCCCTCGCACAAATGGGCGAACACGGCCGCCGCCGCGACCGCGTTCGGCGTGAGGTGCGCCATGCGGATCCCATACTCCCGGAGCACCTCCAGGAAGAAGTCGGAGAAGGCGGGGGAACGGCGCCGGCGATGACGAAGGATACGAAGTGGAGGATCTCCAGCCCTCCGGTCGGCGGCGGCAAAGGCCCCCCAACGCGAATCGCCCCATCACCGTCCACCGGCAGAAGGGCGAAAGCCGCGACATGTCGACCTTGGCGTCGGGCAACCGCGCCGTTGGCGGGGCATCCGCCGACGGCGAGCGCGCGCGTGAACCGCTGCGGCGGGGGAGGACCTTCCGCGGGCCATCTTGACGGCAGCGGCGACGGCGACGGAAGCGGCGGCGCGGATCGGCGGAGAAGAAGGCGAAGGGGAGCGCGGCAGCAAGAAGGAAGTTGAGAAGACGGAAGGCGAAGGGCGAAGTGGAAAACGTGCCGTGGGCAACCGGCCATCCCCCTACTTGAGCGCGTACGCCGCCCGGCCCACCACACGCGAACCAAAGCGACGCGACGCCTCGGGGCAGTCGTGCTCCGGCAGCCCAAGCGGCTCCGATTCCTTCGAGAGCTACGCCCGGAGCAACCCAAACGGCGCCGGACACCGGCGGGTGGCCCCAATCCCCGCTCCGACCCCGCGGGTCGGCCGATCGGGCCGGGGCTCCTGTCGGTGTAGGGGGATCGGGGTCCTCCTAACCGCGCGTGGGCCGCTTTCGCCCACGAACGAAGACGAAGGCCGCAGGTCGGGGAAGTCCACGAAGCCACGGAGTCCACGAAGCCACGAAGTCCACGAGTCCGCGAAAGCCGAGGAGCGGGAGCGCCGGAGGGAGAACGAAGCTTCGCGGTAGTTTCCTCCGGCGACCCAACCACCCGGAGTTAATGCGGCACTCGAGTGCTCGTGGCGACGCCGCAGCCCGACAGACGTGCGCGCGTCTTCCCCGTGCGCCGCGTCTCGGAAGCCACGCGGCTACGGTGCCGGGAGGGCTCTCGGCCAATGAGAAGGGAGAGATTGGGAACGCGAACCAAGGGACAGAGACCGCAACGGATTTGTCTCAGGATCGTGTCGGAATGTTCCAGGAGGGACCGGACCCCCACCGGGTGCCCGGTACCTCTCCGGTACTTGTACAGCACTCCCCTCCCGGCCCTATAAAAGGAGGGGGTAACCCCATGTAATGGAGGTGCTTCTTCTTCTTCCTTTTCGAATACACACACAGCAGGACGTAGGGTGTTACGCATCTTGCGGCCCGAACCCGGATAACTCTCGGTGTTCTTACTCACTTGAATCATCCACGCTAACGCGCGAGCAAATCCGTTCTTCCCCGAGCCTATCCCAAGGGAGCCTTGACAGGCCCCCATTTGGAGGTGTACTCACACACCGACATTACCCATTTTTGAAGTAGGTTATTTTAGAGAGGAATGAGACTGATGTTGTGCTTTGGGTCATCTACTTGTGCATTGTAATTTACATTTCATTGGGTCATACATTGAGGGGGCTCATGCCCTCCCCTCTCCTAACGTCCATTCTCTGAATGATTTATTATTACCACAATGCTAGATTATGACATGTACTAGTAATTACAATTGTACTGCTAATAATTATACGTGATAATATCTATTTCTATCTTTTTAGAAAATCAAAAGATCAGCCTCTTGCTCCTGCTGACTGGGGTGTGCGGCTGAGTAACTTAGATTAGTTCTGCTCTGATGCAAGAATGATACGTGATTTTGGCACGCCATCGATGTAGCACGTCGGCCATGCTAGCTCGGTCGCGTGCCCCGATCCAGCTAAGCTCGATCGGCTGCCCTGGTCCCCACGGTGGTGCGGCATTTGGCTAGTCTGCGGTGCAGCTCGCCAGTTAAAAGTTTCAACAAGGAATGTATGTATGTATGCGTCAACGTCGTCGTTATAGAGTTGCGCAATTAGTAAGGCACGTCTCTGCTTGCTAGCTAAGCTAGGCCATGTCTCTCCCTGAATGGAAGCGGCGCCCACACACGGAAATTGCACGCAACTCGCTTCGTTCGTTGCTGTCTTCACATTGTCCGAATAATTAGAGGGTTCAGTTGGGTGGTTTCCTTCAATTAATGATTCTATAGACAATCATGTGTATATTGTACTGTACTTTCCAGTCAGTTGTTGGTCTAAAGTTTTTTTGAATGGAAAGGTAGAGATGTCTCTACCTTATATATGCAACTGATCGCATTGCGATCAAAGGTTGTCTGAATACAATATAAGTGTAAAATGGAAAAAAAGAATGAAATAACAATAACAATAAAAAGAAAGGGAAGTAAAGATGAAAAAATTGTTAAAACTACAGAAAAGAGTTAGCCCAAGCGTGGAGAAGGGGCTCTTGTTGTGCTTTTGCCCTTGAGTTCCAAAGTAAGACGGTCTCTCTGATGTTGCTATGATATGTGAGCATGGTGTATTGTAGTTTACAAAAATATGTCGATTCCAGGCTAACCATAATTCTTGTGCACATGCTGCAAAACAAATAGACCATGTTGCTTGCCTTGGTTGTGGGAAGTGCGGGATCATTGCCTCCACAAAATTGAAGATGTCATCAGACCGTAGAGCCAGTTGTTTTATGTCTAATTTGTTCCAAACATGGGCTGCCAAACTGCAATGTAGTTTGATATGAGTGAGGAATTCAATTGCTGGGCATGTGGCACACCAGTTGTTGGTCTGAAGGGGATCAAGACGCCGCCAAAGTTGCTACCGCTGCTGTCTTAAACAAAGCACGAAAACCGTGTAAGATGATCGATAAGAGAAACAAACCTATGGAGGCTTTTTGTTTTGTTTTTCTCGAATACGTAGAAGCTGCGCATCTTTATATTAAGAAGAGAAGTGTCGAGATGACTTTACAATGCAGGCTCATATGGAGTTGCTGCTAGGTAGCCTTACAAATGTTGCGTAACCTAAGCCTACTCTTCCCGTAGAACACAACCAAGGTGTTTGAATTTAACAACCAAGCAAGCAATATTCAAAGTAATTATGATGCACCAAACTTTTGGACATGGTAAGGTGTGGTAGCCACACAAGCCATTTTTTCTGCCAGATGACCAGACGCTGAACAGATAAACTGATCTTGGTAAGCTGGTTTAAAATGTGCCTTTAATTAATTTATCAACCTATCTACGTACGTACAAACATGAAACAAACGAAGAGAATCAATATATCATTTGGTTGGCTTTCCATCAGTGCTGCAGGTTTGCGAGGACGTGGGAGATGATGACGAACGCCGATGCCGGGACGGCGAGCGCGAGCGCGGCAGCGATCCCCACGGCGACGCCGGGGTGCTCGCTCATGAAGACCGCCTGCAGCGACCCGACGAAGGAGGATGTCAGTGTCGTAGACGCTGTACAGCTCCTCCTCCCACGCCGCCCATTCCTCCGGCTGCTCCCAGCTGAGCTCCGCCGCGCGTACCTCGTCGATCCGCCGGCGGAGCACGGCCATGCCCTCGTCCACCTCCCGCCCGCCGTCGCCGCAGCTGAACTCGGCGTCGTCGCGGTGGAACGCGGCGCGACGCAGACGCACTGCGGCGGCGGCAGGCTTGTTCTTCGTCGACGCGGTTGTCCTCCTGGTCAGAGACGGACGTTGGCCGGACCAGGTTGACAGTGCCGCCGGACCGCGGGCGGTGGAGAAATTGCAGCTCGCGAGTTGCATTCTGTTAATTCTTAGGTCGGATCAATTCAGGGACAGAGGACAGGCAGCGGTTTCAGGAGTGAACTGAAGGTTCGAGTTGGAGTTGAAGCCAAGGTAAGGAACTAAGGATCAGATGACAATCTCTTTCTCTGCAAGTTTATGTTTGCGTGGTTTGGGGATCGTCCGTGCAAGCCTAGCTTATATAGGCGAAGCAGAACGACTGAACAAGGACGGTGAAGTGGCGGGCAAGACCACGTGTGGATAAAAGCTGGCAGATAAGGTTCGGTTAGCACGGGAGGGTCGGCACGCATACGCATACTACGCATCACCAAGTCGCACGTCTACGTGCTGCACGAAAACGGTACTCCTGTTGATCAATCCACGTACAGCTCGGAGCATACGCGTAATGATCTGTAAACACATATATACGCTGTTAGTTGCAGTACCGGCACTGCTGTTTGGTTCTGGTTCAATTCAACCTGAACATACGCGGGGTTTGAAAACGACAACGTCGTTTTCTGCTATTCCGCTTTGGAAATCGGCGGACCGGAACATAAGCCGGTGGATTCGAAACTGCACGCAACGCGTTGCACAACCAGGTGGTAGAAACTGAGCGGAAGCAGCGAAAAGGAGTGCTTGTTACCGTCGTCGCCAATTTTACTTTCAACTCTCCGCCGCAATGTAATCATGGGTTATTAAGCTCAACAAGTGGGTGTACTCGTATTAACAAAACAGGAAGGTGATAAAGTGGATGACAAGGGGCATCAGTTCACCTGCACGAACGGCGGACGATCGCGACCCCGGCCCACCCATCAGTCCATCACCACCTGTCATTCTGTCAACTCGTTTCTTTGCTAGCAGCGTAATTGTCGTTTACCCGGATAAGGCACCGCTTCTCCTTTCTTTTTGTTTCTTTTAGGAAAAGGACCAGGCGCCGTTCTTTGGATCAATGAAAATTGAAGGTCGTGCTGCCGCAGCAACTCATTTTCAATGCAAACTGCACCCATTTTTAGTGATTGCATGGACGACCAAACAAATGATAGGATTGGTGCGGAGCAACGCAAGAGGCGAAGTCCTATTGATTGACTTGGATCGCAAATTAAGAGTTAGACTTGTTCTTCCGATCAACTATAGCTCTTTTTTTATCAGAAAAAAAAATGCGCTGGCATTATTCATGTTTCACAAAAAGATGACCACCGTTGTGAGTTCCACTTGGGCATGGTTTCCTTGCATGTCATCAGAGATGCACGAACACGGGAAATAAGATGAGAAAAGCTTTATTCGTTTCTTTGTGCTTTATTACCACTAATAAATTAATTCTAGATTAACCATACATTATTTATTTCCTGCCGATCTCGTTGAAACTAGGATTCAAGAGAACCACAATTCAAATGCCTTGTAAAAACTTGCTATGATGCTCTAGAAAAGCCCATTTTATATTAAGAATTATTTGCTGAAGAACCTATTCCTAGCACTTAATAAAATTTTAATGAAAAACAAAACTAGATAATGAAGATTCCATGCCAAGTATGGCGATTGTGCATGGGATAGAGATTATATGATAGTATAGGGGCCAAGAGAGGAGATAGAGCCCAACTACGGAGCATCCAGCGATGATAGTATCGTTGGTGTTGTCCACTAATGATGTACTTTGAGATCATCTTAATATTTTATTTTGATCTATACGGAGATTTTTTAAGTAGGTTGTTTTAGAGGGAATGAGACTGGTGCACAATAGTATTTTGGGTGATCTACTCGTGCATTGTAACTCACATTTCTCTCGGTTATGAGATGAGGGGGCTTATGCCCCTCTGCTCTCCTAAAATTACATTCTCCAAATGATTCACTTGAGGGTTGTTGTGACATTATGACATGTACAAACTCAAGTCTACTATTCCCTCCATTTCAATTTAGATGGCGTCTTGAGTTCAGGCACGTGAATTAAGGCCGAAGACTGCATTGAGTTGTAGTGGGTTGCGCTTTTAAAAGATAAGTAGATATGAATACTAGTAGATGTGAATCTGACGTTCATATTGGAAGATAATTCTGTCATATGAAGACTCCATAAATTTTGTTGATTGAATTGATTGGAATACATGTGTTATACAAGCACAAAGTTTAGGATTCACATGTAATTATCCATAGTTAATTCTTAATAGAGGTTTTTTATGAAACAATATGACTATTAAACTTGGGGTTATGCGACATGATCCAAAATACTCGAGCATTCATGACAAAAGGTCCACGAAATTTTAGGTTTTATGAAATTTACTCTATGTATAGTAAATATTTCTTTCCTTTTTGTAATTAGAGGGTTCAGTTTGGTCGGTTTCCTTCAGTTAATCTGTCTAGTCCTTTGTTGGTCTCAAGTTGATCAATACACCGCCAAAGTTGCTACCGCCTACCGCTGACAAAGCAAGAAAACCGTGTCAGATGATCGACCAAAGAAACAAAGCTATGACCCTCTCTCTTCTTGCTAGTTAGAGATGAGACGCAACAGTATCCGCTAGCCGCAATCGGTTTGCGAGTCTCGGTTCAACATCCGTGATCCAGTTGCTTAATTATCGTCACAATAGTTTTTTAGAGGTTTTTTTGTGTGTGTGGAGAAACCTTACTAAAGGCGCCCTATTAGTGCTGCTCAGTTGGAAGCCTGATACGCGGTTGGAATGTAATGAATGTCATACTCCGGCCGTGCTAGCTAGGCCGGCCGCGTGTGTCCCGGTTCAGCCAATGTTTTAAATAGCGGGCTACAAGGTTGAGCGGTTGGTCCCCAAATCAGCTAATAACGGAGCTAAAGCGGGCTATAGCGGGAGATAGCGGCTAAATTGTATATGAACATGAATAGCGGTACACTGTCTCAAAAGGCTATAACGGCCTATAGCGACAACTATAACGGAAGATTTAAAACCTTGGGTTCAGCTAATTAAGCTCGGCCGCCGCCCACGGCGGTGCGGCATCTGACTGTTCTGTGGCTCTCCCCTTTCTCCTGGATTCATGCAGCTCGCCAGCTTGGATTGGAAGCATGCATACACCATACAGCTTTCAGTTAAAAGTTTCAACACGGAATGCATTTACTTATGCGTCAACGTCGTCGCTATAGAGCAATGAGTACAAGATTGCTAGCTAGCTAAGCTAAACCATGTCATCCCTCAAAGGAAGCGGCGCCTCCGCACGGAAATTGAACGCAACGCGCTTCGTTCGTTGCTGTCTTCACATCACATTGGTGTCGTTAATGGTTGTTTGATTAAACTAGAGGGTTCAGTTTGGTCGGTTTCCTCCAGTTAATTATTCTATATAGACAATCATGTACTGTACTGTATCTGTCCAGTCAGTTGTTGGTCTCAAGTGGATCAAGACGCCGCCAAAGTTGCCACCGCTGCCGTCTTAAACAAAGCAACACGGCGTCAGAATTCAGATGACGAATCAGAGAAGAAACAAACCTGTTGACCATCTTCTTGCTTCTTAGAGACAAGACGCAGCAGGGATTCACTAGCCGCCATGGGTTGCGAGGGTCTCGGTTCAACATCCGCCATCTAGCTGCTTATTTTCCATGATTGGTATTACTTCGGTTCGAATCAGGGATGAGGACACGACACGATCGGTGCACGAAACATAGCACTCGTTCCACCGCCTACGCGTTGCTGCATTATTGTTATCTTGGTGACATACTGGCTAGTTTAATTTTTATTAATCGAAATTTGCTGCCAGTTTGTCTGACACATCACACGGGATCGAGAATGTGCTAATGACCTGATGTTCAACTTGAGCATGACATATGGGCACTTGCAGTTGCAGATACTAGTACAGTAGTATGGAGCTTTGGTGGTAGTAACTAAACAGTGCATATATGGACGGTCAGATGGATCTGAAATCAATAGACCATGCATTGGTAACCACTAAATTCTGATTTGGCGCATGAAGTGAACAAACAAAAGAGCCCGCAATTCATCAAAACCACTGGGAACACATCATCGTTCGACACCATATTTCGTCAGACGAAGGCCGCATGGAACGAACAGTCATTTGGTTGCTTCGAAGCGAAGCTTTCGTCAGTGCGGCAGGTTGGACGGGAGGTCCCGCCACGCGTCGAGGAGGTGGGAGACGAGGACGAACGCCGGTGCCGGCGCGATAGCGAGGGCGACGAGGATTCCAACGCCGAAGCCGGGGCGCGCGCTCAGGAGGAGCCCCTGCAGCGCGCCGACGAGGTGGTGGCAGACGTCGGCGTCGTAGATGACGTACCGCTCCTTCTCCCAGGGCGTACCACTCCGCCGGGGGCTCCCAGTTGCGCTCGGTCGCGCGCATCTCGTGGATCCGCCGGCGAAGCACGTACGATCATGCCCTCGTCCACCAGCCGCCCGCCGCCGATGCCGAGGTTCGTCGCGGCGCAACGCTTGGTCGCGACAGGCTTCTTCTTCGTCGGCGTCGTCAGAGACGGGCGTGGGCCGGACCGTGCAGCTCGCGAGTTGCATTCTGTTCTCGGATGGGTTCAGGAACAGTGTAGTGTACACGGGACAGCTGCGGTGCAGCAGAGACCTGAAAGCAATCGGTGATGTGACGGGCACCGGGCAGGTCCTTGCAACCGAAAAACGCCCGAGCACAGCCACGTGGAGCACTAGTGGGGAAAGCCAAGCGGATAATAAAGCTTCGGTTTTGACCGGGAGATACCGCCAGAACGTGGTCGGCCGCGGCGCGCATAAGCGATGCCGGCGGCCTTCTTGGTCTTTTTGCGTGGCCGCCGTCAGCTGTTGCGACGTCGTGACGGTGGCGCATCATGCTTATTCAACTGCTCGTGTCGAGCTGGGCGAGTGGTGTTCAACTTCTCGTGTCGATCGTTCCACGTACGGCCTCGTTTGGCACGATGGGGAGCCTGCTCCGCGTAACATCCACCCGGCGTGGATTGGGTTCACCCTCGCACGCGCACCCAATCCACGCTGGTCACGGCACAGGTGGGAGGAATCGAGTAGGGAGTCGCCGCTGCTGTCTTACGTGTGAGGAGGTTGCAGCGTGAGGCGAGAGAGAGAGAGAGGGCGGAGAATCCTCCCAGCCTGACGAGGAGTTGCTAGATTTCCACGTTATTTGACGTGGATCAGGAATGGATCGGTTGAATCCACGACGATGCCAAATACAGTTGTAACCCATGACGAGAGTTTTGGTCCACGCGTGTATTTCCTCCCTCAACCACGCCGACCCATGTGGATCCACTTCGATACACGCCTATCCAAACGAGGCCTAC
Organism: Chloris gayana; assembly: GCA_031894775.1. Lineage (NCBI taxonomy): Eukaryota > Viridiplantae > Streptophyta > Magnoliopsida > Poales > Poaceae > Chloris > Chloris gayana. The sequence continues at coordinate 21,767 of JAUNZO010003561.1, read as the reverse complement.
AGCTTAGAAGTTGAACCCGTGCGTGTGATGAAATACATACGCCGTCACGCAGCAGGTTTCAACGCGGGACTTGGAAACGTCGTTTTCAGCTGTTGTGCCACCATTTGGGGATGAGCGGTGTAGATGTCGGTGGCTGATCCACGACGATGCCAATACAGTTTTAACCCATGACGAGAGTTTTGGTCCACGCTTGTATTTCCTCCCTCAACCACGCCGACCCATGTGGATCCACTTCGATACACGCCTATCCAAACGAGGCCTACAGCTTAGAAGTTGAACCCGTGCGTGTGATGAAATACATACGCCGTCACGTAGCAGGTTTCAACGCGGGACTTGGAAACGTCGTTTTCAGTTGTTGTGCCACCATTTGGGGATGAGCGGTGCAGATGCCGGTGGCTTTTGGATGACTTGAAATTGCATGCAACCCGTCGCAGCACGGGCTGATGGAAGAGAGAATTCCTTCTTGGCTCTAAAATAATGACATCTTGAAAAGAAGGTGATACGATAGCTTGAAAAGATTGAGGAACATTAATTACACTAGCAAAGTAATGGAGTTTGAAGGTTTCTTTCCGTTCAAGAAAAGATTGTGTGGTTGCTTGTCCGGCGACTTGTTTCCAAATTACAGCGGATTTTATTGGTATAGATAAAAATAAGGAGTATCCACTAGGAAGTAGGGGACCTAGGGGCATGAGCCCCCGATCCATGGAGGGTTCGTTAGATTGGGCCCAAAAAGGTTAGGAACAAAGTTTATTCCATGTGTAACGGCAACCAGAATTGAGTGAGATACATGGAATCAATCAATCAAATTTGATGTGTATTATGAAACAAAGCTCTCATGCTACTGTTTGCTTGAGACACTTCTTGTAGATGAATGACAAGAGAGAGAGAAAAAGGATGGTGTATTAAAAGCTAGTGAAAAAGGGAGATTAATATCCACGGTAGCCAAACACTATGTGCTTGTCAATTGATAAAAGACATCGCAAGCACCATTAGTGCAATGTCACGAACGGGATACTACCACTCTCTTTTCTAAAAGATAAATAACCCTGTTCGGCTAGTACAAAAGGCAGCTTATGCTGGCTACAAATTTCAAACTTGTGTGCTTTAAGCAGCCAGCATAAGCTGGCTTCTTGAGCAGCCGAACAGGGTCATATAACGTTGTAAACTTTTTATATATATAAAAGGGACTAAATGAGATAGTGGATTTTAAGGCCAGTCTCAGTGCATAGTTTCATCTCACACTTACCAAGAGTGCCACATCAGATTTGGAGATATGATTTGGTGGATGAAATAGTCAATCTCAATGCATATTTTCATCTCACGATTTCATAGACAAGTTGTAGCATTAAATTAGCATGTATTTATTACAATGAGATTGGTTAAAATATGTTATGATAAAACTTTATGTTCTCAATGGGAGTTTCATTAGAGTTTCATACCTATGAAACAGTACCAAATGAGTTTCATCTCCATGAAACTCATTTCATCTCTTTCATATTAATTACCTCGCCATGTCAGCATTTTAGCTAATGTGACGCCTTATTTAATGCAAATGAAACCCCCACTGAAAATGGGCTAAGCCCACGGTGAATGGTGTTCACCATCCATCGAGCCCTTCAATTACTTAATTGGTGCTAGCGTTGTTTAACGAGTATTAGTCACATGTTGGCAGGCTCACACTCTCTCTCCCTAATAGCCAATGTGAGCTGCGGAACAATAAAGGTGTGACAAACCAAATTCAGAAACAATGAAATATGTGATGGACCAAATTATGAAGGTGGACGATGCATGCAGTACATGTTATTTATTTTTTAGAAAAGAGAGTATGTATTAATATTACAGCCTCATCAAGCCCGCTCACTTCTCGATGGATTGAAGCTTGTGATCGGAGGAAGGCGACGATGACTCTTCCGCACGGTTTCAGGCTCCACGATGTGGTCCCCCATTTGCAGGAGCTTTTATGACCGATGGTCCCTTGGGTAGTCAGCGGCACACCCCTGTCCTCGACGCCGCGTACTACTAGTCAGCTCACCTAGATGTATGTATCGCAACTCGGAATGAAGCTTGCCTACAGCTTTCATTTACGGGTTCCAACACGGAAAACGTCGTCGTCGTGGTTTCCCCTGACTTGCGTAATTAGTTAAGGCAGGTCGCTGTTAATAGCTGCGATCGAGTTGATGCTAGCTAAGCCATGTCGCCCCTCGGCAGCGGGCGCCGGTGCCCCACGCAACGCGCACGGAAATTCGAAATTGCACGTAACGCGCTTGTTACAGTGGCTTCACATCACATCACACTTTTCTGGTTTACTCAGAGCGAGGGTTCACTTGGGTTCCTTTCCTAGGATCTAAACTTTAGAACTGTCATATAAAAAAGAATCTTATTATTTAGAAGTACTTATATAAAATTTAATTATAAAATAAATTACAGGTCCCTAGACTAATTTACGAGACGAATCTAATAAGGTTAATTAAGTCATGATTAGAAGACGTTTACTGTAGCATTACTTTAACAAAAACATAAATTAATTAAGCTCATTAGATTCATCTCGAAAATTAGCACCAATCTGTTAATAGGTTTTTTTTCATTAAATTGATCAAAATATTCATAAATAGTAAGATTATCTTTGATGTGATAATGCTTAAATTTTAGAGGCAGTAAAACGAACGGGACCTTAATCGACCGACCGTATGGAAGTGTTGAGTCGACCACCTGTCACACAGTCATAGGCGGGCGCAGGGCACATGGGTTGCGGGTTGTCTCCGAGTGGACCAGGTGTGGGTTTAACAGGTCTAATTTGATTTGATTTGTTTTGGAGTTTGAAAATTTTTATAGGATTGTCTTTGTAAGATGTATTAATTTTTTTATTATGTATTCGTATAGAAAAAAGTATTTTATTATTTGTTTGCACTACTTTTACATAACGGGTAACCCGAAATTCGTGTGCGGCTGAAAAATAGCAAGACCTGTTAGTTAATCATTTCGTAACCAATCATACAGTATAGATAATCGTTAGTTGTTGGTCTCAAGTGGATCAACGACGCCGCCAAATTGCCATCGCCCGTCTTAAACAAAACGTGAAGACAAGATAAGATAATGGCGTTCACAACAATATTCACTAGCCGGAATGCGGGATGCGAATGGTCTCAACGCGCGTCATCACTTATTCCAGTTCGTTCGTGGCGTTCCGTTTATTGAACTCGCGCCGGAGATGATGACAAGGTACGACAACACACATAACTGACGATTTTGGCAATCTCGTTCCACGATCAATTTAATGATAATTCTACTGGCAAGGCAAAGATATCACTCAATATCAATGCAACTTATCTAACGTACGTACAACACTTGTTAGGCTTCGGGCTGACATGGAAAGAACGAAATGAATCAGTCATTTGGTCGGTTTGAAGCTTCCATCAGTGCGGCAGGTTGGAGAGGATGCCCCGCCACGCGTCGAGGAGGTGGGAGGCGAGGACGAACGCCGAGGCCGGCGCGGCGAGCGCCAGCGCGGCGAGGATCCCCACGCCGACGCCGGGGCGCGCGCGCAGGAGGAGCTCCTGCAGCGCGGCGACGAGGCGGCACACGTCGGCGTCGTAGGTGCCGTACCATTCCTTCTCCCACGCCGCCCACTCCGCCGGCGGCTCCCAGTTGCGCTCCGCCGCGCGCGTCTCGTGGATCCGCCGCCGAAGCTCGACCATGCCCTCGTCCACCAGCCGCCCGCTCTCGCAGCCGAACTCCGCGTCGTCGCGGCGGGACGCGGCGCAACAACGCTTGGCCGCGGCGGCAGGATTCTTCTTTGTCGTCAGAGACGGACGTGAGCCGGCCGGCACGGGGCTGCGAACGGCGGCGAACTTGCAGCTCGCGAGTTGCATTCTGTTCTTGTACGGTGAAGAACAGAGCACGGAGATGAGAGATGAGACCGAGAAGGAAATGCACGGAGAACAGAGCACGGAGGACAGCCTGCACAGCAGAGAGGTCGAATTCGAGTAGTCGAAGGGAAGGCAAGGTAAATATGCTTGCGTGGGGGCTGTCGGGCGTCCGTGCAAGCTTTATATAGGGCGTCGATTGTTTTGGCAAGGAAGAAGAAGGCGGTGAAGCGGTTGACATGTTCCTCAATTTTTTTTTGGTAACAAGTTGACAAGTTCTTCTTCATCACAAACTGAAAGCACGCGCGCGCGTGGAGGCTTGGAGCGCAAGGGGGCAGGGCCACGCGCGGATAAGGGTTGTTTAGTGTTTACTATGATTGGAACGAAAACTAAGGGTGTGTTCGTTTCCTCCTCTAAAATTTAGCACTGTCCCATCAAAGAGAATCTTATTATTTATGAATATTTTGATCAATTTAATGACAAAACCCTATTGACAGATTGGTGCTAATTTTCGAGATGAATCTAATGAGCTTAATTAATCTACATTTTGCTAAAGTGATGCTACAGTAACCATCTTCTAATCACGACTTAATTAACCTCATTAGATTCGTCTCGTAAGAGGTCTGTAATTTATTTTATAATTAAACTTTATTTAATACTCTTAAATAATAAGATTCTTTTTTATGTGACAACTCTAAAATTTAGACCCAGGAAACGAACACACCCTAAGACTTGTTTTCTGCTGCCATACGTGCTGATTCAAGAGCGTCCAAGAGTTTTTTCTTTCCCATATAAGATCACCAACGGAGTTTTTTCTTTCCAATATAAGATCACCAAAGTGGCAGTTCAACTTGGGCGTGCATGCTTTCATGGCACGTGAACTGAATGAGCTAGGGAAATGTTGAGAGAGCAACGTCACTGATTTCTTCATAAACTTGGGCATGATGCAGCGCCAACAAAATCAGTTTTCAATTCCTCGGGCATAACTTAAGTTCCTGCCGGTTTCTTTGAAATGCAGGAGTGGTATCCACAGAGAAGAGCAACATAAACTTCCTGCAAGGCCCTATTGAAACATACTGAGATACATCATACATATGTGTAGTTTATTGGGAATTGTTAAATGTGTGCACAACTCAGGCACGCAGGTTATATGTGCGCTAGCAGTATACTCCTACAATATCAGTTGCACTAGTTGCCCTATCGCTGAGTGGCAACAAGGGAATACATAAATGATGCGTAGAGATTCCGATTTAGCATTTCAAGACATGTAAATATTGCAACAATAATATATATCACTATAGTGTACGGCAGTGTCAACTTCTGGCGGTCTCTGTATTTTTTTGTATTAGCTGGGAGAAGAGGAACCTAACGAATGGCATTGACCTTCCAACTGGTCTGCTTATGATATCATGTACCTTACATTACCGAATCCGATTGAATTACGCAGTGTCACTTTCGATAGGGTAAATATTTTACACTTCTGGTAGTAGTCTAAGGATTGAGTTGCTCTGCTTTCAATTGAGTAAGCCGCCACAACCAGTAATAAACCGGTTTAATTTACACAATGTGGCTTGGTTAGTGTGGCAGCCGCCACAGATCAGGCAGACGTTCCCGGACTGCGGGTGACGGAGAGAGAACTCACAGCTAATCAGCTGCATTGCGTTCTTACTGGATCCATTCCAGTGCTGAGTACAGGGATCAGACAGGAGGATCAATGCCGTGTCTGGTTGCTGCTCCCGGGTATACTTTCCCTTCTTTTTCTTTGTCGACAAAGCAGAGGAGTGGAAGTTCGAATTGGGGTGGAAGAGAAGCAAAGGATCGGATCACTAACGCTCAGTGCAACCTATGGAAGAGAAGCAAAGGATCGGATCACTAACGCTTGGTGGGCAAGCTCGTTGCGGCTGGACCGCGCGCGTGCGTGGGTATGGGCCGGTAGTTTACTGCTGGAACGTGGCCGGCCGGGCGGCCCGATCCAGCTAAGCTCGTCTGCCGCGACCCGCGAGCGCAAGGTGGCGGGCGCGTCTAGTTCGTCACTCATCGTCATCCCTCTCCACTAATTAAAATTTGTTTAGATAATGGGTTGAGCCAATTTATATATTGTATAAAAGAGGTCAGCCTCCACTAATTAAATAACCAGGGCTCGATGCATCTCGGAAGCGTGCATACAGCTTCCAGTAAAGTTTGCACGGTGAGGTCATCCCCTTCGTAAGAACAAGAAAATAGAGCCATTCCGTATTATCACTGGCCACAACGCGGTCTCGACGCCGGCGATCCATCCTCTGTCGTTTTCATGCGTTTTTTCGTGGCACGTGCCACTGTCTTGGGTGCGATTTTCATGGCACTTGCGTTCGAACCACTGAACCAGGCTCTGTTTTCTGGCCCAGGAAACGGTCCGATTCTCGTCTGCCCTTATTCTCTTCGTTCACACCGATTGAGACGCGCCGCGCTCGGGGCATACAACACAACCTAGAGCTAGGCCCCATCCGTTTCTCCGACGCGTTGTTGTTGAATTCGCTGGCGTACCGGCAAGTTTTTCATCGAAAATTCGCTGCACATAATTGCTTGAGAGCCCACACGCGATCGACGTGCTGATGTTCGGGCACTTGCAAATATTAGCTTTAAGGGCACTAAACAAAGAACGGCATGGATCTTGTTCAGTTAGTATACTACGGAGCAGCACCAAAGCCTGATTTGAATAGTATCCACTTATACAGAACCGTTCTGACAGGCTCCATGAATGAGATGGAAACACGCGTATTATAGGTGCAAACTCTACATTGAGCGTCGCACCAACCCCTGTTTTGAATATTTGACATTAGTATTGTGTGTGGAAATAAGAGAGCTAATGGAAGGCTTTGGCATGCGGTTTCAGTCACATTTCAACATTCACAACATTTTTTTCTATTTCAGTTGTCTTTGTCGGTGTCAACTTCTATGATGCTACCAGATGGGCTGTACTGCTACTGGCTGTGTCATCCGATAACTGTATTGCTGGGAGCAGAGGAACTTGTCAACACTCTACAGCTATAGCTCCGACCGACCTCCCAACTTGGAAGAGAATGGGCAAAGGGAAATAAAAATAACAATTAGAAAAACAATTCAATGGAGTAGTGAACGTGGTTTTTTGTGCTTCATAACACGTATTTGCATTCACTAAATCTGATCGTGTTATGCTTAGCCAACAGTATGGTGTACACAGTTTTCTATCTTTACTACCTAGGCATCACTTCTCTACGTTTAGTTTTTGGTTAAGTAACAAACCAGTCTGCAAAAACTGCACCGTGTATATTTCTTGAATTTAGGGAGGCACCTGATTTGTTCCGAGAATAGGAAAGCTAACTGCAAATGCTGCAGGTCTTCATAAGCCAACAACCATGACGTTAAGACAACAACAAGGACTTAAAAACCCATGTAGAAATGGTCAGATCCGGTCGGCGTCTGGATGGGAGGCCGTTAAACAGACTCCCCATAGTCAGAGACAGATTTCGAATTCAGATAGCACTGCAAAGATAGTGCCATCTGTAATTTGCCAACACTCAAGAGCAAACGACTTGCACAACAATATATTTTTTAGTTAAAAATAAAGAATTTCCGTATCAATCCAGCTGAAACAGAGCTGCTACTACTACAACTCTACGAGTACAGTCTAAGTACTGTACAGTGAGACAACGGCTCAGAGACCCAAAACCGAATGCCGCCCGGCCATCCCTGAACGGACTCTGACTCTCGCGATCAAGAAATATGGTGCACAGACTGCACGACGGACTCCGCCACCAGCGCTAGATGGTGCAGGGCCGCGACGGCGGACACCGGCACGCTGCCGAGCACGAGCGCGGCGACGGCGATGGCGACGCTGGGCCTGGTGCTCATGAGCATCAGCTGCAGCGCGCCGACGATGCCTGACACGTCGGAGACGTACGCCGGGTAGTAGCGCTTCTCCCACGCCGCCCACTCGGCCGGCGCTTCATAATTGGTCTCCACCATCCGCGCCTCCCGGATCCGCCGCCGCAGCACGGACATGCCCTCATCCACCAGCGCGCCGCCGTATTGGCCTCGCCCGCCGCTCATGTTCCGGCGGAGGGCTGCGCACCGCATGGTCGCCGCCGGCGACCTCCTCATCGGCAGCTCCGGGCCGTGGCACCAGCCATGGCGGAGCGCCGGGGCCGTCGATGGAAGGGAGAGGGAAGAAGAAGCCATGGAAACGGATCAAGGAACCAACTTTCTTTTTCGCAGGCAAGGAGAGGACACTTCAACAACAGCAATCGATGGAGGAAAAAGAATCAATTGAAGCTGATGAGGATTCGACCCCAAATGGGTTCACATATATAGGCACGGGGCACCATCATGCGTATGCGTTGGACGAGGCATAATTTATGAGTGAAACCGCGTGACTAGTCCTCGCCAGGTCCAACGGGACGCTGACACGTCTATAGATTAACGTCTAAGGAACCGCTACACTGCAAGTGTTGCTACATTGGACGGTGATTTGGAAATAGTTTATTCGCACCGGCATGGTCCAGAGAATCACAATCAGGAACAGTAACAACGCCTGTGCCCGCCGTCCCTCATCATTGAGCTGAGTTCAACTAGTAAATAAATAAACAACTTTTGGGCGGCGGATTAGATATTCCCTTGCCCATAATGTTCGGAACCTCTCATGGCCCGATGCTTTGGAGGCGATGAAGCTTCCTTCTGATGGAATGGTGATATATGGAGTGAGATCAGATGGTATTGCTTCAGCTAGAAAACAAAAGGTAGATGGGTGTTGATCATTTAGCCGGAACGCTCGTGCAGATCCATAATGGAGATGGTTGGCGCGTGGTCAAGGAGACACTAGCTTTTATTTGACAACAAAAGTTGCAAATGCCTGCTTCACTAGTTCAGGACCTGCTGCATTTTGCAGTGTCATGTCACCTATGTTTTAATGCAATTATAAGGTAGAGATTCCTCTACCTCCTGCTTAAAAAGAAATAAGCAGGACTTATTAATGGTCAAAACACGCAAGGGGTGTTTAGATGAGATGAGTTGCTAAGAAATTCTTATAATTTTCGCCCATATATTTCAGCTAGATCAAAAACATATGTTGGATCCATATCTCCCCTATAAAAACAGCAGGTCCTAAGATTGATTATTGAATTAAGTAATCAAAAGTTTACTAACGATGTAATCAGCATCAACTTAATCTGCAGCAATGCCAACATGACTTCATATGAATTACTCATATCGGTGTTCATTTCTATTCTCAAGTCATTTCTGACCTTATGGGTAACAGTAACAAACTCTAAGATAGTGACCCAGTACTAAAATAACTAATCGACATGAGAACTGTCATCCTGGGATTTGAGAATTTCTATAACTACAAGAAGAAAAGCTCTTACTAGAGCAAAGTTTATTGATTATAACTTCAAAATATACAGCCGCGGAATCTACAAGGGAATAGGTACATACAGTATCCTAAACTCATTATTGTACAATGATGGCGTAACTAATTGCAGTAGTTCCGAACAAAGCATTCTATTAAATTGGGCAAGTATACGGGAAAAAAATGGTTAATGCAAAGTAGTCCTACCTTTATTCTGGTGATGTTGCCTAAAGGAATTTCTACCCAACCTGCTTAACTTCATCTTCCTCTGATGGAGGCAGAAGGGGCTGATACTTTGGTCTGTTCTTCTTCAGAAGAAGGTAGGTTGACCAGTACCAGAACATTAGAATCCGACCCTGTGCGACCAAAGTGTCTGCAATTTTAATCCCACCTAATGAAAACCTCTCCAGAGCCTGCCACATAAAAATAATGCATCAGAACTAGAACAATTAAATATAAAATGTCCATAAAGAAACCCCTTCAGTCGTTTGAAAAATTCCATAATATTTTTATGCAACATTTTGTTGTATAAAAATAAAAAATATAAAATTTCAAGTGGCTTGTGGTTTACAAGTACACAGTTATTTTATTCAGGAATACTGTATGATATGAGCATTTCCTTTACGATAACATTATGAAATGTCTACCTAGATTAGGTATTTGTTCCCCTGCATTTGAACAAATTTTTTGCATACGGTAAAACTTTTGTGATGTTAGAGAATAAACCATAACCTGTTCTCCAGTTTGAATGTCATAGGAATGCTGTTGCTCAAACTGCAGACCCTTGAACTCATTAATGCAAAGCCCTTGAAAGGCCCTGAAAGACACACACACACAGAAAAACGGATCCCAACGTTAGCGATACACAATATATTAGGAACCAACAAGATATCAAAATAAAATTACCATCTAATGAGAGAGATTCTTGGGATCCAGCGAAATACAACAGGAGTATTGTCAGGGTTAACATAGTATCCTCCAAAAACAATAAAAACAGTCATAAGAGATGGTCCAAGAGCCATTGCAGCTTCAGTTGTAGGAGCCATTGCTCCAACCGTTAGACCCATAGCTGACGCGGCAAATGATTCAACAGTCACAATAGTACAGAATTTGAAAAATCTGCACATGGTATTATTACATATTTCATAAGCAACACTGAGAAATATACATAACACAAGACTTAGAGCATAGCTAAATCAGATTCAGAGTTATACTGACCTGGACAATGTAGGGTGAAGTTTAGCCATTGGATAGAGAATTGACCCAAATATAAGTGGAAATGCTGCTCCAATGGGAATCTCAGCTAACAACTTGGATGAAAGATATGGCCCAAGTGCATATGAACCTTTTGCGCGTTCTCTGTCAACTATAGCCCGTTCTTTCGGGAAAACTCCCACAGTTTTGGTCAGTGCAGCCATTGCTGTGTTTATGGCAGCCACCTTAACTCAAATACAAAAGGAGACAGGTCAAACTCAGGAAATATTCAGACGCTGTTTAGAAGTAGTTAAATATAATATGGCGCTGAAACAATCACATAAGCCAGATTCTATGAGGAAATGGGTACACTACATATATCCAGGATACAGTCCACAAACTAGCAATTTGACACAAGGAAACATAAAAAAATGCAGAGTATTCCACCTGAAGCAGTCCCATTCGGTCTTGTATGGATGTCTGTGATTTCCCCATTTGCCAAAACACTGATCCAAATATAATTGCTGAAGCAACAGACATCCGTGCTCTCACTTTGTTTGTCGGGCCATCACGAAAAGCCTGAACATAAAAGCTCCTAGAAATTATTGCAAGAATTAAATCGCAAAAGATAGAAAAATGGCCATTCTTCATCTTAAGGCCCACATGTTTCAAAGAGGCAGTAGAAAAGCTAGAAAATAAAATGAAATGAGAGAAATATTGAGATGAACCTGCATCCAAGCTCGCTTAAACAGCAAACGAAATTGCCTCCACCAACCTCTTCTTTGCTTCTTAGTAGACTTCTGAACAAGTTTGACAGAGAATTCAGATCCCTCTGGTTTTGTAGTTAAATCGGTGACTTCAGTGCTTGGAACTTTATTAGCAAATGCCTCAATGAGGTTTTCGATCCTTTTTTGAGATGACTGTACAGTTTCAGCGAAGCTATAATCGACTGAAATGAGATCAGCCAGGAACTCAGCAGGGTTCATATGATCTGGACACTGGTACCTGATGAAGTAACACACTCAAGTTATTAACTTGTAAATTGTACTGACATGAAACCCAAAATAAGCAGCATGAGATATTAACCATTTATATATATAAATAAAATAAAGTGTCTGACAGACAAAAGACTTAAAGGGTCAAAGTGGCAAGAAGCTGCATGGTATACAGCAACAATAGCAAAGGGGTTCACAGTACAGTGGTAAAGAACACTAACAAGGGACCTCCCACCTAGGGTTCAATCTTTGGGTGTAGCATAATTTGTAGAAAAAAATTCCACTCGTTGTGTCCCATTTACTCGGTTGAAACCAACCCATGGTGGGTGTATGGGGTGGGCTCAAAGCATGAGTTAAGGCACAAACCATTGGCGGCGGCTCCCTGAGGATCGGACCAGGTTCATGGATTTTGTCGGCCGGAGAAGGTTGAGCTTCTCTATCAAAGAAAGCCGTAGAGGCGGCCTTACCTCCACAGGTCGAGTTTTTTTAAATAGCAATAATAAATGCATAAACATATTGTAACAAAACTAATACTGCAATTTCGATGACTACAGTGGTGCCAATGATGAAATTAGTCAATGACTCAAAAGTATTAATCACACTTGCAACAGAGGCCAAAAGTGAAAAGTGCATTATATTTAAAATAGCATAGGATAGGCAAGGAGTCCCTGTATACTCCTCAGAACCTCAGAATCATAATGCAATGTTTCTTAAGTACAAACAAGCAATCAATTCACCACATTAAGAAATGCAAGCAGAGTGACAAGATGGGAAAATGTGTATACAAGCAGAAATTACTGATAAGTTCGTACTTAAAGAGAACGACAAAAGGAAAAAAACAAAAGGCTGCACGTAACAAGATAGGTGAAGAATAACCACCCTAATGATGCAAAGTACGATAGGGGTTCTTCTTTTGCAGGCCCCATGTACACAACTTCTCCCTCTGACAGTAGAACAATGTCATCAAATTTGCTATATACTGAACCTCTTGGTTGGTGTATAGAGCAGATCACAGTGTGCCCATCCTCTGCAAGCTGTCTAAGAGTCTCCATGACCTTCTCTGCTTGAAAGGCATCAAGACCTGAAAATAACAACAAACATACATGAAGTTTCTACATTATCGATCTCAGCAGTCTAACAACTAAAAGACGATTCAAAAAGGTGTTGAAGAAGTTATATTTCTTATGCTAACAGTAAAACAAAAATGGCTTGTGGTTCATTCCAACACGATCTTGGTAATACTAGCAAACTATTTTTGCATGATTCCAGTATTATATATGGGCATGCAGGTAAAAAAATTTTGTAGCTTCATGCAGGTAATTTTTTATCTTTATTACAAACAATACTTATAAGCAAGTGAGAAAGGCAAATCAGGTAAAATACCGGTTGTTGGTTCATCTGCAAAGATGACTGAAGGGCTGGCCATTAGTTCACATGCAAGTGAGAGGCGCTTCTTCTCGCCACCACTTATTCCCCGAACTTTCGCGTCACCAACAATAGAATCAGCACAATTCACCTATTAATGTTTGCAGCAGAAAGAAATAAATATGTGGTGGCAAATTTGAAAAGGCAAATAAAGTACTGCAGAAAGTTATGGAACAAATTACATATTCTGAAACAGAAAAAAACATCATCCGGATAGTACTAGAAGAAATTATTTAACACCACGACTTAGACATAATTAACTTGCAAGTTGGCAGCTCTTGAAACTTGAGCGCTCAGGTTCAAACTTCAGATGCTAAACATTTTCTTAAACAGCAATTAGGTCTATTATTCTCATTAAATGTGGGATAATAAAACATCAACCAGTAAGACAAGAGAAAAGGCTCAGGGGCATCACTCACGGGGAAGCATGGCAACACTCCTAGCTAGCGCTATAAATGCTCACATCAATCAAGGTACTGAATGTTTGCTTCAAGACTTAAATTTTGAAATTTAAACCAACATGGAACTTGGCAGTACCCTCCGTCCCATTGAAAGTGTCGTTTTAGACTTTTAGATCTCGTCCTTTGATTGTTTGTCTTATTCATATAATTTTTGTAAATACTATATATTTTTTTCTAACTTAATTTATCATTAGTGATACTTTAATAATAATGTATTTATTTTTAAATTTTTATAAAATTTTTGAATAAGACAAGCGGTCAAACGTGAAATCTGAAAAGTCAAAAACGACACTTTCAATGGGACAGAGGTAGTACTTACCAATCCAAGGCGAAACAAAAGATCATTAATATAGCTGTCCTTCCTCACAGGAGCCATGGTGTCAGGAAGCTGTAATTCAGCAGCAAGTGAGAGTGTCTCCCGCACTGTAAGCTGTGAGAAGAACAAGTCCTCCTGCCTCACATAGGCAATCCTGCACAAGGAAACAGTGATCAGTTCCTTTTACCATAAATAAAAGCAGAAATGAAAACCAACTTCATGTGTGACTTACTTGTAACCACCCTTCGACAGAGGCCGTCCATTAACATACAGATGCCCGGAAAGGTGCAAGGAAGGCGACGCTGAGAGCTGCCCTGCTAACACATTGAGCAGAGTAGTTTTGCCAGAACCAGACGGCCCCATGAGTGCTAGCAGCCTCCCAGGTTTCGCCTCCCCAGACACATTTGACAGCAGGAACCTTGCCTGGCAATTGGCAATGACAAACAGCGTCACAAAATTATTGTAGAATGCAACCATCTACTCGATTGTTTCCTGCATTTGCATGATTATACAACATCGAGGGGTCAACGAGTCAACGGCCCAAGTGGCAGTCGTTCAAGTACATGTGGCTCTTCATTATCACATCAGGATCAAATGGCAAATTGCAAACAGAACGAAACGAAAGGACAGCAAAATCAAATGCCAGGGCTTGTTCTTAAGCGCGCAGGTGATGCCGCGCCCGAGAGGGAGAAATGAAATGAGGGCAGCGCTCCTGCCCCTTTTTTAAAAAATACAAATGAAATGAGGGTGCGATTGCGATGGAGGTTAGCGAAACTCACCACTTCCCCGCGCTTGTTCTTAAGCGCGCAGGTGATGCGGGCCCACCGGATGGTCACGGGAGGCACGCCGCCGCCGCCTCCGCCCGCCTCCTCGTCGGCATCCTGATTCTCCGTGTCCTCCGCCTGCGGGAGGAGGGCGGGCCCGGGCCCGGCGATTGCGCGGACGAACAGCGCCGCGGCCAGCGCCGCCAGGAGCTGCCCCAGCCCCTTGACCTCCATCCCCCGCCGATGACGGCCGCTCCGGAAATCAAGAGGTTCCGAATTGTTCGAGAAGGCGGTGGAGACTAATGCGCAGTGGCGACTGCCGAGTGGCAGTGTAGGGAGGGGTTTTGGCTGGGGGCAGTCGGGGCTCTGCTGGAGTTCGTGTGGTGGTGGTGAGTTTGTTGCGGCGTGAGCACGAGATGCGGAAGGAAGCAGAGGGGTTGGTGGAGTGGGCCTTTTTAACTGTACGCTTCCTCTCGTTGGCCTGTTTGTTAGTAGTGGGCCTGGATTTCAGTTTAGGTGGGCGGCTACGTGGGCATTTGACAGAGCAACCCGTGAATCCAGAACTGTACACGAGCATGAATTTGTACTGTACAAGGAATTAGGAACAGTACTAAACGTGATTATAGATGATGAGGTAGGGACAAAATTGAACAGAGATGAGAAGAGCTAGACACAGTTAAGAACTCCATGGATGGATTGCGCTTGCGAGGAAACCAATCACGTTTGTTAAAAGTAAAATGAACTTTTAAAAAGTTGGAGGATGGTATATTCATATTAAATATTTAGATTCTCCAATCAAATACTGTTTATGGACATGTAGTACTATTTGTGTCACCTTTTGCTGAGCCGTTAGATCGCTGCTCTAAGTTCATCCTTGTCATCCACATCACGCCTTATCCTCTCCACCGCGAGGCGTGTCTTCCCTCCTCCCCGACCAAGCCTCGATTCCTCGTCGTCCTCCCCCATGGCCATCGCGCGC
This sequence comes from Chloris gayana, assembly GCA_031894775.1. Classification (NCBI taxonomy): domain Eukaryota; kingdom Viridiplantae; phylum Streptophyta; class Magnoliopsida; order Poales; family Poaceae; genus Chloris; species Chloris gayana. The sequence goes on along the minus strand of JAUNZO010003561.1, from coordinate 6,408 downwards.
TCCCTGCTTGTGGTCTTGCTGTCCTCCTTCCCTTGTCCACGGGCTGTCCAGCGCCTTAGCTCCGGCCATGGATTGAAATCCCGGACTATAACGGGAAATAATCCCCGGTGAAACCGTGCCGGAATCCCGGTCTTTTCGGGCGGAATCTCGGATTGCTACGATATCCAGTGTCCGGTTTCCCCGAATCCCGAAATCTCGGTCGTCCCGGTCCGGACCGGGATTTCCGGAATTCAACCATCCGCCCAGATTCCGACCGGGATTTCAATCCATGGCTCCGGCTCCCTCGTCATTCTCTCTCCGATTGGATGCTCTGTTGTGCAACTCGAGGTGGCTTCCTTGCTTCTCCAAATCCTAGCTCTAGCTTGAGCCTCACTGGCTCATGGCGCAAGCCTCCACTAACAACCCTGTGTACGAGGTGAGCTTCTCGAACTCATCTGGTGGGATCCTCACCGGCTGTTCTACGGCCCTGTTTTGATCCGCTGTCTTGATTGCCTTCTTGTTACTGATATAGGTCAGTCATAAATTACGTCATGCTACCTATATATGTTGTAAACAAGGGAGTAATGTCAACAACATAATCATTGGCCAAAACGTGAAAGAAAAATAAAAAACTACAATATGATTGGGATCGGATTAGTCTTCCCCGTTCAGGCGTTCACGTCTGATCCAAGCAAAATGAAAGCAACGCAAAGGGGAAGCTGATCGCAGCACAAGCAAGACACAACGGCCGCAAGGGAAACATTGACGGAAGCTTCTTAACTACGCAGTCTACGCTTAGCATAAATTACGCTTCACAAAGCGTTACGGGCACTAGACAAAACCGCGGGAGTTTAAAAATCAAAGTTGCAAGCAATGACAGCTCACAATATCTCGAAGCGTCAGCGCTCGTCGCCGCCCCGCGCCGCTGCCTTACGGGCCCCACGAGACGGCATCACGTACTCGCTGACGCGGCCGGAAGCCGGGGTCTTCGCAGGTTTACCCCATCCGGATTCTTACCGTGAGGTGAGCCGCTGGACTGCGGTTCTATGGCCCGCTTGTCATTGTCGCGCGCGGGGGCAGGTGCTGCTTCTACGTGGGACCGTGCGAGCGAAGCAAAGCGCCATCCGACCACCTGCCTCGTGGCGTAATGTCCCTGACATGTGGACCCGGTGCCTTCCTCCTGCCACGACCTACTAGACCTTTCCGAACGACGTTAACTGACTAGTGGGCCAACAGTGCACGGGCCCAACAGGCAGTGGGACACAGATAGCAGAGCAGGGACTGCGACCGGGTTCCCCGTGTTCCGGCGGTACAAAGCGACAGGCGCCTCACGCTGGCGTCCCTCCTCCCCTTCCCCTGCCCGAGCCCGAGCAAGACAGAAACGCACGCGAGCAGAGCACAGCGGCGCGGCGCCATCCCGATCTCGCTGCTGCGCGCGACCCCACCGCCGATGCGATCTCGCCAAGCCCCGATCCCGCCCGCCTCCCGGCCGACGCCGGATCCCTAGCGCCGAATGCGGAGGCGGTGACCTGCGCCGGGGCACCCCACGCTGCTCTGCGCCCCTGCCGCGCCATGGGCGCCGCCGACAAGTGGCTGCTCCCGCTAGTCTCCGTCTCCTTCGTCTCGCTCCTGCTCTTCCTCTCCGCGCTCTCCGGCTTCTCCGCCTCCTCCTCGCTCTTCGCCCGCCTCCCGCCGCCCTCCTACGTGCGCCGGGGCGCTGCTGCGCCGCCCTCCTTCGCGTACTTACTTGCGGGGGTAAGGGGGACGGAAGGAAGCTCCTGCGGCTGCTCCTAGCCGTGTACCACCCCAGGAATCGGTACCTGCTCCACCTCTCCGCCGACGCGCCCGAGTCCGAGCGCGCAGAGCTGGCCGCGGCCGTTGCGCGCGCCGCTCCTGCCGTGCGCGCATTCGGAAATGTAGACGTCGTCGGCCGCCCCACCGCAGGCACCCCAATGGGGTCCTCTGGCCTCGCCGCCACGCTCCGGGCTGCCGCGGCACTGCTCCGACTGGATTCAGAGTGGGACTGGTTCGTCACGCTCAGCGCCGCCGATTATCCCCTTCTGACTCAGGATGGTAAGATTTAATTGCTCTGCTTCTACTTCTCCTTTGAGAGCAATTTGTGTGGCAAAGATCCCATGTTTGGGCACAATCTTCTCCGGATCTAGAGAGAGGCCCTCATTTGGTTGTTATACATAGAACGGTAGATTTGGTAACTCCAAACTGCGATTCGGCATACTTTCCATTCTTGAATGTGAACATCAAAGTACGAACAGATCAGGATTTGCAAGGGAGGCCTCTTTGGTTTTTCGGTTGAGGGGTCGCTGTAGGTAGAAAAATTAAATTCAAAGCATGCTACCGACTTGGTTTAACTAGTGTTTAATGTGTTATTTCAAGTTGAAGTACAATTGGATGCAATAATCATACTTGAAAGGCTTTCTATCGGGCCCACCAGGCTCGAGGATTAGGAAACAGCCTGGTGGGTGTTGTTTGGTGTTGTTGATTTGGAAGAACTTCGTTGTTTGGAATGTCTGTTGGATTGTGGTATCATAGGTGGAAATGTAGTACTTGTACTAGATTGGTGTGCTGTCTTCTTCAGTTTCCATGTTCCTATCAGTTCAACAACTCATTGACTGATTTCTGCGCTCATTGTCATACCTGAATTCCTTGATCAGGCCAACTTTCAACAGTTCTGTGACTTTGTTCGTGGCGTGTAGATGACCTGCTGTGTGCCATTCAATTAGCATGAATATAAAGTGAAAAATGCTGAAGTACATTCTCGTGCTATAGGCCACCAAATTAGCTAATTTAGTTGGAGATTTGTAGTTAGTCTTCCTTTGGTGTTCTGAGCTTTCCGCACAAACGAGATACAGTGCACTCTTTTGTTTGCTCTGTAATCAGACTGTATACTTGTTTCTTACAGTTGTGCCACACAACATGGCATTTGAAATGGTTTTGCTTCCTCTTTAGCTGTAAAGTACTCTTTTCGATTGAGATTGGTTTCTTGTCACAGAGTAATAACATGTAAACATATGGGATAGTAGCTTTCTTTTCTCCTTAGCATAATAATCAGAATTTATGCATTCATCAATATCTGGATCATTTTTTTCCCTTTTGTCTTGGATGTAAATTTTGTATTTTCTGCTGAAATGTATGTTAATTGCTCATATCCAATTTATGATATTATTTAGTTTGGACTTGACAATTATATTGAAACTTGCTTTTGTGTGTAACGAAATGTTGCTGGCTGTGCTCCCATAAACACATGTTGTTGATGTTTGAGCATATTTTTACCATCTACTAGATTATAAAATTGATGCATATTGCGTGCATCTAGCTGATGAATCTTCAGGTTTCTTACATTTCAAGATTTTTGATTTCTTGTATACTGTCCTTGCTGCAGACTTGATTCATGTCTTCTCTGCTGTTCCAAGGCACCTCAACTTTATTGATCATACCAGTGACCTTGGATGGAAAGAGTATGTTCTATCTGAAAATATAAGTAATTTAACTGTTCACTGGTTTATGGTTTTATTGATATACTGTTGCAGGTCTCAGAGAGTACAACCAGTCATAGTAGATGCTGGAATATACTTGGCAGGGAGGAATCAGTTCTTCCAAGCCACTGAGAAACGGGCTACTCCTGATGGTTTCAAATTTTTCACAGGCATCGTCTCTTGCCTTGCATGTCATTTTTCTTCTATTTTTTATCAAATAGTTCTTTAATTCATATATATATATATATATACATTTCCTTTCTGACAGGTTCTCCATGGGTGATTCTAAACCGACGGTTTATAGAGTATTGTATTTATGGTTGGGAGAATCTCCCTCGGACACTCCTCATGTACTTCACAAATGTGATGCTTCCTCAGGAGGGGTATTTCCACTCAGTTGTCTGCAACTCAGACTTCCGTAATTCCACGGTGAACAATGACTTGCGGTATAAGGTATGGGATGATCCACCTAAGATGGAGCCCCGTTTCCTTAATGTTACACATTATGATGAGATTGTGGAAAGCGGAGTGCTTTTTGCTCGGAAGTTTCGGGAGAATGAACCACTATTAGACAAAATTGATGATAAAATACTTCGGCGTTGGTGGCACAGACCTGTTCCTGGTGCCTGGTGTACAGGCAGGAGAAAGTGGTTTAGTGATCCATGTTCCCAGTGGAGCAATGTTAACATTGTAAGACCTGGCCCTCAAGCTGATAAATTCCGCAGATATATGGATCAGATTTTAAAAGAATCAAAGTCAGGGAACAACTCTTGTACGCAATAGCAACATGGAACCATGACACGACACTTCCTACAGTAGAAGTGCTGAGTTTTCCTCGTTTTGCCAGAGGAGTTCTCCATGTTTCTGTAACTTCAGCACACCTGCTTATGGAGTAAGCAATTTTGCACCTGAGCTACGAGCACAGGGCCAAGGTGAGGAATGGGTTTATTCTTTTGAGATCTTTTGGTGACTGGCATGGCTTCATGGGGTTTGATGTGCTGTTGTAATTGGAAGCCTGACTACTTACGATGGGAAGGAATAGGCATTGTAATTAGTAGTTGTCAGTTGAATGTCTGCCTTTTGTTTATAGAGTTGATGGAATTGCTGGGGCTCCCATACAGAAGAACAATGAATGTTGTTGGTCATGGATTCATGCTGTTGTGGCTAATACAATGATTACAGATTCTTTTGTTCCTTCCTTTTATTGTTAACTCCTTCTCGTTATGCAACGAAACTGAGGTCTTTTGCACTTGGCTCAGCGCCAGTCGTTCAGTACCCTGTTTTGGGTCTATCTGAATGACGAGAATTGTGGGAAGATAGTCTAGGATGGCTTCCACTCAGGTCTCTTTGCCAGTAAAATTATTTCAAATTAAAATAGAAGTAATGTTGCAGCAAATCTGTTTGTCATCTTCGTTGTTTACTACTGTTTGACAAGTAGTGGATATATCACCTGGTATTTGATGACGGATGACACATCATGGTTAGAAAACCAGTTGCAAAATTTGAAAAAAGCTTAAGGAATTGAAACAGTTACCGTTTCAAGTCTGTCTATTTAGAGGATTTGAGCTGAAGCCATGACAGAATTTGAGCTCAACGAACACCGGGACGTTCTCACGAAAAGAGTCCCATACAGGAACGCGCTCGCATGGTACTACTCTACGGTCAGACGCTCAACGCCCTTCGCCTAACCTGCGAGCGAGTCCACGCCGACGATTCTTGAGCTGGATCACGGACAGCGCGCACACAGACACATGTTGCGGCCGAAGAAGAGCTGGAGCTCCGCCAATCTTCCGCTGCCGAAGCCGAAGCACACCAACCGGGCTGTTTCGTCCCTGCGCAATCTGAGCCCGGTGAGGCAACACGGGTGCGCCGCAGCTCGGACTCGCCCGTGATGGGGGGGGGGCGCTGGGCAGTGACATGGTGTGTCTATATACGTGGAACACTCGAGCAGCTCGGGGTCTATGGCCACGGTGATCTTCTCTTTCTCTCCAATCCGCACAGGTGGAGGTGGAGGCCACTTCCTGCCGCGTGCGACACTCCTTACCAGCTGCCCGTAAGGCCTCTTTCCAGCCATCCGTGTAGCGCAGACTCTGCTCTCAGTAATAGGCACTCAGTTTACGGTTTCGAACTGGACGAAAATAGGTTTGAGAGCTGCAGCGTGAGAATTTTGCACGTTGTACCGTTGCTCTGAGGCCGGCCTCGCCTTTGCCGGCTCGCTGCACTCCTGGCCGGTCGAAAGTATCGGCCGCGGTAGGCCTAGCACTATAGACTATGGACACGGTTTGGATGGCCGATGCGTGGACATGGTTAGGACCCACTTTTAGTGCCACCAGGTCGACACTACCCTCCCGTCGATCCCCCGCTACGGCCCAGCCCAAGCCCAAAAGCCCAGCTACCATTTATCTTCCACCTCCCGACGTCGTTTGCCCCCGTCGCCGCTTACCACTCCACCCTTTGACTAGCCCGCCACCTGCCCCGCACACCGCCCACGGCCCACCGCCGAGTCATGACTGCCACCCCGAACCTACTTTCATGGCTGGAGAGGATAAGCTTCGCCAAAACCCTAGCGCCGCCACCATCGCTCCCGTCAAAGTTCACTAGAAACCTAGCTCGCCGCCACAACCCGGGAGAATAACTCTACCTTCGGCGACGTGGCGGCGAGCGCCGCTGTGTCGCACCGTCCGCCTGATCGCCGTGGGCGGGGAGGGGGGAGTCGTTGAAATGTTTCAGTTGACCTGGTCGACGTAAAACATTACCGCGTGGTTAGGCCATTTAACAGGAGTAGTAGTACATCGGCTCTGCTCCAGCTTTCAACTCTCTCGGCTTTCGGCTCCGACATGCGATGCCCTCGCCTCCACATGAATTATGGCTCCACACATGAGCATCACCCGTGACGACATCCTTATCAACCCTTTTTTTAAGTGTTTTGATGAGG